>PVLA01003341.1:0-220626 GCA_004027455.1 Hydrochoerus hydrochaeris
ACATTCCATAAATTCCTTACACATGGAAGGGAGCTGTTTGTACCTCGCAACCCAGGTTTTCTAGTCAGCTTAATCCCTGTCTGAATTTAACCTAGGCAGCTTTAACTATAATGGCTCAATTCCCAGAATATTGGGAGGAGATGAGCGGCATGGAGCAGCGCAGACCATGCACTGTTAATAAGAGAAAATTTCTCTTACAGTTAATAGAATGAGATTTTAAGCTTCAAGGATCTCCTTGGATTTCTCAGCTTCTGAAGAAGTCCTGCTATCAACCTGGTATCATTTTCTTGAGTCTTTGTACCTGTTCTGTCCCGGAATCATCTGATCCACTGCGTGACATTTCCAGGTCTAGTTTTTGTCTCAATTCTGGACAACAACTCTTGTTAATGGGATTAAAGTGAAACACAAAGCCTCAAGAAAATCTCAAAAAAAAAAAAATACTTTACAGCATGTATACTGCTTATGTTCTGAGTAGGAAAAAAACCTAGCAATTCTTAAAATTCCACTTTATAATTTCTCATTCGGTTTAAAAGGTTAATCTGTAATACCACTTATTACCATGATAATTAATACACAATGTGTGGTGTCTCATTTCATTCAGTTCATACTTACTGTGGTCTGACAAAATGTAATAAAAAGAAAATTTAGGAAGCCAAGAAGTCATCAATTACAAAAACTTTATTTTCTCCTGAAACATGATTTTAAATGATCAGCTAGTGCAGTGTCATCCAAGCCATTTGGAGGTTATGCACTTTATTACAAACACATATTTGGGATGAGACTCCTTGCTGAGCTAGAGGGAAAGTGAGTCAGCTGTATCTTTTGCTTCTTCCAAGTGGGAAAAGATGGTCACACAACACAGTGTGTAGGTGTCCTCCATCTATCACCACACTCTCCCAAGGGACCTTTCTTGATGAAAGTTTCTCATGTCTGAAGAGCAGTGGCATCAGCAGCGACGTACACCCTCAAACACAAGTGGTCTCAGCCTGGAGTGGATTCGTTAAAGGCAGCTGGAGGAAGGGGCCTGTGTGACCTAGGCTTCCTTTACCTGGAGCCCCTGGGAGGAAACCGTGAATAAAAGGTGGGTTAGGTTTTTATCTGTGAAGATATCTGTGCACCTCTTCGTATTTCTATCCATGCCACAACTTCTGTTTTGATGGATTTTGCATCTATTTTGTCTGTGCATCCTCATTCTCTACCGAGAGGGGAGCAGTGCAATAAAACCCAGTATTAGGGCAACAGATCTAGAAAAGCTCAGCAGAAATGATGCATCTGACTTCATGATGAGATTCAAACACTAAAACCCAGACTTGCTTTTGCTTTTGTGGATCTCCCTTGTGTCTATGATTAGGGCTGAGTAGAGGAGAGCAGTTGCAATATAATGGAAGTAAATACATCTAGCCCAGGGAGTATTTTCAGAAAACAGACTGACCTCTATATGCCAGAGAGTGCCCTGCCTTGCACTTTCCCAATTAAGAATCTCTTAGATTCTTTCTGACATGTCATGTTCATTCAATAAATCGCTAGGAATTGGTTTCTTTTCCCCTTTTCGTTAGACCCCTGTCTCTCTGTCATATATTTCATATGGAAAAGGGAGAGATTTTTGCATATAATACAGGGATTTTATTAACCTAAAACAAGCCCTTTGTTCAGATTAATTGTAGAAGGTCTTACTTAGCTGGGTGTTGGTTCTTCAAAATTATGAGGACTCATATAGGTGAAGGAAAATAGAGAAGTAATTAGAGCATGAATAAAATTCTGAAGGCTTGAGGGGGACTTTGTGTGTGGACCCCAGCCTGACTCAGTCGGGGTTACCCTTCCAGACACTTGTGCCACTTTCTTGGTCCCTCAACTGCACTAATTTTCTCTCAAAATTGTATGTTTCTCATTTTGGTATATTAGAGAAGTCCAAAATGAATTAGCTTCTTACATCATGGCCTTTCTGATTGTTTTACTCTTGTAAAGACATACAAGGCACTAGTAAGGGTTTTGTGGCAGGACACTTTCAGGAAGTCTTCCTAAGGCAGTTGGTGTCTTTCCCACTTTCCTGGTCTAAAGAGATGTATGAGTGGGTCCGATGACACCGGACACAACAGAAACAGAAAACACCAGTTTCAACAACCGTGTTATATGTTATTCACACATTTCCCTAAGTCTGGGGTGTGCGACCATACACAGCCAATATTAGGAATAAAAAGGGAACGAGAGATCCTGGGACCAGTGAGGAAGAGCCTTTCTAACACCAAACGCCCAGGGAGTCACTGCTTTCCCTAGGGGAGGGAGACAGGACTGCTACTGATTGGAGACAATTTCAAGATTATTGTTTGTCTCTGCCCACAGCAAGTACACCGTTATGTTGCTTTCTAAGAGCTTTATGCCGGCAATGTCTAAATGTAACTTCGTGTTGGGAGGGAAGCCAACAGAGAAAACTCATTTCAAAAACACAGTTATACAAAATGACGTCTAAGTCTCCAATGTATTCTTTCTTTTAAGAATAAGCAGGTCAGATTTGATATTTTGCTTTCCTTCAATTTTTCAATTATGTACCTTATCGTATAAGCAGCTACATTTTTCCTCTTTTCTCAATTCATTTATAATTATTCTCACAGGAAGCCCTCAACTCCAAATCATTTTGAGATGCATAATGAAAAGTAAATTATGCCTAGCTATTCTGGTGACTGTTTAAACTGGAACTCAGGAAGAGGAGTCTTGAATTAGTTCCCACTTAATAATCCCCCGTGTGTCTTCAAGGAAGCAAAAGGACTCAGAGATGACAGTTTTGTCTTTCTTTAACAGCTAAACCTCTTCCTAAGAGAGTGTCTGCGACTATGTCCAATAGCGCATTTCTTGTAATAGGAAAGGACAATGATTGAAATTAGCAAAAATAGTAGAATAATGAATGATGGAACATATACAATATACGTTTTACACATCTGTTTAAAAGCATGTGGTAGAATTACACAGTGACAGGAAAATATTTCTGGCTGAAATGTTGAGTAAAATTGGAAAATTCCAGAATATGGACAATTTGAAGCCATTAAATACTAAGTATCGTGCGCGCGCACACACACACAGGCGCACACGCGCGCACACACACACACACACACACGCATGTATGCAATTTTATATGGGGCTCCATATCTGGAAAGATGTAGCCCAAAGTTGTGATGAGGACTGCTGAGAAGGCTCTAAGATTCTGGGTGGAGAGAGACAGAGCTAAAGGAGAATTTAGTCATGAGATACGTAAACCAAAGCAAAGCTCCTACATGTCAAGTTTGAAAATTAACCAGTCAAAATCTCCTCTACATCTATTGTATAATTTTAGTTAAAAGTTATATCCCAATAACAAAAATTTCAATGATGAAAAATATCCAAATGAAACTGAAACATAAATAACCTTTATAGTAAGTGAACATGACTCCAGACCATTAAGTGGGGAAGTGTGCAAATAGATACACACTCATGGAAAGGTTTTCTTTCTTTCTGTGGGGCACCGGGTTTGAACCAAGGGTTACTCTCTCACAGAATTAAATGCCCAGCCATTTAAAAGAGTTGGATAGTCTCCATAATTTTCTAAGGTTAGCCTCAAACTTGTTGTCTTCCTGCCTCAGTTTTTCAGTTAGCTTGGATTACAAGCTTGGACCAAGAATGAGATGACATTTTATAAAAATTTAATAAAATGTATTAAATGCAAATTGAAATCAACTGTTATGAGAACAAACTATAGTAATAATGTATGAAATTCAAATAAGTGCCATCTCTTCACAAGATGTTCCATTTTCTAATACATCCCTTTAATATTAAGAAAGGGTTATTAAATAAGAGCATGGAGTTATGATGTTTGCTTACTCTTATGTCTTAACTTTCTAATAATTTAATTAATTTCTTGCTCTGTAAGCTTGGAAGTAGCAGGCTGGCACACGAGTTCCTAGAAGCCCTCTTTCTACCTACTGGTTTATGCTGCTCCTGTTAATATTTTTACAGTGACAGGATTTTTTTTTAAACATTTTGTTTCATAATCATTTCAGCTTAATACAGAATCTAGATTTAAAAGGTTAGTCTTTTCATCAATCATTTTGGTGTTTATTACAGGTTCTTCATTTCTGAATTCTTTATAGTTGACAGATTTTAGATGACAAATTTCTGTTTATTTTTTTCCAAAATGTGCTTTTCAGGCATTTTTACTCCCAGAAGGCACCTGTGTTTGGCCTGCAGGGCAGCCCTGAGTTTGCCGCTCACTCAGTCTTTCAGAAATTATAGATGTGTTTATCTGTTTGATACTGAATTATGATGTAGGGAAGTCTGAGGCTGTGTGATTTACAGAATATAAAATATTTCTTTTTCTGGCTTCATGATAAAATTGTTGTCTTTCTATTAAGTATATTGGCACAGTTCAGATCTGCATAATGATCATTTTTACCTGTATATATCTTGATTTCTCTTTTCCCAGTCCCCTCCTTCCCTTTAATCCCTTTTCCCTTCCTTATTTACAAAATTTTGTTTCCACTTTATCCTTTTGTTATTTCTCTTCCTTTTGCTTTTCTCCCTTTCCCCCTGTTCCTCTTTCATTTGCAGCAGTTTCTTCCCGTTTCACAACACCTCTTGTACATTTTGGTCCTTATTTGCTCTTTCAGCTTCTCACACCAGGGAGACCGTGTGATATCTGCACAGGAGTGTCTGATTTATTTCATTTAAGAGTATGGCTTCAGGGTGCAGCTTTTGTTGTTTAGTAAATCTGGCATGAATTAGAATTATTGACTGAATGTCTAAGGACTCTGCATATCCCTTCACTGTTGAATTTTTAAGTTATCTTTATACTTTTGATAAATCTTTTATTTCTTCAACTGCCTTCCTCACTGACACTAAACCATCTGATGATTTTTAATTGCTTTATTAATTTCTATTTATAGTTTCCCTCATTGAATATGTTTGTACTTTCCCTTTCTTGCAGTTACTCAGTTTTAATGCTAATTATTTTGTTCTATACTTTTTCAAATTCATGTGTCTCTTCTTGGAGCTGAATATGTGACTTTAGATTTGTACCCTTTCCTTTCATCTGCTTCTATTTTCTCTTGTCTTTAAGTTCCTCCTAAATTTTTGTTAGTTGTTCTGTAGTTTTAAGTGTTGAGAATTATAAGTAAAAGCAAAATCATCTCTAAAAGTTTTCTGAGAAATAAAATTAACTTTATTGAATATGCATTAAAATATAATTTATTTGGCATCACAGGAAATCCAAAATTGCAAAGACAGAGAGAAATGTACCTTTTAATAAAGCCAAGCAAATACAAGACATCATTTACATGTTGCATTCTCAAAATAAAGGATACTTAATCCTCAAGTAAGTGGACTTCAGCATAATTTGTCAGCCAAAGCTCTCCTGGTAAGTGGGATGGCAATTTGTGCTTATTAATTGGTTTTATCCAAAGGAAAAATAATGTCGTCTTATCTTTAACACAGTAGTAGTTTTGCAACTTAGAGACGTCTGGGGAAGATGAATTGGTATTATCCTGTTGAAAATGGGAGCTAGAGGGAATGTCTTCCCTTATAACTGTACTTCAAAGTGATGGTGCTCAGTTCCTTGAGAAGGACATTTTTGGATTCTAAACTTGGCAAGAGGCTTATTTATCTTTTATCCCATTTCTGGTGTACCTGAAAGACATCACTCTTGCGGATTGGCTGTAGTGTTTATACAGATAACTCACTGATTACACTCATAAGCTTACCCCAGGGTTTGCCATGAAATATTTTGCTTTCATTATTATTTTCTTGTTGTTACAATATATCAACAGACTTTGCATAAAGAAGACATCGTTCTGTCCGTAGCATTCTATTTTTAGCAATATTATTTCCATCGTAAAATACAGCAATTCTCAATGGCTGAAAAAACACTGGCAGCAAGCCACAGTTTTTCTCTAAATAAAAAGTAGTTAAAGAGACTCACGCTGCAAAGACAAAAAAGCTTCTAAAGTACTTTCTCTAAGCAATGGGAGATGGGGAATGTTTCTTTTTTTTTTATTTTGAAGGGAATTAAACTCGTTTTAGTTTGTATTTCCTCTTAAGCAATCATGAGAACTATCCCTGTTTCTTGAATTTTATTTTCTATGTCTGCATCTTGGCTTGTTTTGTTATTTCCTTCCTCATGACTGCAATTAGAGTTTTCCCTTCAGATTGAGCGGGGACAATTCTTTGCCTTTTTATCACCTGCCTGATTTATTTTATGACCCTAGAGCTTTGATTCCTTTATAGTGAATCAGCCTTGCTAGGTGTTTTTCTTTTAAAAACACTTTACAATAGCTACATTTACAAATCCTCAGTCAAAAGAAGGAAAATACCAACACATTTTATTTATCTTTAGGATTAGTGTATTAGCAGTTATTTGCAATTTTGTTCTTTCACTTGTGTAGTTACTATGCTATTGGTCACACGGGAACATTTTTCTAATTGGTATCACAGAGAGAATATCTTTTCCAAATTCACAGGGAAATTGTACATATGGTAGAGATTTGCTTAAGTTATAGCCAGTGCTCCAAGGCAAACTTGGCGATGGTATTACAACTTTCTCACTTTGTAAAGGGGTGTTGTCTGGCTGCTCTGTGTAAACCAAGTAATAGATCTCTGACACTTTTTTTTTTAATTTTAAAAAAGCAAAACAGAAAAAACAAATAGAAATGATACAGAATTTCAAAAAAACCAGTAGGGAATTGATTCTAGTTAATATATTGCATATTGCTACTCAGAACTAGTTGTTCAGGTTACAAAATCTAGACACAAAATTGATTAAACAAACAATGACAGCACAAACTATTCTTTTTGGTGAACTAGGAGAGATCTGACACTGTTTTGTTTGCGGTTTTCCCCAAAGTCTTTTACAGCATGGATGGAATCAGAAGGAGAAGATATGTTGGTTTCCCTTCTGTGAACAGTAGGATATGACTGACTTTCCCAGTGTCTGCAATTGTTCCCTTTTATAGGTGATGACTTAATATCCATTAGTGCTCTAAATTCTCCCTAAAGCTTTATGAGAAATGTTTTGAAATTCCTGTTTTATAGTACTGGGTTTGAGGCTGGTAAAATTAGGTGAATAACAGTTAGTTCCATGACTGGTAAAGACCTTCTATAAATACAGACCTTATATAAATATTCCAAACTTCCCTAACTTCCTTTAGAGATTTGGTGATGTATCAGTAACATCACCAAAACCATCACTATGGTTCATAGTGTTTAAATGCAAAGATAGAATGTCAGTATTAGTTTCTCTGTTTCCATGCTTCCATAACTAACCCTGTGGAGTTAGGTCTACTGCAAAACATCTCTGAGTTTTGAGTACTTCATTTGTGAGACAAAAATTTCAGTTCAGTAGTTTTTAAATCACATTTTTTAGAATTCAGATTTGCCAATTTTATGTTCAATGATATTTTTTGAACACCTCTTGTGTCTCAGGTATCTTAGAGTATCTTAGAAGGGAGATTAATTGTGAACCAGAAAGAGATGGACACCAGCCTATTATTCTCCTTGGAGTGGTCTATAACAAAAAGCCAACTAATAAAACAGAAACAATGGAGATCAAGAATATAAAGTGCAGATATGTTTCAAGGCAAAGAAACCTGACTATTGGAAAGTGTGTTGTTTGAACAGAAGCCTGAACAAAATGATGATGCAACACATTAAGGCCAAAAGAGACAATTTTGCAGGTGAATTGGAAAGTGTATTTAGAGATCCTGAGTTGAGACCATGAATAAAGAAATACACACACACACACACACACACACACATCTCTCAAACACTATTACTGTTTCACTTTTTGTTTAATTTTACTTTAGAGAAGGTGTTTGAAATTCTTGGGTTCTCCTGTGGGCTAGTAACTCACGGAGACTGAGCTATTTGTCCTTGAGAGGACTCTGGTGTTCTACAGCAGTAATGACGAACCTGTTAGAGCTTTCAATGCTGCCAACAGCCTGCTTTGGCACTCATGGCATAGGTGTGCCATCACTGTCCTACAGGATAATACTACTTATCAGGAAATTCAAGAATGTCCTTGGCTAGAAGTACACCAACATAAAAAAGCAGCTGTTACTCAGGTGAGTATAAAATTACATGTGAGCGCCTGCATGGAGCTGTGTTACCTTTGCCTTTGTGATCAGGGTGGCTTACCGGGGGTCAGGGACAGATACCTTTCTTTGTGATTTAAATGAACTAGAAAACTATCAGAGGAGATTGCAAGAAATTTCCAAGAGATTATAAGATATATAAGGAGATTTATTTATTACTTTATGTAAACTATTACTTTATGTAAACTATTAAATGTTCATTTGGTACCATAATTGATATATGCCATAGTTTATGCAGTAAATGTTCAACACTGATTTTTATGTTCTAGATTTGTGGAAAATCATTTACATTTCCCACTTCACTCTTGTCCCCACTACTATGATTCTCAATAAGGAAGTGGCTATTTTTAATCACATAATACAACAACATAAGCTCAGAGAGTCATTTGACTTAAATTGTTAGTATTTCTTAATACCATCCTAAGCAACCATTGATCAAAAGTAGATCAGCTTTCTTTTTCTTGTTGAAGGATAAAGATCAAAGCCCTGAAGCCTTCTGCTACAAGGGAATAAAAGATAAATATAGCGAGGCAAATATAAAGAGAGGTCAAGACACATGATAAAAGCACTGCTAATATGTTGTAATTTACTGATCTCATTTGTTTCTGACATCTTGCATTTTTTTCCAATCTTAATTGCCAGTGCAACCACAGGAAAGCCATTACGATCCTTCTTTTGAGTAAGGTGGTCTAGAGTGGCCACTACAATCAAAATTATACTATTAATATTTTCCCAAGTGTAATTCAATTTGGTTGTAAAAAAACAGCATTAGAGAAAAGGTATAGATGTAGAGCATGGGCCTCAAAAATTTAAACTGACTTGTACAGTGTGACATAACTAATAAAATGCTTCCATTCAGATTTATGATGCATTGAACATTATGAAGTGAAAAATGATGGGTATAGTGTGTAAGGCTTGAATTCATAATAATTTCTTTGACTTGATCTTAGTGCGGTTATGATTTAGATCAACAGTGCTCCCTGAAAGCTGAAGTGTTCAGATACGGGGCTTCTGGATGGTAACTGGATCGCGGGGAGGGGCTATAATCATCAGTGGCTTAAGCCATTGGTGATTTAATAGCTGAATTTGCTCTTAGGGGTTGGGAACTGTTTAGAGGTAGATCTGTGGGCCACCTATTGTATGCTAATTTCTCACTTGGAGTCAGATAACCATGGACTGAACCCCCTGAAACCATGAACAGAAATAAAATTCTACTTAAAATTGTGGGTGTCAGGTATTTGGATCCAATGATAAGAAGGTAACTAATACATGTATCAACCTAACTGGTGGTGAAGAAATTTAATTCTGATATTACCTGCACATGTTAAAATGCATGTGAACAGACATGTAGGAGCATGACTGAGGCATTATGCAAACGAACAAACGTGCACAGCCCCTGAGCAGTTCATCACCTGGTTCTTAATGCTGTAGATTTGGATGGTTCCCAGAGCTAATAGGTTAAATTCTACATTTTTTGAAATAGATATAAGGTTGATTTTGGGAAAAAAAAGACACTAATCATTGGTAAGATGAAAAAGATAAAAGCACAAAAAGGTGGTCTTAAAAAGAGAGTATATATATTTATTTAAATTATCAGTCTTAATTATTCCTTGTCTCCCCCCCTCACCCCCAGCTTCTCTCGACCTTAAATTTTATGAACCATTACTTCCCATAATTTGTCAATTATGAGCTGGCCAATACTGGTTTCTATTTTTTCAAGTTTCTCTTCAATTAATTTTGTTTAAAAGTCTCACCCTGAGGTTCACCTTACTTGTACACTGTATCACACTCTAGACTGTTATTTAGAGACCTTGGTTCCTCATTTACATTTAATTCCTTCCCATATTCTCAAATATTCTTTTTTTAAATACTCTTTAAAAAATAAAAAGAAATTAAAAATGGTACATCACTGAGTCATTTCTCTTAAGATTCTGCTAAGCTCTTCCTCTCAAGGAGAAAACATTCAAATGAGTGGTTCACAGCATGGTCCCCATTTAATCATTTTCCATTAATTTTTCTTTTCCTATTACTTTAGTCCATGGTTGCAAATAAATTCCCTTTTGTTAAACTCTAACTAGTCTGTTAAAAAAAATCCTTATCCTCTTCACTTTCAGGATAAACGTCCTTACTTTTTCTCATAACTCTATATCCACTATCAACTCTTTTTCAAAAGACTTACTGAAGTTGTCACGCTAATTATCTTTCTCCCTAAATACTCCTTGGATCACCTGCACTCCACGACTTTTTACTAATTCCATGTTCAGCATCTCTGTCTAGATATTTTTTCATTTGATACTCAAAAATCTCCCTTTTGGGGGGGATATGACACTATAACTAAATCATCGCATTCCCCCACAGCAAATACTAACACCTTTAGAAAGTTCTTTGAATGAAAAAGTTAAAAAAAAGTATCCCTGATCCTCCTTTCTATTTATTGTCTACATCCGAACCACCAGGTTTCAGCCTTATAAGTATCTCTCTGCTGTCTCATCTTCACTGCAGTACTGAATATGTTGATGTACCATTTGAGGTACATCACCTTCAGAAAGTAGTCACAATTCCTTTGGCTTCCAGAAGGGTGGCATGGTGCTAACTCCCATGAATCCATCCCAAGCAGGGGCCCTTAGAGGTGTTATCTCCTCCTCTCTAAGCACAGTCCATGTCCTACCACTGGTCAGGGTGCTTTAGAGACTACACCTTGACCTGGCCTTACACCATTCAGTAGACCAGAGGAGCAGGGCACTGGGTCAGTGATGTACTTTAACGAGAGAGATGTGTTTTCCAGTGATTCATCACCTCCACTATAAATTACTGAAACACATTCCTGTTGAGGTTAAAGATTTATTAAGAAGACTTGCAAGCGTTAAAACCTCTTGGATTGGACAGTACTGGGAATGTTCAAGCCTTGCCTTGGAAATCAAGAAGGCTGCCATTTGCAGAGTGACATTCTTCCTAAAATGTATGTACATGCGCTATAGCTGCAGATGGTGGCCTGGGAGAGAACCACAAGACCCGTAGCCACGACCTAACTCTGATCTTTAGTGGGTCAGGATGTCCTGGGTGACAGGCTGGAATCGAGCCATAGAGCGGCAGTGTGAGTGGACCAGTTATTAACTTTTAACCTGTTGTAATCAACCCTATCCTTCTTTGTCATGTTTAGTGAAAGTGAAACTGAATTCTACAGATTATACTTGTATTTATGCTTCAACCAGCTTGCTAAATATTTAACACCTTATATTAAAAAGGAAAGATTACAAAAGCTAAGAGATTCACATTATGCAGTGCTATTTAAGAAGCCACATGTCTTATTTACATTTGCACAGAAGTAGAGACTCTGAAGGTAAAGAGGGAAAAGACACTGAAGGTCATTTCTTCATCATCACAGCTTCCTGCGTGGTATTCAACTCCTGTGTAAAAAGCATGCAAGAAACATCACATCATCTGATTAACACTCCAGCTGTTGTGGTTGTATTTGTTTTTCAGAGAAGCAATCAGCATTTAGTTACAACAGTATATGGAGGCTGTGAAGCCATCTCTTATAGCAGGGCACTGAGCACTTATTTTGCGCTTTATGAATTCTTATACCATTCATCTTGATAATGGTAAAATATTGCGTTCTTTTGAGGCAAGGTACCCAGACGTGATCTGTCACGTCTTGGGATTTCATTGTTATTTTTTGTGCCAATAGATATTTATTACTATGCTTAAGAATGAAATATTATCTAAGAGTATTTATTGTGTTAACGATCACTAAATTAGGAAAGGGAAATTGTCTTAACTGGAAAAAGTTGTTTTCCTTTGTTGAATGAATATTGACTATTTCTTGACTGAGGATTTTTTAATGCAAAATGATTTAACTGTTCAACATTTACTGCATAACCTAAAAATTGTTCTAGGAGACGTTTATTGTTTTTTTTTTTAATTACAGACAGGTAAGGTCAACTGGTTCTCTTTAAGTACAAAATTTCCATATACATATTAACACTGATGTTTTGATTAACATACGTCACAAGTAAAATAATATCAGACATATGAGTTAATCACTGTGACCCTCCATGAAAAAATAATGAAATATTGTGTAGTGATTATAAGGCAACACTATTAAACTTAACTGTAAAACAACCTAATTAGCTTTTTGTAGCTCAATATTCCCCCCCACCCAAAACCACATACAGTTGAAGGTGGGGATTTTTAGAAGATCTAGTGTGTGTGATTCTTGGGTTGATTCATGGTGCCATGCTAGGCTCAAGGGCAGTAGGATTAAGTGGGTAGGTGCTATCCATCCTAATTATCCTGGATAGAATAACAAGGGAAGAGAGTTCTGAGGTTGTCTCCTTGCATCTTTTGCTGCCTTCTGACCACCAGCAACTATCTCAACCCTGAAATGCTCCTTTACTTTTGACCCAGCCAATTAGGTAATAAAACTGCTACAAACTGTGAGCTAACTACACATTTTCCCTGTAACTTTGGATGTTGGGTATTTTGTCTCCACAAGAAGAGAAAAGTAACAAAGACAAACATTAGTGAACTATGCTTACAATCTATATAATTGGCATATGTAGTGCAATATCTAATTAGATATACAGGATCAATAGAAATGTAAGTGGGGGAGCATGATTTATTGTTAAGCACATTAATTATAGGTTTAGGATACAATAAAAGCACTTCTTACATCAATTTTAATAATGAGAATTATATTTATCAATTTAAGCTCCTTACATTTTCTTCATGTTTTGCTACGTGTCCATATGCAAACTCTACCATAGGTTGATCAATAAGTTACCAGATACATCACGTCACATATGAGGGTTATAAAATTCCTTGGAAATTAGTGACTAAGAATCTTCCTATTTCATCTGGATTCCCTGAGGGCATGCAACTCATTCAACACAGTGAAAATTAAGATTCAGTTCTCTAGTTTATCAGTACCTTTCACTGTTAATTATTGATAAAGGATATCAAACATATTAGCTGATCAATCATTTAATTATATTAAAAATACCTAGTATACTTCAAGCACTTAGAATATGGTTATAACACAAGCATAATCCTTGACTTTGGATTATTTATAATAAGAAGTCCAGGTGCTAAAATCTAACCTAAGTGTGATGGAAGTCAACTCCAGGGTCTTTCCCAAGGCCCTGGTAGGATCAAGTAGTATTTTAATAGGGCCAATTAGCTGTAGTGTGAGAATGTCCAGAAGAATAACTGGAATCAGAGGGATGAGCAAGATATCACAGGGGCAAATACCCGAATGGGGACAGTGTGGCTTCACAGAGAAAACTTCCCCCGAGATGAGCAGGCAGGTTACTGCAGAGACTGATTGAGCAGAGCCGGCCCTAGCAGAGAGAGGTGCTAAACTGTGAAGCTACCAAACCATGGCGTGTGAGGGGATTCTGGAGTCAGAAACGGAGTTTCAGAGGTGCCTTAAATTGACACAAGCATGTGGGAGTCCTTGGCCTTCTAATGCCTTGGAGGTCCCCAAAACTGGAGTCCACAAAAGCATGTAAATATGAGTGTGTGTGTGTGTGTGTGTGTGTGTGTTAGAAAGAGAGAGAGAGACAGACAGACAGACAGACAGACAGAAAGATAGGCACAGCCAGACAGCCAGACAGATGAGACTCATACCTAGTGGGTTAAAAGTTGGAAGAAACTTTTAAATAATAAGAGAGCAAGCATGAGTTGAATTCAGAACCTGTGACTGGTGCTCACCAAGGTATGAATGGGAAGGTTTGGATGGGTATCCAGAGACTTCGGGACATCTAATAATGCTTCATAAGAGGAACAAAGACAAGGGGGATGGAAACTCAGAATGATGTAAAGACAAAAATACCAAGAAAGTAAAAGAACATTTTTTTTTCAAAGTTACCTTACAGGCAATTGAAATCTGCAATTATATCATTCCTCTAATTGTTCAATTGACTAATACCGTGTCTGAAATTTAGTATCATATTATTTTGAAATGGGTTGGGGCTACCAGAAATATATCTGTTCTAGTTTTTGTTTATAAAAACTGAATAAACTCAGACAAATGGCAGCTTCACAGATATTCCAGTACCACACGGGCTTGAGGTTTCTGATAGTTCGACTTCATACAGGTAGTTTTGGGGATCCTAGCTTTCCTGGCCCACAGTTTTCAAAAAAAATCAATGCCTTTACAAATCAGTGCCTTTATTTGAGCATCTGCAAATAGTATTTGTTAATTCTTTTTTGGTTTTGTACCAGGAATCGAACTCAAGACCTAGTGCTTGCCAGGCAGGCACTGTTCCTCTGAGCTATATCCCCAGCAATGTGTCTTACTGCTTCCCAAAACTAGTACTTATAGTCTTATGGAAGTAAGAGTCCCATCCTCCATTCATAGATAACTTGAGAGTCCAATAGCATCTCGCTCAGAGAAACCTTCGCTTTATACCTGTCTATGGTCCTTATTTTGAATCCTAAGCTTCTGTGGTGCTAATGGTGTTTCTGTGAGTCTCAGTGTCTTCCAGCACTTTTAGAAACAACCCAAACATAATGATTGGTTCTACTTTTGAAAGTTTTAAACCAGGTCATCCTTCCTGTGGCCGCACTTACAGCAGCCTAAAGGAAAAAGGAGATTTTCAGTTTTGCAAACTGAATATATTAAATTTCTACAGATGTTTTCTCTTTGCTCTTGCTTAACCTATATTTCAACCTCACCCCTTCTCACTTGCCCTTTGAGTACTTCCCTACCATGTTCCCTTCCCTTGAGTGGAAAGGATTTTTACCATCTGACATGGCTGGACATGATTGCCATAGATCAGCAAGTAGGACAAAATTGAATTAGTCATTTGTGCTTTCCAAATTTATGCTGCTCTATTGTGTTATAGATATTCCAAGTATTAGCCAGAGTATCCTTCTGACACTGGTTATCACAGAACATGAATCAATAAAATAGTTTTCTATTTAATGTACTAGTCACTCATTTATTCATTGTTGATCAATGAATGCCAAATATTTTCCATAAGTCAGGCACTAAGATTAATATTGAAGACAATGTGGGAAGCTCAAAATCCTAGAAGGGAATTCAAAGGGCACAGGAATACTTAAATAGTTTTATTGTGTGACTCACAATTCCAACAGTGATGATGTAATCAGTATCAAACTGACCCTCACAACATAAGCAATAGAGTGGGAGAAACTCTCAGGAAAGGAAACATATTAGGTGAAATCTGTGTTCAAACTAGGTTGCTATCTAAGCACATTTCCTGAATTTGCAGAAGATTAGAATAGCCATGGACAGGTGAAGTCTCATTGCAGGAAAAAATCCTAATAGAGATCAAGGACACTGGAGTAAATGCAAGTTATAGGCCAAGTACCTGGTAGGAGGATTGTAGATGGGCTTTAGTTTCCCTTTTGTCCACAACAAAATCCTAGGTGCCGTGGGGCTCATAAAGTTGAGCAAGGGTGGCAGAAAGTACTCGATGAAGAGTAGAGAGCTGAAAAAAAGATTTTAAATTCACATAAACTGAAGACATGTTGGAGATCTGAACTAGTTACAGTTGGGGTTCCAGTAAGACTTCATCTGGAAAGTAGGGTCTACAATCTGAGCTGTGAACCCGATGCCTTCGTAGAAAGCCAACACTAAAATAATGTTTTTAACAAAACTACATCTCATCCAGGAAAATATCAAAATTATCCACTAACTGTTGCTCTTTAAAATCATACAAGTAATATATATATATATATATATATATATATATATATATGTGTGTGTGTGTGTTTGTGTGTGTGTGTGAGTGTGTGTTGCATGTAGAAATGATATTGTCAATGTATCATGCAAAAATTGGTTTTAAAAGTAAAAACAGAAAGAGGGAAATGTAATTTATATAAAGGGAAAAGATGCCAAGAGCTACTGACAGATGTGATCCAGACATTGAAGTTAACATACATCAATTTAAAACTTCTATAAAAGTTATTAAATAATTTTTGAATAGATACTAATTTAAAATCAATTAAATAATTTAAACACAAAAAATGTGCTTATTGTGTTATGTAAAGAAAAAAGTGAGATCAGTGAAAGGTAACATGGATTATGAAAAAGTGACCTTGAGAGAAATCAGAATAGATTTTTGTAGACTAATAGGATAATATCAAACATTATAGTATGTGTATACTTGTCACAGTAAGGAGAAGAGATAGAAAATTAAGCAAAGGAAACCATATGTATATGGTTAAAAGATACATATACATTCAGGAATATAAGAAAATATTACATAATAAAACCACTCTTACACACCATAAAAACTACAGAATTTAAATGGATATAGATTTGATACATTGGGAAGACAAAACTGAAAAATAAACACTCCAACAGCATTATGTCAAAATACTATATATATATATATAACTACTATATTATTGTACAAACACTATATATATATATATTAAAAGACAGACTTTAAAAACTTAGGAAGTGTGTTTTGAGCTTTCAGTACTAATCTCAAGGTAAAGGATGCAGATGCACAGATCAATGGAATAATGTCCAAAAGTAGCAAACTTGCAAAATAAGCAACAGAAATTCCAAGAGACTTTTAACAATTCAGTTCTTCATGATTATATAAAATATAAAAATTGTACATATTGGTAAGGTACTGTGTAATGCTTTGGTACGTGCATACATTAAATAAGGTTTAAAACAGGATACTTTGAGTTACTCAAATATTTATTATTTTATGGAGAAAAATGTCAAAATCATTTATTGTAGCATTCTGAATTATACCACACATTTTGCTTATGTGGAGTTACCCTAAACAAGTTTTCATTGTCTAACTGTAAGTTACTGACCGACCTTTCCTCATCTCTACCTCACTGATACGCTACCCAGATTCTGGTGGTTACCATTCCAATATCAACTTCTATGAGATCAACATTTAGGTTCCACATGCAGTACTTGCCTTTCTGTGCATGGGCTATTTTATCTAACACAATGGTCTATGCTGTCACAAATGAAATGGCTTTATTTTGTCTGATTGAATAAGTATTTCATTGTGTACTTGTGCCATATTTTTATTATCAGTTCAACAGTTGACAGACACTTAGTCTGTTTCCATTTTTGTAGGATATGTATTTTGCTATAATAAATAATACTATATAATGGCTATGCTAATTCACCTTCCTTCCAAGAATGTACAAGGATTTTTTTCTGAACATCCTTGCCTGCACTTACTTTCTGTCTTTTAAGATTAGCCATATTTGTTAGAGTGAAGTGATCTCTCACTGTAGCTCTGGTTTATACTTCCCTGATGGTCAGTGATGTTGAGCATTTTTTCATGGGCCTAGTCACCACTTTTATGTGTTCTTTTGGGAAATATCCATTTATATCAATTGTCTTTTTTTAAGTTGAGTTATTGGGCTTTGTCTTTATTGAGTTTTGGCATACTTTATATATTCTAGATAATCAGTTTTTTCCAGTTTGGGTTTTATATTGGTTAAGGTTCTCTAGAAGAACAGAACTAATAGAAAGTATGTAAGTATAAAACTATGCAAAGGGGTTTATTAAGTATGCTTATAGAATCAGAGGCAGGAGAGTCAACAATGTCTGAATGCTAGAAAACTGGAGAATTCATTAGCCGCTCAGTCCAAGAAGCTGGAAGCTATGGAATGAGCAACATCAGAGATGCAGCATAAATCTGACTGAAGCCTGGAACCTCCCTGGAGAGTCATTGCTATGAATCTATTTTGCAAAGGTTAATAAACTGAAGCCTGTTTTTCATAAATGACAACAGCCAAAGGTACACCAGCCTTAGCAGAATGGAAGTCTTCAAATACGCATCAACTTGTTTCTTGTTTCTGTTTAATTCAGGTAGACTACAAGTCTGTCAGATAATGCCACCCTCAAATGCTATGAGTATTACCCCTCAGTTTATTAGCCTTGGGCCAGTCATCTCTGGAAACACCCCATAGACACACCCAGAAGTGTGCTTTGCTAATCTGCTAAGTGTTTCTTAATCCCATCAGTATGACATATGACAATGGTCAAAGGTTTGATGATGAGTTTTAAGACACAATATCAATCTATAATCTATTAAATAAAGAATAATTTGGACTTAAAACTATAAAAAGAACTTCAGTTCTGTAAAGTGCCTTGCTAAGAGAATGAATCAGAGAATGAATAGATGTACAAAGAGAAATATTTGCAAAACCAGAAATCAATCTAATTAAAGTAATTTAATTCATAACATAAAATTTTTAGAATTCATCTATAAGCCAATTAAATATTTTTGCTTTGACAATAAATTCTTAGACATAACACCAGAAGCAGAATATTAAAAGAAAAAAGTAAATTAAATTTCATCAAAATTAACAAAATATGTGCTTCAATGGATATTATGAGAGCCTCAGATCACCAACAGAATTGAAGAAAATAATTTCAAATTATGTAGATGATAAGACTATATCCAACCTATTATCATAAATCTTTACAATTCAGTAACAAAAACACATTTTAGAAACACAAAATAAATACACATTACTATTCCACAGAATCTATAAAAATTGCCAAGTATATAAAAAGATGTTCAAGTTCACTAGGAAAACATAGCTGAAATCCACATGACACCCATTCATTCTCACCAGGAGAGCTATCGTCAAAATTCAAATCAAAGTAAAACAAATATACAACATGGGAAAAAATTCTGGTCAGGGTATAGAGAGGTCAAAACATTTACATATTGCTGGCGGCAATATACAGCTGTGCAGTTATTTTAGAAAATGGTTTGATGCTTCCTTAAACACTTAAGCACAATCAGACACAGTAATTTTAACCCAAGGCATCTACTCAAGTGAATTGAGACAGGTATCCAAAAAAAACTTCATAAAGGATAATAACTGCATTATTAAACTTAACCAAAGGATGGAAACAACACTAACCCATTAATTAATATATGGAACAACAAAATGTGGTACACTGTTGCTGTGGAATATTCAGCCATAAAAATGCATTAAGTACAGATACACACTGTGAAGTTGATGAAAGCATCTTGGTAAGTGAGAGAAGCCAGGATAAAAGGTCACATCACATGAGTCCACTGAGGTGAGCTACACAGATCGGGGGGCCATTATGCAGAAAGGCAGTGGTTGTCAGGAAGTAGGAGAATGGAGAGAACAGTGTGTTTTCAGTGTGATGAAAATGTTTTGGACCTAAGTAAGATGATGGTTACACAAAGTTGTGAATGACTCAGATGCTTATAGAATCAGAGGTAGGAGAGTCAACAAAATCTGAATGCTAGAAAACTGGAGAATTCATTAGCTGCTCAGTCCAAGAAGCTGGAAGCTATGGAATGAGCGACATCAGAGATGCAGCATAAATCTAACTGAAACCTGGAACCTCCCTGGAGAGTCATCAAATAGATTAATTATGTTAATTTTAACTCAACAAATGCCAAAATAGTTGAATAAAAGATTTCAAAAATTTCCTGCTTTACAATCGCCTCTACATAACTGTTAATAGTGACTTTTAATTGCCAAAATCTGAAAGCAAAGAATATGTCCTGGAGTAGGTGAGCTGTGACCCACCTAACTGTGCAGTGAAGTTTTGCTGTTGGAAAGAAAGAATTGGGCCACGGAAGTACATGGATGAATTCTGAATGTGCATTTTTAAGTAAACAAAGTCTGAGAAGGCTATATAATAAACATAAAATTCAAATTATATAATATTCTGGAGAAAACTAAAAAGAATTCTCAAGAAGATTACTGGAGCCCCAGGCAGGAGAAAGCTATATGGGACTGAACCAAAGATGATTCTTTAGGGTGGTGAAGTTTTTCTGTGTAATAGTGTAATTTTAGTTAATTAATACTACATATTTGTTGATATTGATATAACTTTATAGCCCAAAATCTACTGTATCACTTATTAGGTCAGAAAATACCAGTGTAAATTACAAAATATGACAAAACATCATATTAAAATATATAATGAGGGGGGTAGGCAAAGAATGTCATGGCAGATCCGCGGAAACTTACAGGTGAGTAGAAGCTTTGAGACTAAAGTCAGAAGAAAGTGTTCATAAACATTAGACCCCCGTTGATCAAGTTGTACTTAAGGGAAGCACTGAGCAATTGTTCTTTTCTGTTTGATTCTTTTGCTTTGCTTTCTACTCTCATTGAAGATCTTTTCTTTTTTTTTCTTTTTATTTTAAAGAAACAAAACAGAATAAAGCAAATCAGAACAATGCAAGCGATGTAAGACTTCAAAAGAAGACAACAAGAAATCAACAATGGTAGTCACGAATCAATTATTCTGATAGTATAATTAGTCTGCACTTGAAATTGAACTAGTAAGTACATGATAGTTGACGGGGACAACCCTGTCACTGTCAAGTGAATGAGTGCAAATAGGGGACGGAATGATCCCTGCAGTAGCACATTTGAGACTCTATGAATTCTGGTTTATGTTAATACACGTACAAATAATTATACACAGACATATTTATACACAGGGCTGGTCAACAATAGGGCACATGCTTAAATAAACCTTTAAAAATGCTTACGGCAATTTTTGTCAAACAAAATCATTACAGCAGTTTTCATGCACTCTATTCAGCATATCAGTCACCTCTGGCTCTTCCCCAAAGTGAAAATGGTCATGAAAGGTGAATGTCTGGAACTGATTCAGGACATTGAGGCAGCTAGGATTTAACTAGTGAAGACATAGAAGAGGATTTCCAGAGGTATGACAGAATGTGGCAAAAACAATGGGACACGTGTGTTAAAGTGTTAAAGTGACGTGACTTTCCCTGTAGTAACCGATATGGCTTATATCTAGATGCCCTCCCAAGCCTCACATGGCCTAAGGTGGGGCTTCTTGGAGGTGGCTAGATCTAGGTATGTGATATCAGGATTATGAGTGTCCCACCCAAGATGTGAGCGCTGTGTACACCCGAAGCCATGTAGGTAGCCTGGATAGATTCTAAGGGATGAAAATAGGGCTGCTATCACTGCTTACTGCTTCTGCTTCTGTTTCTGTTGCTGCTTCTCTTCTGCTGCCCCCTGCCTGCTCTGTGAAGCCCCTTTGCAATGCCACCCTGCCTTGGAGACAGCAGATTATGGAGTGAAACTGCTACAAATTGTGAGCCAAAGTAAACCTTTCCTCCTTTAAATTGTGCATGTCAGGTATTTTGTTTCAGCAACCAGAAAAATAACTAAAACAGGTTTTGCACCAAGCCTGACTGTACCTGACCATATGGTACAGGAGCATATGGAACTGGCTTGTGGGAAGAACTGGCAGAGGTTTGGAGATGCTGGGTGAGGAAGAGCCCTGGGATACTTTAAATTGTACTTGATGGGAGATTCCAGTCAGAGTTCAGAAGAACAGGTTGCTGATTAAATGCTGCTGGTAAACACCAGACGTAGGAGGTTTCTATTGCAAAGGAGGATTCCACTGGCTGTTGGATTTCAGACCATGTGTATTATGCTTTGGCAGAAAGTTTGTCTCCATTTTGCTCATAGCCAGAAACTTTTCCTCAGACTGAGTAGTGGACTAATTAATCTTGCAGAATAAATTTCAAGACAGTCTAATATTGTGGTGACATGGTTACTGTGGGGGGCTTTTTATCAAGATCTAAGTTGAAAACGAAGAACAAGAGTTTTTTAAAACCATTTCCAGTTTGGCCAGAAAAACAAAATCCCAGTAAAGCTATAGACTGCAAGGATGGAACTCAGGAAAATTGGTTGCTGTAAAGACTAGCAAGAAAAATCCAAGTATTTAAGAAGAGAATAATGGAAAAAATGCCTGAGAACATCAGAAGAACCAGCAGGACTCCATCCTTTGCAGCATCAAAATTGCAAAGATAGGACTTTGTTTTGGGAAGACAGCCTTAGGGCATCATGTCCCAGAATGTCAGTGGCCTAGAGAAATTGTTCCTCAGAATTTGGTTCATAGGTGTTCAACCCTTACAGTCAAGAGAGAAGGAATCCTGGCTTCTGTTCCACCTGTCAGCAGACCTTGGCATAATCTATATGGTTTATTTTTTAGGCATATGCGAATTCAAGAGTTTTGGGGTCAGGAAGGCTCCCACCCGGATTTCAGAAGAAGGCCTGGGAAGCCAGGCAGTGTGCCCCTGAGAGGGCAGTGTTTGAAGCTGTGGGCATGAAGCCAACAATGCTGTGAACACCCTACAAGTCTGGAGAAGCCAGGAAAATGGTTCATGTGTGGAAATCTGCAAAGAAGGACCAATGCTGTTCCACATGAGGATCCTTGGAAGCTACAATTATCTATGGGTAGTGTTGAAGAGAGAGAGGCACTCAAGCCCTTTAGAGTTCATGGCTTGCCACAGATTATCCCAGATGCTGGACACGAAGCTGTAAGGCTTAATATATGCCCTGATAAATCTTGAGTTTGCTTTAGATCTGTGCCTTTCTACCCCTCTATTTTTACCTTCAGGAATAGAAATGTTTATCTTGTGTCATTTTATGTGGAATGTGTTTAACTTTATTTTCCTTTCTGCAGGAACTTGAAGGGTTTACCTTAAATCTCAGGGAGACTTTGGACTTAGACTCCTCAGCAATGCTGAAACTGTTAAGACTTTGGCAACTCTTAGGGATGGATTAAATGCCCTATGCATAAAGGAATGTACATGTATTTTAGAATACCAGGGATGGAATGTTATGACTTGTATCTAGATGCCTCCCCAAGTTTCATGTGGTCATAAGTGAGGCTTTTTGGAGGTGACTGGATGTAGCATGTGCAATGCTGGGATTCAGGGTGCCCCACTCTGAGATGACTGCTATCTACCCTAAGAGCGGTTAACCTGGCTGAATAGAAGGGACAGAAAGAGGGGTGCTGTCACCACATAGGTTTTGCTTCTGTTACTGCATGTCTTCTGCTGCCTCCTGTCTGCTCTGTGATCCCCTCTGCCATAGCACACTCCCTTGGAGCCAGCTCAGTATAGACTGAAACTTCTACAAACTGTGAGCCAAAATAAGCCTTTCCTCCTTGCACTATGAGTGTTCAGTATTTTGTCTCATCCTTGAGAAAATCAACTGAGACAGTAACCTTTTAAAATTTAAATATTAATCATATTTTTCAATCACATGTCATACATATACAAATCAAAGGCATTATCCCTCATGTCACTAGTCACTTAAATTGTAGAAAGTCCTAATTACGTTTTTAAGTTTTAAATTCTTTCACATTTTCATAATTGTTTGTTGAGTTCTTTAGGGAGTAGATACTAAGACAGAGTCAGGAGTATAAGTTTATTAAAGTTAATGCCTGACAGAGATAAGAAAAAAAAAGGAGAAAGCAGAGTGGAGCAAGGAGGACTTCAGAAAATGTCTTAGATCTGAAATGGTTTCAACCAAAGTCATTTGAGACTCAGGAACAGAGATTTGCCAGTAAAGCAACTCAACAGGAGCAAACATGACTGAGCCCTAGCAGTCTTCATCTGGAGCCCCTGGTTAGGAGGCACCTCAGAAGGCTTTTGACTTTGACTCAGGAGCTAACTTGAGCATATAGGTGCCAAAAACCATAGGCTACAAGCTTCAACAGCACTTCTTGAATTCAAATGGCAAATCCTCCACTACAGATGTAAGCAGGAAAAGTGGGCAGAATGGTGCCTTTTATTGCTTCATTTATGAGTAGGCACTGCCAATGAAAATTGTTGGATCTTTGAGCAGAACTGTTTGTAGTCTGACTGTTTGAATGTTTGCTATGTACCCTTTAACTGTATAACTTGAACAACTACATCCAGGATGACAGTACGTAATTTATAAATTACTGATTTCTTAGTGGGGCTTTTTCTCATTTTCCTTTTTCTTTCTTTCTTTTAGAATTCTGTATTGTTGCTACCCTTTTTTCTGTTTTTTTTTTCTTCTCTTTAAATAAAATTTTAAAAATGTATAATCGCTATTTAAAAAAAGAGAAAATAGGAAGCACTATAAAAGATAAAGCTGCATGTATGTTTAGATGTGTGGGATTCAAGATCATATTTCTAGGTTCTTGTTGGATTCTTGAACAGATCTGTTTGTACTCTCACTGCTTTAGTGTCCACTTTGTGTGCTTTAATTCTGTAACTTGAACAACTATTTCTAAAAGAACAATATGTAATGTAAAAAAAAATAAAAGCCATGGTTTTCAACCCGTATATTTTTTCATGCCACACTGTATTCTGTATATATAAGAAATTATAGAAAAATGAATAAAAGTAACTGATTTTCTCTTCATCAGGAATATAGCAATATTTTGATGCTGATAAAAAGATGAGAAAATTATTTTTGATTAGTTGTGAGTTGTTAATACTGCTGTGCTGTTTCCCATACTCATAACCTCTTTGAAGACACTGAGTAACACCTGCTCCACCAGCTCTGAAAATGTCTCATTTTCATAACACTCAATGTTTATTTTAAGAGATCCATGTGGCTGAGAAGACAATGTAGAAATATGCTAAAGAATTAATGAGCACAAGTGGTACACATCACATTTATTGAATAATATATAAGGGATAATAAAATTCTTCATTCTTAATATGTATTTATTGAATTAAATTATGTAATTTTAGAGGGTAATGAAAGAAATAGTTTTACTTCTGTTACTGTAGATCTCCCAAGCTTGTACAGAAAGTAGGAAATGGAAGTCCCTGAAGGAACCTATAGTAATAAAAAATAAACATGCAAAAGCAAGGAAAAGTGGTGCACGAACATTGTATAAAACATGAGTGGTTCAGGCTGCCTTTTCAAGCACTTATTAACCACTCTAGAAATCACTATTTGGTAGTTTGATGTTACTTGGTAGATACGCATTGTAGTTAAAACTGAATGAGGATCTCCATGGTTAATGTAAGGAGTCAGTAGATTGAATAGGAAATGTCCACCCTCACCAGTGTAGGCAGATGTGGTACAATCTATGCAGGGTCCAGACAAAAGCAAAGTAACAGTTCTAAGCTAGGCCACAAATGTCCTCCTGCCCTCAGACATTAGTTCTCTTAGCTCCTGGATCTCCTGACTCTGATGGAATTATCTAACTGATTTCCTCAGTTCTCCGGCTCACTGATAGCACAATCTGAGACTTCTTAGTCTCATTAAACATGTAAACAAATAATAAATCTCTCCTCTATCTATGCTCACATCTATCTGATCTCATAGTTCAAATTTACGTTTGTAATGTTCTCATTGGAGAACCTTGTAAATACGGGATGGGTGGCATGGGTGTTATTTGAAAAACTCATAATGTTTGGAGGCAAAACTTTTGGTGGGTTGAAAGTCTTTGGAAAGATTCTGCTCCCAACATTAATTAAAAAAAAAAAAAGTGGTTGGAGAGACCAATACGGCCAGAGCAGAGATGGTCTTGTCGATCTCATTTAGGAGTATAAATTTTATTTCCAGTTCTGTGTTAAACAGTGAAGGGACAGGAGTGGAATCTGCTCACAGGTCCAGTTCTTGGCCATAGAGAACATGTTAAATATGACTACTACTTGGCAGAATGAAGTATAGATGTTTTGTTTTGTTTTGTTTTGGTGGTTGTTTTGTCTTTTCCAAGACAGGGTCTCACTATGCAGTTCAGCTGGCCTTGAGCTCAATTTGTAGCCCAGGCTGGTCTCAAACTCACAACAATCCTCTTGCCTCAGCCTTCCTAGTGCTGGGATTACAGCTGTGTCCCACCACGCCCAGCAGAATGAAGGAAATTTGCACTTTTTCTCCTTTTTTCGAACAGTTTTCAGTAGGTTGCATCTGCTACTTTTAATGCTGGAACATTACCTGGAATGTCTGTTCTTTATCAAGGTAAATGGAAAAGAGCTGGTTTGCATTTGATCAGAGATTTCTAGTGGTCTCTGGTGAATGGCTCCTCTGCTCTCTGGTGAGTTTCCGAAGCCCGTGGCTATGAAAATTCAGGTGCAGAAACCAAACCGTGGGAAGAGTGACCTTGGGAGAAGGCTGTGAAGGAAGAGGAGCAGTCCAGCAGGAGACAGTCAGCTGGTGCTTCAGGCAGGAAAGCCAGGCCACTGTCTCCTTTCACCTCCCCCAACTGCCCTCAAAATACGTCCACGATGGCCAGTCCACAGCTCCTCTGTCCGGGCCCGGCCTTCCTCAGCCTTTCACCTTCCTCGCCGGGTTTTCTTCTTCACTGTAGAAGCCATGGAGTTGTGGCTGCCCACGCAGGCTCTGTGACAGGACTCAGGGCCTGAAGCCCTTCAGGTCCACCAGGATGAGAGGGTGAGGCCGGTCCCAGCTTGGGGCGCTGGTGGGTTGCTCAGAGCTTTGCTTTCCCTTTTTTTGGGTCCCAGTTCCCTTGCCACCCTCTGCTCCCTCAGCTCCCGGGAGGTCCCGTGTTGCTGGGGCCCCACGGCTACTGCACTGGGCCTCAGGCTTCACGCCTGAGCCTCGGAGATCCCGCCCAGCCCCTTCCAAGCCCCTCTGAGCGGTGCTCCTGCTCTTGGGGTCCTCGACACCTTGCAACCTGCTCTGTGTCTGTGCCGCTCCGTGTCTTTGGGGAAAGCCAGCTGTTGTTTGCATCCCAGCAGCGCAGAACCCCAATTTTCTAAACACTTTGATTTTCCTCACTACCTGCATTTCTGTAAAGACTTTGAATGAGTCAGATGGGGCAACTCAATTAGTCTGAGTAGTCTGTAGATCTCAGCTTGGGCCAGTGCATTTTGAATTGCATGAACGATAGGTCAAGACGTTTTTAAATCTCTTTAACATTTTTGTTCTGGTTTTGTTGTGGCTTAGAGTACCCCCAGCCACCCAGTGCATTTGATGCAATGACAAATAACAACACTTTACCTGTATACTGTAGGTGGAAAAGTGACCAGACATCTGGGTTTCATGAGACTGCATTTTTATTTCATGATTTAAGATGACAAGATCTTTGGTGAATTACAACAAAATTTATAGGTCACAGAACTAGTGAACACCTTATATTGGCCATGTGGTGGTTGTAACATGCTGTAAATTGGCGCTGAAGACCAAGATTCAGTGAGCGTATTTACAGATCTCCCTTGTGTATGTTAGTACCTAGTTAGGTATAGCAGCTGCCACCTGATTTCTGGCATTATTTCCACATGTACTGACTTATGTAAAGTCACTGTTTATGAAACAAGTTTTCTGGTCCAAATAACTATATGAGACTAAGTAATATTCTGACTCACAGAGCAAAAGTTGAGTACATACATGGTAGCACTGGGATTAAATAGTTCAGGAGAATGGAGGGATGCAGATGTAAGTTAGGACATTGTTTGAGACCAGTCTCAGGCAGCATTGAAAATGGGCAGCACATTGGATTTACTAGGGTCCAATAGAATCTCCATGAGATATGTGGACTACCATGTTTTCTAAACTGAAATTAAAATCCATATGGAGAGCATAAAACTTAGAATTTCCTGTAGGAAAAATTCCTACACAATGAATCTGGATATTTTAACCCAATCCAACAAGCAATTTTAAG
Organism: Hydrochoerus hydrochaeris; assembly: GCA_004027455.1. Lineage (NCBI taxonomy): Eukaryota > Metazoa > Chordata > Mammalia > Rodentia > Hydrochaeridae > Hydrochoerus > Hydrochoerus hydrochaeris. The sequence goes on from PVLA01003341.1 coordinate 27,508, forward strand.
ATGACAAAAGAATATGCCAGAAATTATGAATACAATCAGAATGCTATATGAAATTTGGAAAATACTTGATTGTATACTAAGATTGCCTTCTTCATCATGAAATCATTATGGTACTAAATAGAAACAAAAGGCGGGGGGTTAAAACTTCTTTAGGTTAAAAACACTGCAGACTGCTTTATTGTAACATGCCATTAGCAGATTTGTATGTGCAAAGTGAGTAAGTCTTAAGCACTATAGCGCCACAAAAGAGCACAGACTTGAAAACAGAAAGGCTGGCTTCAAATCTAGCCATGTGATACTGATTCGTTGATTTTACCATCATGAATCTCAGTTTCACTGTCAGAAAAGATCATAAAAATCCGCCCTGTGCCAGGTTTCCGTGAGGATAATGTGAAATGGAGCAGTTGGCCCTCATCACAGCCGATTTCCTACCCCATGGAGTTTGAAGCTCCCATTCCTTACCTGAGAGTCCAGTGTTGCTTGTGTGCTGAGTAGAATGATGGTTGAGTAAAGCAAGGTTGGAGAATCTTCACCTCTGTTCGACTCATTTGCCCCCAAAATCAGAGACAGCGGATGTCCATGGTATGTTCCTGTACAGGGCTTGATATTCTTACAGTCATCAGTGACACCAAAGATATCCTGTTTGGATTGAGAAGAACAGCAGGAGGGGGAAAATTTGGACTTTTGATGCATATTAAATAGGACTCTGATTTGGTAATTATCAGTATACTATTTTCTTGCATTTATCATGAAAATCTACCCTTCATACATTGCCAGGAAATTGGAAGATTAGCCTTATCACAGAGGTAGTACTTGGATACACACTAATTTTACTTCCTAACAGAAGAGTCAAGCACCGGCCTAAATTCTGTGACTCTCCTGAGCTCCCTCCTGGTCGTTCTTACAGGTAATTCCTTGCTCTTTCTAGTACCAAGTGTCTGCTGACCTGAGAACACAGACACTTGCCCCTCTTTCTCAGGCACATTATTCTTGATTGTCCTTGACCATGTGTCTCCCATAATCCTCTTTGCTAGGACACCTTTCTTTTCTGGTCCGAAACACTGGATCACTGGCATTATTCTGGCTAGAACCTAAGGCTGATAGAGATCTATTTCTTTTTTTCTTTTTTCAGTTTTAATTGTAGGGTTTTTAAAATTTATTTCAAATGATTAAGGGGACAGCATTCCCCAGAGGCAGAATCCTTGATTTGTGCTAACACAAAGTATGGAGCGTAGTTTACTGTTTTCCACAAACCAATCAGTCAAGTGAACAGTACATGGCGTATTTATAACTGTGAATCACTACTGTGATCTCATTTCTCCAATACAGTTTTATTCTCTGCTTCCCTTTTGTGCTTTTACTGTCATCTAATTTGCATGTTTATAAATTATAAATACATCAACATAGTATTGCAAAAATTCTGTATTCAATTGGCTTTGCAATTAGATGGAAAAACAAAAATGTGTCCACAGCATTTCTAATATTCACAAATGTCCACACGTTAATCCATGGTTTTTATATTTCTCATGTGGATTTCAAGTTCAGTGTAAGGGTTTTCTTGTTTAATCTTTGGGAAAGGCATTTGGAAGCAGGGTAGTCAGGAGAAAAGGAATCCTATCAATGTAGCACAATTATTGAATTGAGAATTACTAAAGTAATCTGAATAATTCTAGAGTATCTTTAACTTAACTCATCAAATAATTACTGTTTAAAGTAAAATATCATGGACTATGAGAGGATTTGGGTGTGCTGAGGGGAAAATGGTAGGGTTTGCACAAAGCATAGTACAAACTGTTCTTTTTGATGAACTAGCAGAGATTGCTAGTATAGTTATCTATCTTGCATACATATACATACACACATTTATATGTTTATCAAAATACATATAATCTTTTCCTCTTTCCCTTATCCCAGCTGTTCTTTCCTTTTGAGAACTTTCTTTCTGTTTCATTATTACAATATCTATTGTACATTTTGAATCTTACTACTCTTTCAGCCTTTTATTTGGAAAAAGGAACAATTCTCCACTGCTGGTGGGAGTGCAGACTGGTGCAACCACTGTGGAAATCAGTGTGGAGATTCCTCAAAAAATTAGGGCTGGAAGTCTCATTCAATCCAACTATTCCCCTTCTGGATATTTTCCCAGAAAAATAGAAAATGTCATGCTGCAGCAATATATGCACACCCATGTTTATAGCAGCACAATTTGTAATAGCTAAATCTTGGAAACACCCCAGATTCCCATCAACCATAGAATGTATAAAAAAGATGTGGTATTTTTATACAATGGAATATTAGTCAGCTATAAAAAGGATAATCTTGAGTTTTTATAGGTAAATGGAGGCAACTTGACACTATAATCATAAGTGAAATAAATCAAACTCGCATTTATAAATATCATATCGTCTCCCTAGTATAAAAAATTGATATGGTAAATGCATATCCTAGTCTCATCAGCAGGACTAATTTAAAATTAAGTATGTTTAAAGGAATCAGTAATTTTAGTCTTAAAACGAAGGCACAGCAGGGGTATTTTTCAAGAACAGTAACATACATTTTCAGATCATAGGATAAAAAATAATAGATGTAATGCTCATAAATTTGAATTCAAAATACTATGCAAAAATTTTAATGATGGGATATAGCTCAGTGGCATAAGTGCCTGCCTGGCAGGTGTGAGGTCGTGAGTTTGTTCCCTGGTACCAAAAACAAAAAAGAAAAATTTAATAAAGACACTATTTTTAGTTAAATTCTTACACATAAATTTCATTTGGAAACCTCCTCCTTTGGGATTGAGGCTTTGGGGTTCTATTTTTCCTTTCACCATTTCTAGTTTTTAAGCACAGGCTGCTATCTGATGACTTGTATTAGTCATGAAAACAAAATCTAAAACGATTCACTCTGTCTTTCTTAAGTGGCTTTACACTGCGCCCCTACAAGTTTTGACCATGTTATGTATTAAAAACTGGTGGTCAACTTAGCACCAGCTGATTTAAATCAGAATAGTGCTGAGTGTAGACAGTCCACCTGAGGAAACTTGCCAGCATAGAGACATGGAGAAGGAGAGGCTAGGCTTTGTGGGTTCCTCTAAGTGTTGCTGTTTAAGCTGTTGGTTCTCCTGGAGGAGCTCATCGTGACTAGCTTCCCCAGTGTGAGTTTGACCATTATCATCAGAGGAGCTCTGGACCTTGTTGATGAGACTTGCTGTGGTTCACTTTGGAGAAGCTCTGGTCCTTACATCAAGCATCGCTTCCTGGCTCCGGTGGGGAAGACCTGTGGTGTTTAATCTCTAGCAGAAACTTGTCATGCTGGCTTTCTGGCACACACTCAACTGTTCTCCTCATTGGAGGTGCTCAAGACTTCCATGTTGCTGAGGACGGCTGTGGTACTTTTCAGGGCAGCCCTGGTTCTTATTTTGAGTGTGACTTCTCAGCTCCAGCGTAGAGCCCTCAACCTACCAGCACAGCTCCTGCACCCCACTGGCATAGACTTTCTAGCTTCCACCACTGACCTTTGGGGCTTCCAGCCCAGATCCATAAAACAGACTGGCATGGGTCCTTCTCGTGGGCTCTAGACTTCCAGTTAGACTTGTGGGAGGCATTGTCATGAGCACTGGGTCTTCATTTGGACTCATGCAGGACATTGCTATGGAATTCAAGCCCTTGGCTGAATATTCTGGGTCTTTAGTGTTTGGGACATATTTCTTGTGTTTAACTCTGGGTGACATTATAAGATAATATTATAAATTCTATGTCCTGATTCTAATTGTTCTTAATTGGTACTGAAAGAGTGGGGTCCTTGCTGTTATGTTGCCTGGCCATGTGGCTTAAGAACCTTGGAAATTAATTTGGAAAGTTTCTGAGAGACTGGCCATACAGACAGCCCCTGTATGCTGTAAACTATACTGGGGACTTGGGTCGGAACTTGGAAAATCAGAGCACTGATGGAAATGCTGCCGGTTAAGAAAAAGCTTGGGAAGCTTCTGTTGAGAAGGACTGCATCAGCTGCTGGAGTCCAGGTAGGATATTGTGTTTTAGCTGAAAGTTGGTCATCATTTTGTTTGTGTTTAGAGATATTACCTGGTGGCAGAAAAGTTTCAGTGCAGTCTACTGTTGGGATGGTAGCACAGTTACTTCTCAGAGCTTTTGACCAGATCAATGTTGGAAATTTAGAGCAAAGAGCCAGTAGAGTAATTTAAAATATCTGGCCAGAAAGAAGGCTCCAGTGGAACTGTGGGTCTCAAAGATGAAACAGGAGAACATAGTTGTTTAGAAGAACAGGACAATGGGAAAATACCTAAAGATGAGTATATTTGCCTTGCAGGAGATCCTTATATTTTAGTGTTATGAGCCACTTTAAAAATTAATGGGAACCAAGCACTATGATTGTAATCTTTTCAGTTGATTTTAATGTTTTTCATGTTTGTAACCAGGTTAATTAATCAAAGTATTTTGTTTCAATGTTGAATATTGGTATCCTTTGAATATTTTGTTTTTGGTGCAGGTATAAAGGTAAAAAGAATTGTGTATATGTAATTGAATTAATATAAATCTGAATAGACCAAGATATATTAACATTCACAAATCTGCCACTAAGGAAATGTGTGTGGTTTTTAAGTTGACCAGGGGTGGCTTGTTATGGATTAAAAACTGGTGGGCAACTTAATGCCAGCTGAACTAAGTCAGCATGGTGCCGCGTACAGATAGCCCACCTGAGAAAAGTTGCTGCATAAGTAGAGACGTGAAGAAGGAGAAGCTAGGTATTGAGGGTTTCTCTAAGTGTTGCTGTTTGAGCCGTTGGTTATCCTGGGGGAGCTCGTCATGGTGGCTTCCCCAATATGAGTTTGAGCATTATCATCAGAGGAGCTCTGGACCTTGTTGGTGAGAGCGTCTGTAGTTCACTTTGAGGGAGCTGTGATTTTTACATCCAGCATCACTTCCTGGCTCTGGAGAGGAAGACGTGCCATTTAACCTCCAAGAGAAGCTTGTCATGCTGTCTTTCTGGCATGGACTCAACTGTTCTTATCATCAGAAGAGCTCGGGGCCTCTGTGTCACTGAGGATGGCTGTGGTACTTGTCAGGGCAACCCTGGTCCTTATTTTAAGTGTGACTTCTCAGCTCCAGTGTAGAATCCTCAACCTACCATCACAGCCCCTTCACTCCACTAGCATAGATTTTCTAGCTTCCACCACTGACCTTTGGGCCTTCCCAGGCCAGTAAAGCAGACCATCGTGAGTCCTTCTTGTGGGCTCTAGACCTGCAGTTGGACTTATAGGAGGTATTGTCATCGGTTCTAGATTTTCACTTGGACTCATGTAGGACATTTCTGTGGAATCCAGACCCTTGGCTGAATATTTTGGGTCTTTAGTGTTATGACAGATTTCCTGCACTTCCTTGTGTTTAACTCTGGGTGACCATCACAAATAATATTATAAATTCTTTGTCCTATATGTAATTGTTCTCTTCACAACCCATGAGTACTATAGGCCATTATCAGCTATTCCACATCTTGAAACGATGTCCACCCATAACAGGAATTCCGTGTTCATGCTGATATTTCTAAATTTAGAATCTGTTGGTACAATGGGTACAGGGAATTGATTGTTTTGAAAGAAGCAAAGAACAAATGCCCTATTCTAAATTTCATTTAGTAGCTTGGCCTGCAACTTTGGAATTCATTGTGAAGAAATATTTCTTTCAATACAAGGGAAATCACCAGTCCTGCGGGCATAATACTGGGTGTTACATTTTGCAAAGGAAATGATGATCTTTGAAGTTATTCAAAGCTGCATTCAGAGAATTTAGAAAATGATTGAGGAAGAAGGTTGCATGGTGAGGAGGGAAAGAGGAGAAGACAGAAGTATAAACTGGAATAGCACAGGTAAATGTAACATTTAATCGAATCTTCCTTTCAATATGTGTTAGTGCATGTTTACTAGACTGTGCAGTCACCATGGTTACATACATTGTGAGCGTGGGCACACGTACATTTGCCTTTGGTTTCTTTTAGCTGCTTACACACCTTCCCTCCAGGTCCCTTCATTTCTAGTCACCTTCCATTTGCAGAGGTTCCATCTACTATTTTATATTATCTTTTATTTTATTCTTCAAATCCTTTATACTTTGGTTTTCTCATAAGAGAAACCATACAATGTTTATGCTTCTATATCTAATTTATTTTATATAATACTATGGCATTAGGGTGCATCCATTTTCTTACAAATGACTCAGCTTTATCCTTCTTCATGTCTGAGTAGTACTCGCTGTGTGTAAATACCAAATTTTCTTCATGCATTCATGTATCGATAGCTATATATGCTGCTTCCAAGATTTAGATTTGTAAGTTGTGCTGCTATAAACATGGGTAGGTGTGTATCGTAAACATTTTTGGGGTGATACCTAGAATGGGGAACATCTGGGTTGAATGGAAGTTCTACTTTCAGTTTCTTGAGGAATCTCTGTAATGCTTTCTGTAGGGTTTTAGTAATTTACATTCCTACGAACAGTGCGGAAGGGTTCATTTTGTCCAGCAGCCTCGCCAGTATTTATTGACAGTAGCTGTGCTATTTGGAGTAAGACAGTATATCAGAGTTATTTTGATTTATATTGTTCTGGTGGCCAGCGATGTTGAGCACATTTTCAAGTTTTTTTTTTTTTTTTTTTTTTTGCCACTTCTTTCCTAGATGTCGCTGTACATTCCAGTTGCCTGTTTTTTGATATGCTCTTTACGGGTCAATTTTTTAGTTCTTTATATATTTTATATGTTCATTGTCTTAGAAGGAGCTAGAAAATTTTTCCTATCCTATAGTTTGTCTCCTTACTTCATTGGTTTTTTTTCCTTTGTGGTATGGAACCTTATTAATTTAATATAGTCTGATTTATGGATTCTTGTTTTGGAACACAACTGCAATTGCACAAGAAATAAAATCTTTTCATAGGTTAATATTTTCAGAAGTTTTACCTATTGCAACTTCCAGAAGACTAGTGGTTTTAGTTTAATGTCCAGATCTTTGATACACTTTGATTTTACTTAAATTCACGGTGAGAGACATGGGCCTATTTTCAATTTTCTGCATGTGTACAATCAATTTTCCCAACATCATTTGCTAAAAAGGCTGTCTTTCCTCTGGCACATGTTTTCTGCCTGTTTGTCAAAGATCAGATTGATATAGGGGAATGAAACTTCCAATCTACTATATTTCCACTACAAGTTTGTGTCCTCTAAAATCTTAGAATGAATTTTAGGAACAATGGAGGTTAAGAGCAGAATATATTTATTTATTGAGAGAAAGAGAACTGTCTTAGAGAGACAGAAAGTGTTGCCAAGGACTCTGTCTATTTTAGGAAGTTTTATAGATAAAATCATGGGGTGACATGGGTTCAAAGTGGGGATAACTGGGAACTTGCAAAGCAAATATGCATAAGGTGGGATAGAACTATGGTTAGCCAACAAGATTAATAGTTCAGGTAAAATTGATTAAATCAGGGACAAATGGGGAAGTGAGTCACATAGAAAGCAGGCATTCTTAGGGAGCAGTGACTTTTCCCATAGTGGGTTGGGATGGTGACTCTTGACTTCCTCAAGGTGACAGAAACCTATTTAGAATATCTCCTTAGAATATGGGAACATTTGTTTGATCTTTTGTCTTGCGGTCTGGCCCACAGTGGAGGTGTCTGTCTCTCCCACAGTTTTAAGGTACCTGGGTTTCTGCACTGGCTCCTTCGAGGACCTAGCCCTGTCTCACTGCCTATATTTCTCACTAAACTCAGCTGTCTATAACAAGATGACTGAATGTTTCTGGGGATGTTTCTGGTCTTCTGATTTTTTCCATTGATCCATGTATCTATTTTTGTGCCAGTACCATTTTCTTTTTATTATTGTATTTTTATAGTATAACTTGAAATCTAGGATTGTGATGCCTCCTGCTTGACTCTTATGTCCCAGGATTTATTTTGCTATCTTGTGTCTCTTCTGCTTCCATATAAATTTTACAATTGCTTTTTCTAGTTATGTGACAAGTGCTCTTGGTATTTTGATTGGGATTGCATTAAATCTGCATGACAGTTTTGGAAGTTTGTCCATTTTGAAAATAGTAGTCCTGTGGATGCAGGAACAGAGGCTGTCTTTTCATTTGTGATGTCCTCTTCAATGGCCTTTTTCAGAATACTGTAGGTTTCATTACAGAGATCTTCCATGTCATGCCAAGGTTAATTCCTAGGTGTTTAATTTTCTTGAGATTATGAATATTGCTTTCCTAATTTCCTTCTCAGTGAGTTCATTACTGATATAGAAGAGCCCTATTGATTTTTGTGTGTTGATTTTTGTCTCTTGCTACCTGAATTTATTTATTAGTTCTAGGAGTCTCTGGTGAAAATTTTAGATCTTCAGTGGAAAGGACCATGTTACTTGTGTAAAAGGGAAACCTTGACTTCTTTCCCTAAAGACATTCTTTTTATTTTTTCATCTGGTCTGAAGGCTCTGCATAAAGTTTTGAATATTGTGCTGTAAAGGAGTGGTAAGAATGAATATCCTTGTCATATTCCTGATTTTAGGGGAAAAGTTTCTAGTTTTCTCCCTATAATATGGTGCTGACAGTAGGTTGGTCATAAATAGCTTTAATCAGATTGAGATATCCTCCTCCTTATCTACTTTCATCAGGAATTTTTACCTAGATGGATGTTAAGCCTTGTCAAAGCTGTTTTCCGCATTTATTGGAATGATAGTATAATTTTTGTTCTTGATTTTGTTTATGTGATTTATTACATTTAATGATTTACATATATTGTACCATCCAAGGAATGAAACTTACTTGGGAATGATACATGATTTTTTAATGATTTGTTGCATTCTGCTTGCTATTATTTCTATAGAATTTTTTATCTGTTCATGAAAGTGATAGACCTATAGTTTACCTTAGTAGTCAGAACTTTGTCTGGTTTTGGATAACACCAAGTTTCAAGTGAGTTTCCAAGTAAGCTTTCCCTTTCAATTTAACAATGTGCAGAATATAGACTTTAGATCTTCTCTGAAATTCTTGTTGAAATCAGTGGTGAATCTATTGAATTCTGGGATTTTCTAAATTGTTCACTTTTTATGCTTAGATTTTGTAACTTGAACAATTACTAAGATAACAATATGCAATATATTAACTAGTGTTGATTTCTTATAGCTATTGTTTTGAAATTCTGTATTTCTACCATTTTTTCTGTTTTTACCTTTTCCATATATCTCTCATTCTTTCGTTTTTGAGAAGCTTTTTCTGTTTCACTTTCACAATATCTATTGCACATTTTGGATCTTATTTACTTTTTCAGTGTTTTATACTCAAGAGGCAATATGATGCTTACACATGAGAGTGATTTATTTCACTTATGAGTATGGTCTCAAATTGCATTCATTTACCTATAAAAACCCCAAGACTATTCTTTTTTATAGCTAGATAATTCTCCATTTGTAAAAATAGCACGTCTATTCCATGGCTGCTGGACATTTGGGTTGTTTCCAAGATTTAACTATTACAAATTGTGCTGGTATAAACATGGGTGCATATATACCACTCTGAGATGAGGTTTTCAGTTCTTCTGGGAAAACATTCAGAAGAGGAACAGCAAGATTAAATTGATTTTCATAGTGATTGTACCAGTCTATATGCCAACAGTAGAGAAGGGTTTCTTTCTCCTCACAGCAAATACAGCATTTGTTATTAGTTGATTTCTTGATGACAGCCATTTTTTCTGGAGTGATATTGGAATCTCATTGTTTTACTCTGCATTTCTCTAATGACCAGTGATGGTGAACATTTCTTCATATATTTATTTGCCATTTCTATTTCTTCATTTGAGAAGTGCATGTTCATCTTAGATGCCCATTTTTGGATTGGGTCTTTGAATTTAGGGTCCTAATATTGTATAATTCTTTATATGTTCTAGATAGAAGTGCTTTGTCTGAGGGACCATTGGCTAAAATATTTTTCCCATTCTGTGGGTTTTTATTTCTCTATATTGGTGATTTCTTTTGTTGTGCAAAAACCTTTTAATAAAATGATATCACAGTTGTTGATTCTTTGAAGTTCTTCCTGTGTAGTTTGGAATTTGTTCATCAACTCTTTACCTATTCCTATGTCTTCAAGATTTCTACCTATCATGTATTCCTGTAGATTTAGTGTTTCTGTTTTAATATTCAGATCTTTGATTCCTTTTTACTTTAGTTTAGTGCATGACGATAGACATGGGCCTACTTTTAGTCTTCAGCATGTGGAAAGCCAAGTTTTTCAGTGCCATTTATCAAAGAGGCTGTCTTTCTTTTGGTGAACATATTTGGCCCCTTTGTCAAAGATAAGGTTGCTGAGTGTCTTTGTATGTGTGTCTGCATCTTCTAATCTGTTTCCTGATCCTCAGATCTGTTTTATTCTAGTATTATGCTGATTTTATTGCAGTAGCTTTAGAGTATAATTTCAAGTCAGGAATTAAGATACCTCCTGGCTTGCCTTTGTTGCCTAGAACTGCTTTTGCTACTGTTTTAATGTCATCTACATTTACTTGTGTGGTTTCATTGACATCTATTAGTCTTATATTATTTTTCTGTGGATTATCTTGGAGCTGTTAAATTGTTATTACATGGACCTGTGTGATTTTTAATTATTTTCTTTTGTGATTGCTAGCCATGATCCTAGCTTCATGGTCTGAATTTCTGCTTTCACTTTCATTCAAGCAGTTTTGTCAGGTTTCAATGGAATTTTTAATTTTCTGCATATCTCTTTGAAACTGTTTCATGCACTGTATTTCTTTCCTATATTACTGATGCAAGTTTTCCATCATTTTCCTATCCTCCTGTACTTTTTAATATAGGTCTTCTCTAGCTATGTTGATCAGTTCCTTCATTAAGGTTGCCATTTTTTTTAACCTGAGAGTTTAATTCTGCTCTGATTTCCTCTATAGCCTAATGGGTTTCTTTCTTTACTTCACTTACTATCTTTTCAGAAATTTCAGGTTATGACTTCCAATATCTTCTTTGTCTATGTCTCCTGTACTTGTTTCAGAACATTTCAGATTACATTTTCCTTTTTTATTTTGTTGTTTTCACCTGTTGGTTACTGTTGCAGCATTTTCAATCCTGCTAGTCTCAAACATTTGTCATGTGTGTCTTGCAGTTCTCCTGCAAGGTTGGCATTCACCCAGTTGCTGGGTCCCACAGTGTATGGGAAGGGACAATCCCCTGAATTCCTTTTGTGAGGCTGCTGGGTGAGTCCTGGATTCTTCTTGAGCTGACTAGCCCAGGAGAATTAAAATTAACCTACCCTTAGCTCATATTGTTACTATGACTTCAGACTGTTCCAGTAGTGATTTTATTTTTTAAACTAATTAATTAATTAATTTGCTTCAATTTCATTTTCTTGTATTAAAACATTCAGAGATTTTATCATGAATATTCTTATTTCAGTTTTGGTAATTTATATGTATGTAGTAATTATCCATTTCTTCTAATATATCCAGTTTACATTAGTTAAAGTAATTAGTAGTAGCATGTATTTTAGCAGTGTCCTTTGTGATTTCAGCTTTTCCACTTCTAAATTCGAGTCCTTTCTTTCCTTGTTTTCTTAGTTTTGCTAAAGATTCATCAATTTTATTTTTTCAGTGAATCATCTCTTCAATTTCTTATAATTTTTGTCAAATTCAAAAGTTTTTCCTTAAATATTTGTAATTTTTTCATCTGCTTTTGTTTTGGTGGGTCTTGTTTTTATAAAACTGAAAAGCCTCATTAGGGTATTCTTATTTGGAAAACCTGAATCTTGCAATGAGGGAAGATTCTTAAGACTATTGCCTCTTAAGACTATGTTTATTGTGCCCTCTATGTTGTGCTGTAGTTATAATTTGATTGAAGAAACTTATAATTTCCTCACTGATCTCTACAGTGATCCACTCATTACTCAAGGGTGTATTTAATCATCATATGCTGATAAAATTTCTGTGGTTTGTTTGGAAATTAATTTATAACTTCCCTAGTATGTGATGGTATATATAATGATTTTGGTATCATATATATATATAATGATTTTGATTATTCTGTATTTGCCCAAGCCAATTTTATATGCAAGCATGTGGTCTATTTTGAAGATAGTCTTCTTAGCTACACACAAAACTGTGTATTCTGTTATGGTGTAGAGTATTTTGTAGATATAACATAAGCCATTTTATCAAAGGTGTGGTTCTTCTCTGGTATTTCATGGTCCCTCACTAGGATTGTGATGGTATGTTCCTGATCATTTATGCTCATTGATGTTTGTTTTGTGAAGTGTGATGTACCATTGTTCAGGGCATGTATGTTTACAATTGGTATCTCTTCCTGCTGAATTCTTTCCTTATCCTGCATGTAGTGACCTCTGTATCTTCTGATGAATTTTTTTCTTCAAGTCCACTTTGTCTGAACATTGAATTGCTATTTATGCTTCTTTTCAGTATATCATTGAATGGAATATTTTTTTCAGCTTTTACTTATGAACTTTCAGGAATTTGGGGTGTATTAAATATCTGTCTTGTATATGGCAGCAAAATATCATTTATTTTTAGCAATCTGTCAATCTATGCCTTTTGGCAGAGGGACTTAAGACTGTTTTCATTGAGATTTAACATTAAAAGCATTGTTGTCTTTACTTTTCTCATTGCTAAGATGAAATACCAGACACCCGAAAGTAAAGGAGGAAAGTTTTATATTGGTTTATAATTTGTAGAGACTTAGGTTATTCTTGATTGGCTCTAAAACAGTGGCATGACGGAGGAGAAAATTTCATGTCAGGCAGAAGGCTGCAAGTCAGCAAGCAGTGAAGCAGCAAGCAACAATAGCAGGTCTCTTTCTGTCCCTTTTATTTTATCCAGGCTACTCACACTAGGGTGGGTAGCACTCACACCTAGGGGGGGAAATCCTTAGTCTTATCATTTTAACACATCCTTAATCCCTGAATTGCACACGCTAGATCCAGCCATCTCCAAAGTACCATAGCTATAACTGCCTGAAGTTTTGGGGCACATCTAGACAAAAACCACAGCAAGCATTGACTTACACCTGTCATTGCGATGTTTTTTCTTGCTGCTTCCTTTGTTTTCCTCATTTACTTAGCTGTTCATTCTGCTTGATATATTCATTCCATGAAATGTTTTGGGGATTATTGGTATTGTTTTCACTGCCTAGGATCCCCTTGATTACTTTGAAAGTGTGGGTTTATTCCTTAAGAATTTATATTTTGTCATGATATGTCCTTATTTACTCATGAGTTTTGAAAAATAATTTTGCTGGATATATTAATCTGGATTGAAAATTCTTTTCTTTTCTTGCTTGAAACACTTCAATCTCTTCTGGCGTCTAAGTTTTTTATTGAAGTATGCTGTAATCTTAATGTATTTGTCTTTATAAATGATTTGTTGCTTTTCTCTAACAGCTTTTAAGTTTCTGTTCTTGTGTTGGACTTTTTGAATTTTGACTATGATGTATCAAGGAAGTTCTTTTCTCATTATGGTTCTTTGGAGTTCTATATGCCTTGCTTACTTGTATGTTGAATTCTTTTCTCATATTTGGAAAATTATCTGCTATTACTTCAATAAACAGCTTTTTTATACCATTTGTGCTATCTTTTGAGTTGTCTGTATCTTCAGTTAATGTTAACTTAGTTTTCTTTGAGTTGTCTAATAGATCTGGACTCAATTTTATATCCTCTCATGTTGTTCTTAAGATATATGTGAGTATACAATCACTTGCATCAATTTATCTTGTGGTTTTTGAGTCTCCTTTATTGGTTTCCTCTGTTATATATGCACTTTATAAAATGTTTTATCTCCTGGAATTCTATTTGGTAATTTTTCATGAACTGTAATTCTTGCTAAATTGATCATCCATAGTTTGAATTTTTTTCTGAGTTCTGCTAGTATTTACATGTACATTCTTTAAACTCAATTACAGTTTTGTATAACTATCATCTAATGCCACTGAGTTACTTATTGTATATATTTCCATCATTTATTACTTTATTTTCACACCATTAATGCTCCTTATATCTGCTTTGAGGAAGTTAGGGCTTTTGGGTGACTTTTTTCTTATATTTTTATGTGTGTGTGCACACACATATGTGTGTACTCACATATGCATGCATGTGTGCATGCATGTGCATTGTTTTTGGATACTCAATTAAAATGGGAAGACTGTTGTTGTATAAAGGCCTCTTCTGCTCTCCATCAACGTGATCCTGGCTTTGGTTTTTCTTGGTTTGTTCCTCCCTCTTTGGCCTACTCAGTTTAATGGGATCAGACCTGGTCACTATGTTACACAGAGAAAATTTCTACCAGTTATGATGTTGAAAGATCCAACAGTACATTAAAACTTGTTCTCGCAATTTCACGCTTTCATCAGTTCCCCTTTTGTACTGTTCTATACTGCTCCTAACAAGCTAAGATATGAAGGGAGGTGAAATTAAAAAAAAAAAAAAAAAAAGAAAAGGGGGTTAAGTCAGTAGGGAAAAGGAAAGAAAAGAGAAAAGTTAAATAGGTTAAAGTCAAATAGGCTCGAGTTATTTTTATAGCTGGAGTAAAGGATAGCTATTGCATGGATTTGAGAGAATAGTTGTGGGAATAGAAAGGAGTGTAGTGAGGGAGGATATTGTATTTAGATATTGAGAAAAACTGTCAAATTACCAGAATCTGTTAATTTTTTGGTAATTAGTTTGTGTTCGGACCCTCTATGTAAAGCTTTGGTAATAGTTACTTTGATGTTTATGTTAAAATACTAGTTGATGTATATATCAACTGATATATATGAATATATATATATATATATATACACACACATACATATATATGGCCTATAATATACTGGATAAAAGGAGGGAAGAGAGAGAGGGGGAATGCAGTATAAAGGGATTTGAAAGAGAAGAAGAAAAGAGTAGAAAAAGAACAAAAAACCAAAAGAGACAAAAAAGAAAAAGAGATCAACCAAAAAGTCCTCATACGTTTACAAAAGCACAAAGCCAAGTAGCCCTCTCGGCCCTTCTATGTAGCAACTCAAGTTCAGCTGCGGCTCTGCAAGCTGTTGGCTCCTCTGTGCTTTGCTTCACTGCCTGCAAGGACGGGAAGAGCTTGATGGCTCTGTACCCAGCTCCAGGCTGCAAGCAGCACATTGCACATGATTGATTGTGGGCCTGTTACTCTGTCCCGAGATCCAAGCACCTCAGTAACTTGAAGAGGGGAGCATATGGTCCAGTTGTTCTAGCTCCTGGTTCTCTGAACTTCTGCCAAAGCTGTCTGACTTTCCACCCCTTTTTTGCAGGATGAATTCACATTGTCTCTGTTTCTGTGCCATGAGCCTTTCACCTAGTGCATTACCAGTCACCGTCTCTCCTCAGTGGTGACCTGTCTTTCTCTCCTCACCCCTTTCTCCAGCCCCTTCCCCACAGCGACTCTCTAACCTGGGAGCCTGGTGAAGCCCCAGGGCTCCCTGCTGAAAGTGCCTGCTGGTGGGCACAGACAACACAAAGGGTGCGCCATAAGCACAAGGGTTCCAGCATGTGGGGAAGGAGTGGTTGCGTAATTGTTTCTGGTATGGCCTTCACTGTCTCCAGAGTCCCAGTGCTCCCAGACACTGCCTGCTCCTGTACCCCTGGGGCTGCAGATTTCTTAGCACATGGATTTGTGTTTCTGATTGGTCCCCCAATTCCCCAGATGCTGCTGCCTGATGCAACCCCCAGGTCACAGTCCTCTCAGCTCTCAGATTTGTATCCCTGATTTAGTTGATGTTTGTTTTCAAATTGCAAGAGCCTGCAGGTTCCTTCTCATACACAGATCTTGGGCTTTCCTTTGCTGTGAGGCCCTAGTTTTCCAGTATCTCACTTGCTGAATTTCTTTTCAGGGTGGGGAAGGTAGAAGGATTGGAAGCTCTTTCCCTCAGCCTGGATACTACAGAAATGTTGGCTCCTTTCCTCAGGGAGCCCATCCTCTTCCAAGGTCAGGTGTGCAAACCAGGAGTGGCCCTGCTTCCCTTTCCAAACCCTGCTGGAGCGCATTTGGGCCCAGTGACTTTCCTTTTCCGTATATTTTCTGGTACCTGATTTTCTGTGTCCCCTGATCAGGGTCCCTGTTTTGCTTCTGTTTATGAGTCAGAGACCCTCACGCTGCTACTACTGAGTCATGGGCAGTAACTGCTCCCTAGTGAAACTTCTTAAAACAGAATGTGACTGCTGTTGTCCAAGGAATGAAGTCATCTACAAAGACATCAATACTTACACCTGCGGTTGACTTAAAGATTTTAATAGACTCAAAAAAGGACTTTTTATATTATGCAACTTTCATGCAGCAATTATGCTATTTTACAAATGAGAACAAAAATATTCATAACACACATGCATAACTTCTAGCATATGTATTTAAATATTCTATATTATTTTTGTACTCATATATGAGATTCTTCTAATATCTTAAGAATAATGATAAAATGTCATGAATGAACAAAAAAAATAAAAGCTGAAAGTAACCACTTCATGTTGTCTGATATCTGAATAACCTTACCATTTGATGCACTTATGAATCCTATTTTGGGGGGCAAATGTACCTTAAATTTTGATTATATTCAATGCCATGTTCCTGGTGTCTGATGAGAATTCTCTCTCCTTTCCTGAGCAGCAAGTCTTGGGCTCAGAGTTATTCTGAGCCTCTTCTCTATATCCTAGCATATTGCTTTATAGCTTCTCATAAATTAGGATTATTTAGGTTCATATCTCCTTTCTCTGTTCAGTTGTGGGGTTTAGAAGGGCGACTCTATCATTAATTGCTCTGTATCCCACAAAGTGTTCTGAACAGTGCCTCCCAGTAGAAATGCAACTTCAATAAAATCTCATGGAATGCAAGGAAAAGATGTGTGCATATTTCTCTCAGTGCGCTGCTCCCACCACACACTTCCTGGTTTCCTCTTCACTTTCTTCCTTCTGTTTCTTCACCCTTCCCGTATTTAAGGCAATGGAGTCATTCTATATAAAAGCAATTCTTTATATAGAATATATTGAGAAAAATAGAATTTTCCAGCCAGCCAAAGAGATGAATGATTGCATGCTTATTCACTTCAAAAAGGAAGATTGCATCTCTCACAGTATAAATCACAAACTACCGGCTTTACCAGACATAAGATAGACCAGAAATGGTCAGGGCATATGTACTTTGGTGTCAGGCTTGAAGGAAACAGTTACCCAGTAGGCACATAATTTTAAAAGGTCTGGATCAATCCTTCTTACTCCGTGTAAAAGGGTTGCTCACTGGCATTAATAGTTATGGTTGAAACCAAATGTTTACGGAATATTTCTGCTTGTTTACCCAATAATGTTGAGCAATGAAAGTATCTGCTTCTGCCTGACTGTAATGTAAGTTTTATAAGCACAGTAACTTCATCTCTCTGTCTTTTTCATTCTTGTAAGCTTAGGACTGAGACAGGGTTTGGCACATGACAGCCCCTTGCTATTTATTACATAGAAAAATGAAAATAAGGGCATTGGAAGGAGCAAATTGTTTAATTTGTTACTCAGGTGCATTTTACAGTAGAGCAGTGGGACAGAGAGCTACAATAGTTGTGTTCTGACAAATTATATCAATGTGACTGCTTTGAAAAGCAATGTATGTATAGTAAAAAATATGACTATATTCATGAAATAGTGTGGACCAGTGAGGTACAAGTGTAAAGTGGCTGACGTCTTGGAAGGAAACCAGTCCTTCTCTCTTGACCTGGTTTTGTCTTATCTGTGGGAAATGTGGTGGTGACCAAAACCAAGCTTCCAAGCCTGTTCTGTATAAGCAAACCAAGTGGCCTTCGGATAGTCCTCTGAAGACAGAATCATTCTGAGAGAACATATTGTGTGCCTGTCAATGAAAATCTAGTAAGCATGACTTCTTGTCACTAAGTCAACAAATAAATTACAAACACTGGGATAATACTGTCTTTTTGAACACATATCCTAACAATAATTTTATTGTTGTTGTGACATGGTCATTGTGATGGTTGATTTCGTGTGTTGACTAGACTGGGCTGTGGTGTGGCTAGATACTTCTTTCGTCAGACAGGATTGTGGGCGTTCCGGTGAGGGTGTGAATACAGTAACATTTAATTAGTAGCCTGAGTAAAACAACTGGCTCTCCCTCCTGAGGGTGAGCCTCGTTAATCAAATGAGAAGCTTGAGTGTGACACAGGGTCTGATCCCCCTTTTGAGTGAAGGAGAGATTCTGCCTGACTGAAGACAGACACACAACCATATATTGACGTACAAACTCTCTACTCTCTACCCCTCTATTCTGTCAGTGTTGTTTCATTGCTTACCTTAAGTAATGAAATGATCACAGTGACAATGTTGATTACATGCTTTAAGTAGTCATCACATATGAAGTTTCTTTGAGTTAGAAGCATCGCTGCTAATAACATTTTTTCATTTCTTACACTTTAGGAATCTTTCTTACTCTAAAAGCAGACCTTTGATACTGACTAAAATACAAATAGAATTGCTGGTGATACAAACTAACTTCCTTCATATATTACTCACTTTCTTGTCTGAGATACACTAATATCTATAATTTAAAAAAGAAATGTTTTAATTCACTCACAGTTCAGGGGATTCACTCCATTGTCAGCTGGAGCATTATTGTAGAACTGTGTAACTGATCAAAGACACTTAGCTCTTGACACCTGGGAGGCAGTGTAGGGGACAGAGAACCAGAGAAGAAGGGGTCAGAGACTGTACATATACCTCACAGCCCACCTGGACACACCTAGCCCTGTGCTATACTCATCCCCGCATTGTTCCTTATCCAGTCAAGCTGACGCATCTCCATTAAGGGTCTCCTATGAGATAATTAATGAATAGGACACAGGAGAATTCACAAATAGCCAGACTTAGAAAGATTTGAGATTACGTGATTCAATGAATGACACTGAGGTTTAATTTTTGTTGTTTTTTAATTTGATTCTGGCTGAGGAGATGAAGGATGTAGGAATTGCTGGTCCTCTGCATCTTAGCTGGTGAGGGTGCAGTGGGGAATCCCTCACCTAAGCACCCCAGGATCTGCCTCCTGACTCTGTCTCTAATGTCAGGGCCCTTTGTGAAAGTGCTCTGTTTCTCTATGCTTCAGCCTTTCCACCTGTAAAATGATAGCGTTAAATAATCTACAGAAGCTCTATAATACCTAGAGCATGTCTACGATTAATCCTTAACATTCATGAAATGTTTATCAAGAGTAGTTGTCTTGACAGTCATTTTAAGCTTGAGAATCATGACAGGTGGAACCCTTTACACCCATTGATAAGTGAGTAAACAGAAACTTAAATTGAAAGAGACATTGGTAGCTAAGTCATTTTGGTTTTTTTTTGTTTTCTGACTTTTAATTGAATGCTCTCTTTTACTAATTGATACTACTATTTAACAGAGAAAATAATACTTTACCTCAATGGAACATTCAGGAACACTGCGAAAGTGTGATTTTGAATTTCTGAAGAATTTGCATCTCAGACCACATCCTAAAAGTAGAATGCTTATATCTGGAAATCTGAACAACTATTTTGAAGATAACAATATGCAATATAGGAAAAGAGTTTTAAAGCTCAAGACATAGTTGAATTTTGTGTTAAGATTATCATTAAACAATGGCTTTATAATTGTCCTATATGCTATATATGACAAATATGCCTTGAAGCTATATTTTTGTGATTTATGTGTTCTGGTGATACTGTTGTTGGTATAGGAAGGAAATAAAAAGACATTATAAAAACTGAATTTTCTAAGTGATAACAGTATGAGCTTAAAGGAATTAAAAGATGTACATGGCCACAAAACCTTGGAAGAAGAAAGTGAAATATTATCTAGTAGAAACTTTTACCTCGTGGTCCAATACAGACTCTGTTCTTTTGCCTCAGTCCTCCCACAGTGCTGACTGGCTGATTCAATCAGTCCATGTTTGGGTATTTTGGTTTTTCGTATGAATCACACTAGTGAGTACAGCATATACATGCAGCCAATAGTACCCCAAACTTGTGGAGTCCACTTAAAACTAAAGCATGTTTCTGATTTCTATAAATTGTAAAAAAAAAAAAAGTAAGAAAAAAATCTGAGCAGTAGAAAACTTACCACATAGAATTCTACATAATACACTAAAATGATGATTATATATTTTTAGTCCCCAAATATTGGATCTGGTAAGAATTTCAGAGTTGTCAAATGTATCTTTCTCACACTTCAGAAGGTCTCCTGAAATTAAACTTAATAATACTTGATTTACTTTTAAAAATTTTTTATTTTCTAAACATGAAACCTGATTTTATCAGGTGGTCTCTCATCCTGGAAAATATTTATATAATTAAATGATCACGTAAAGCATGTTCTTGTTTTGACTGTCCCTGACAAAAATGAAGGCTTCTTTGTGGATCAGTGGCACTGATACTTCATGGCCAAGTTAAAAATGTGATGAAGTAGTATTAGCAGGAGCAAGAAAATAGCAAGTTTTTCAAATTTTAAATACCTGGTCATAAAAAAGATGACCAGTTATTAACTGAGTACCTGGTGTGTACTGACATTAAAGTATGGGTTTTTGGAACAATGGTTTTACTTTCATAAGTACTTTCTGTTACTGTATGATTTTTTTAGAAATATTTTATTAGTATATATTTTCAGACAATGAGGATCACATTCACTGTGGGGAGCTGGTGTGTGCACATAGCTCACCTTAAATGTTGCCTCATCTTCCCTCCTCTCCTCCCATCTGTTTGCCCCCTTTCCTTTTGCAAAAGACCTCTTCTCTTGACAATCAGAATCTGAGATTTAGGTCATTGTCTTTTTTAGTCTTGTAGTGTGCCTATACAGAAGACATGTTAGTTAACCTAAGGGAAGGAATGATTCCTTGGTAGTTCATTTATCCTCCATGCAATTACAACTCCAATCAACCAAAGTTATGGAGAAAACAGTAGCAAACACTCAGAGGTTTCAAGTTCAAAGCAAAATATAGGTCTACTTTTGGATTCTCATAATTAAATGGAAATCATGTTTTTGGATGTGAAATAATAAAAAAGAAATCATGCAAATCTGAGTCAGGTCCATTTAGTGTAAGGCTCTAAATACCATAGTATTTAACTATAGAGTCATTTGACTTCAGACTTCCCCAAATTATAGATAAAGCAAATAGGTACAGCAGAGCATCACACACTGACACAGACATCAGCATTATTAGAAATCTAGGAAAAAATGGAGACATGTTCTTTCAGCTGTGATGATATGATAGTCTTCTTGGAAGATGTGCATTTAACATCGCCATTGGTGCAAAAATAGTGATTAAATTATTTAGGGTTAGGGAGAAACCAGATTAGGGAAAGAAACCAGATTAGGAAATTCCAGAGTGTCACAGAAGATGAAGAAGACACAGAAGATACTGGTATACGGTGTATAACACTATAGTTGAACATTTTGATATTTATGATAGGCGATGTATATGGTAGCTTAAGAATGACATCAAGTGAGAGTTTAGGGATGAAATGATAAGAAAAAGCAATGATATTCTGAATAGAATATAGAGGATGCTCTATCACATGTCCTATTATAACCGTGATCGCATGGTTCGAATCGTAACCATGGCAGTTTATTGACCTCATCTGTCTAGACAGCCTTTGACTGACAGAGAACTTTGATGCATTCAGCCATATCCAGTGGAGAAACCACTTACAACTCAGGCGTAGGTATTCGGGGATGGCTTATGATCCCATGAAAACAGCCGAGTGAGATTACATGTCAGTGGTAACCTAATCTGAGGTACAAAGTCTGGTTCAGTCTTCTTCAGGAGACAGTCTGCTATAATTTTTCCCAAGTTTGCTGTGTTCAATGGGTAACTATGCATTCTAGTCCTACAGATTTTTAATAATTATGTTAAAATCACAATAAGATTATAATAAGCAACTAGGAGATGAATGTTCCACAACATGTGAGGAATGAGTACAGATATTACTTCCCCAAAGAGTGAAGTTCCCACATTTCACCAGAGAAATGAAGTGGCCACTTTGAGTGAATGAAAAAAGTTTCTAGTATATGAGAATGCATCATAAATTACACCTTTCTATAGACTTCTTGATTTGTGAAAACTTCTTTGATTTTTACTCCTAGAGTATCACTGATAATTATTAACATGGATATACCAGCCAACAACTGCAAGTAATAAGAATTATGCAACCCGAGCTGATTTAATAGTCTACACTGCATGAACAATGCCACTTGCAACCTTATGAAATTCTCTTATAAGAAAACTGAGGCACAGAGAAATCAAGCAAAGTGACTAAAGAAATAGTACATAAACTCAGGAGACTTTGATTCCAGATACCACAGCTTCAATCTCCATGCATTCCTGGCCTTTGCCAAGGATGGCAGTTTTAGCCCAGCACCTAGGAAAGTGGGTCTATTTCTCATATGTCTTCATTTCTGAAAAGAACACATTTCTTATCGCACAGCGCAAGTATGTGTGTGATTCCTCACTTACAAGTTATTGATTCTGCTCTCCTGTGGGGAACAGACTTACACTGGTGCTTACTGTCTGAGAGAACCGCAAAAGCGGGATTTAAAACCACCTGGGTGTTATCTTGCTTTCAGCTCCCTCCTGGAATAAAGCGCTCACTGTAGCTTTGGCATTAGGAGCTAAGAAAGGGTTTAGGTTGCAATATGTTGAGTAATTTCTCTTTGGACCACAGAACAAAAGGTACATTTTTACTTTGGTTTTCTGGGTCATCAATTGTAAGACCTTCTCTAACCTCCCCTGTCTCCTCCACAGCTCCCTCATATGTCACACATGCTGCAGTTTTACCTCGTTCACCATACGTCCATGAGAGCCCAGAGGACATTCTGAAGAATTAAGAATGATTGAAAGCTAAAGAACTATTGTAACATGAGCAGACAAACATGTTTGTTGAATGTGATCGTCCAACTCTTTCATAATTGATTGACCTATTTAAAATACTGAAAAGCATAGTTTATTATTATACAACATGAAAACTAACTCTTGTGATGATGTTTTTGGAAGCCTAGAGGACCAATAATCAAGTTATTTTAGGGTCATAAGGAGGATTTAGTCTTGTCCCTATTTTATTAGAGGAAAAATTGCCTGAAACAAAAAAAAATTATTTTGATTCTCTAAAGTATTATTAAGCCATGCACTAACATATACTCATGAAGTCATTGTAAAATTTCAAAGCCAGGACACATTTATAATGGCATGTAAGATAGTTGACATATGGCATATTACTAAAAATCACCGTGAATTATAGATACAGAGACTTGAACTGAAAATTTCAAGTGATAGGATCAGTGTAAAGAAAACTTTCTGTAATAACAGTCTTTTTATCTGGAGATCTTTTATTTTTTATCCTGCAAGGTATTGTTTTCTACACACCTTTTAGAAGCAGAAATAAATCTAAACTGTAATACTTTGTTAGATGTTCAAGTATACTGTCATTTTTCTATGTTGCCCTGTTCCTTACAGGCGATGGCTGCCTCATAAAAGAGTTTTCTAAAAGCTATTCAGTAAATGAATAAAATATTCCTCAAGATGAATTTCACAAACTTCTAAAAAACTCCCTTATTGTTTGCTCTCTGAATGGAACTGCTGGCTACATCAATAAATTCTTAGTTCCTAAGAAATAACAAATACCTAGTCACAGACATTTCTTAAATTGGAACCTGTCAGGAGCCTTCCCTTTATAGATTACTGAAACTGTGTGTACTTACTTTTTATGTTTTATTCATTTCTCTTTAAATCACATTTCCTCTGTTACTTCTTTCCTTATTATTCTACAAATATTATTTTTCTCTCTTCTTGTTTTTCTCACAATATCCATAGTTATTGAATTGTTTTTAGAGGTTTTACAGATATTTGTTTCCTACAAATAAATTAATGAAAAAATACTTACTTTTTTTTTAAGTTCTGGGGAATTAGACTCCAGGTCTATACACTGAGTGACATCCAACAGCCTGTTTTTTATTTTCTAAGTTTTTTTAAGTTTTGACAAGAGATCTCACTAAGTTTTAGACTGGGCTCAGACTTGAGGTCCTCCTTAGTCAGACTGCCAAATTTCTGTATTCTAGGTGTATGCCACAGCCAGTGACAAAGATTTGTACCCAGGTGCTGTGTTGGGAACTACAGACAGAGTGAGAGAAGAGAAACAAATAAGAGTGGAAAAATGATACAAATCAGTTTCTGTCATGCTAAAATTCACAATATTGTGAAGAAGACAACTTCATGTAAATTATCAAGCAAAAGTAGGAAATTATCGAACACCATGATATAAAGCAAAAATCAGGACACATTTTATAGATGTGCAAAATGATACATATTTTAAAATTTGCAACGTACTCACCTAACTTTGCCATCATAGGCTGAAAAGCAGCCACTGGCAAAACACACATTAATGAACATGGCTGTGTTATGAGATGCCTCACTTTAAAAACTAAGCAGCATTTCATACTGGCACATGGTGAAAGTTCACTGGTTCCTGATATAAAGGATTAAAGCAGAACTGTTTATGGCCAGGCAAGTAAAACAGTGAGCAGAATATAAGACTAACTTCTGATTACTGATCCTTACTGCTTGTCATGGCAAAATTGACAGATCAGTTTTCAAAAGAAAATCCATTGGAAATTGACTCTAATTTGATACTCTGCATATGAATTTTATCCATTGGTCTTTAGACAAAAAAAAAAAAAAGACACTACCTTGGTGATGTAAATAGCAAGAATCAAATGATGGGGGAAATAAGTTCTGCAAATTCTAGACATTTGGGAGATTTTGTGTATCCTCAAAATTATTCAACATGTTCAAGTGAGTAGAGCGTTAATCACAGAAGATGCCCATTTGATACTTTTAGCAGCATTTCACTCTAGAGCTCCCGATTATAGATCCCTCACTGACTATCACAGAGCTGATTTTACCCCTAAAAATACACAACTACATAAACATTTTTACACTTTTTATTTTATTGGTACAATTTTTATATAATAATCATAATCTTCATAGAGAATTTGTGCCTGTACAGGATCTATCTTACTTTTTCTTTTCTTCCCATTCCCCCATCTACTTCCTTCTGGGTTTTTAATAACAATACATCACTGGAACTCAGAAGTCACAGTTTATGCTATGAAATCATGGTATATGCAGCAGTATTACACAGAAGCCTCTCACGTGTGTGTATTAATGTCACTGCATGGATTTCAAAGCTATATTTATAGATAATGTCTATGTATCCCAAGCGTTCTTTTAAGTCCCTGAATTTATTATTTTTACTTTATTTACACCCAATTCAATTAAAGAAGTGGTCTAATTGTTGGCCACAACAAGCATTATATTGAACATGAGTACAACTCATTAAGTTTTGGTCATTGTCCCTTAGAATAGAAACTCATCCGGTTTTTGGTATTTACTTTTAAACAATGCCTGTTTGATTGGGCTGTTCGTTATTACTCAGATCACTTTCTCTTTTCTTTTCCTGTGAGTTTCACTTACTTCCTTTGGTGCATATATATGATGCATCAGCTTTTATAGCCACCTCCAGCCCTAGTGGATTGTAGGGACCATATGGCAGGCATTATTCTTGTTCACTTGTATCCCATTCCTTAGAAGAATGTAGCTCAGGTTGTCTGCAGTGCTAAATTTATTGTGTTCAACTTTAACTGAGGTTAGGAAGTTTACTGAAAAACTAAAACCCAGAGACAAGTCCTCCCATGTTGCCTTAGCAATGTGAGAAAACACCAGTCGAAGCTGCTCTTTCTGTAGTCTGAGCTGTATCTCTAGTGCCTGTCAAATAATAAACATAAATCTAAACGCAGACACTGAAGAAGACTTTGTAAGATTACTTTAACAACCACTTGGGAAATGTGCAAAAATAACTAAAAATAATAATAGATTAATTTTAATTACAGTATAAGCAGTCTTTTCTTTTTCTCTCAAATCTTCTTTATGACTTATATAACTTGGTAATGTTAGGGATGTAGGATAGTACATAAATATACAGTATAAATATATATAATATTATATATATTTTTATAATATAATATATATAATATTATATATATATGTTTGGAAAACATATTACTAAATATACAAATACACACAGCATATACATAAAAATGCATAAGACACAAGATACACATATGCTGCACACATAAAACCTTTATGCAATATATACACATATTATTTATATAAAATAGCTACATAAATATTTATAGTCCATTACATGTATTTTTATGTTTGAAGTAAACAAAATATGTAACACTAAAGGATAAAGGGTTCCTTCTGTGCTTCCCATGAGGGTGTGAGTTAACACTTCTGAAACTTATGCTCCTAAGCCTTGAAGTACACAAATACTGAGTGGCCATCATGTATAGCCAGGTTTTCACTAACGGACTGTGAATTGAAGATAAATAAAAAAGGAAGCAAGTATAGTTAATGTCCTTGAGATTAGAAGTGAAGATATCAGTATAAATTCAAATTTGTGTTTATTATAATATAAAGACAAATAGTTTCATATAAAATATTTGTAGATATCTGTATACTCAGGTTATAATATGCAAATCTAAATCCTTTTTTCAGCTTACAAGACCTACAGAAACAATACCTCAGTAGCAAGTAGGACTTCCATTACTCAGGCATTGTTTTCTAATCCTCCTTTCTAATTAAAGAAAACAAAAATCCTTGGAAAAATGCCTCCTGCTAGGATCAGGGTAGCCAATAAACTATGTAAGCCTGGAGCACATTGTAATAACAGAAACAAAACAGAAGTTCTCCAAATACAAGCAATACTCACGTCAATGGGACTTAGGAATCAATTACAAGACCTAGCAATGCAGAAAACTTGAATAATTCGAGCAACAATTTGATTTAATTCCTGGAGTTTAAATCACTGACATATAAGCATTTATAATATAAATGTACGATTAAATAAATGCATGGAGCAGAAGAGACAAATGTCCTACATAGACACAGTCCATATAAGTTTCATGGAACTTTACCCTAAAGAAAGTGAGTATAATTTCCAAATTCTTGATTGTCATGTTCACATAGTAACTTACTACTGAGAAGTACAGTATTGAAAAAATAAGCAAATAGAGAATTGTTTCACAATAGATATATGAGTCAGATGATCAGGTTCAGCATAAACAAATTATACTGGTAGTGTATACTTTTGATGGAATGCAGTAAAAACGAGTCTTTATTGCTGTGGACTTTCTCCAAAATATTGATATTTCTAGTATAATTTTGAGAAAACAAGTTGCTAAATCCCAAAGAGAGACATTTTAAATCTATTTTCACGCATATTCCTCAAAGCTATCAAGATCAGCAAAAAAATATAGTGTGAGAAAGTCTTTGCCTAGAGGATCCTAAGTTATGTGGGGGCTATATGTAGTGTATATCCTTGACCTGATTATGGAAAAGAAAATAATAGAGAAAAAATAAATTGAATAAACTACGAATCTAAATTGATAACAATATAGCAATACTGTCTTATTGAGACAAATGAGATGTATTAATATAAGCTATTAATGCATAGCTAGATATAGTATATATATATATAAGGATCTTCTTGTAATGAACAGTTTTTATAAAGTCAAAACTATTTTCAAGGTTTATGTTTCTTTGGGCATATGAATACATTCACCTAATGAACTTGCTATGGGATAATATTTATTGCATGCACCCAGCTATGCTCTGACTCCCTAGATTTGGGAATTGAAGCAAATACTTTCAGTCTTAATGTAAAAGAAACCAGAATATTGAGTATACTCTTGGTTACTTTTCCTCTCATTGCTGAGACAAAATATCTGACACCCAAAATGAGGGAAGGAAAATTTATTTAACTTACTGCTTTTGGAGTTTTCAATCCATACTCAGCTGGGTCCAAGGCAGAGTGGCCTGGCTGAGGAGCAACATGGCAGCTGTAGCAGATACTGGAAGCCACAAGAGCAAAAAGGCAAAAAAGAAAGACACACCTCCTTCCTTCTCTTATATTGTATGTTGGCTACTCACCCCTGGACAGGTGCAGCCCTCACATGGCCAATCCCAGTACTAGACATGCGGGAATCACAAATGCTAGGTTCAGCTGCCTCCATGACTGCGTGCGTCTGGGGGACCATCTAAACACAAACCATAACAATGTGCATAAACCAAACCATACTTTCAGTCAACACATATGCACACACATGTGCGCACACACAAATACACACTTATTTTACTCGTCTATCATTCACTTCAAATGTATTCAGTATGATGATTTTATCTGTTTCTCAATAAACCTCTTCCAGGTCCATTACAGTTTTCTGATATTTATGCAGTTATAAAATCCTGTATCAAAATATTAAATAAAATCATTATTCTACTTCCAAATTTTATCAGTAGCATATAGATATATCAAAGTATACTTTTATATAATACTGCATCAGGTTTGTATACATGAAATTTATATATATATATAAATATTGTTTTATGACATTTCTGCTAAAATCATTGTTTACTATACAGATTATCACATGTATGCTTGATATATTACAATCTATCCTAAATTTACTTTCATCATGCCCAAGTAATTCAAGAAATTTATAAAAGTTTGACATATTTATACCATTGCTGTTACTTTTATACTATTATTAACATAGACTCCTTCTGGAATTTATTTTTTTTTTATTTTAAAAAACAAAATGAAAAAGAAATGATACAGAATTTCCAAAAAAATGGCAGGAAATTAACACTAGTTAATATATTGCACATTATTATCTTAGAAGTATTTGTTCAGGTTATAAGATTTATGCATAAAAATCATCAAACAATCTTGGAATTTTAAGCCTATGGCTCACTGTTTTGGGTTGCACATTAAAAATCTTGATTTTTTTTTTTACCATATATGTCCATGTAGTAATTACTTTCTCCTTTAAAACTTGTCTTTTTCTAGAAGATTTTTTAGCCTGAATGATTTTGTGCTCTTTATGATGTTTGCAAAAGGCCAAGAGAAACCAACTGCCTAGGATTTATCAAGAAAATAACTATATTGTTTTACTTTTTGAATACTTGTAGAGTGTATATTATTCTAATGTCTAGACTTATTTATCATTTTATAACTAATATTCAATTGCCTTCTGACATCTATAATTTCATATGAAAAGGTTGACAATTATCTTATTACTAAGATAATTTTTTTAAATTATGTTTTTTAAGACTTTTTGTTTTTCTTTGAACTTTGAGAATTTGTCTATCACATGCCTTGATATGGTTTCCTTTGTGGTTATCTTTCTGGTGTTGTATTGTTTATTTAATTCATTTTTTAGTTGTAGAAAACTTTTCATATCTAATTTCTTTTAAACAAGTATTTCATCATGATCTTTCATTTCTTTTCTTTCTAGAAGTACAGTTAAATTTCCTCTTTAAACTTTGACTCTACCCTGGATTCTGTCTATATGTTGTTTTGCTTTTATAATTTTTCTTTGTTTATTTTAAAATTTTCACTAATCTATCTTGTAGTACATAGATTTTCCTACTCTGTTCTCATACATGCCAATGCATTATTAATCCAGATATTTGCACTATAAATCCTAAGATACCCATTTTATTTCCTTTTTGGATTTAATATCTATGATGAAGTTCTTGATTTTATACTGTCTTCTCTGTTCTATCTATTCTTAAATTAATGCATTCTAGTTAAACTTGCCTCTAAATCCAGTGTGTTTATGGTATGAAAGGTCATTTATATTGTTTCGTTATGGCACCTGGCCTGCTGCATAGGTCTACCACGTTACTCTTCCGATATTTTCTATGGCATGCACCAACTTGTGTACAAAATAGAGATTTTAATGGTGTTTTCAGTCTGAGAAAGTTTCAACTCTATGTTCAAAGGAAACTATGAGCTCTTTATTTCCATCCAATCAATATTTGGGCAAAGTCATGGTTCTATCGTGTAATTAACTCCACAGAGTTCAGCTCTGATTTCTAATATAAGCCTTCTTGGTATAGGCCTCACATAAGTCTTGGTCTTTCAAGTGCTACATGATTCTAGGAAATTTTATTATGCGTTTCTAGACAGCTTGAGCAACTGTAATCTCTCTCCATACTCAACACGTTATATTACTAGTATTTTTAAAGTTTTGTTTTCAATATCCACAGCATAGCATCATCCCTTTTGTGGATGTTTCTCCCTTTGTTGTGTTTAGTCTTTTTTCACGCATAGACTCTGCAAAGGTACCTGGGAAAGCAGTGAATTAGTTTCTCATCACTCTTCTTCAAAATTTTTCTTTTTGTCATCGCTAACCACAATCCTGTCTTCTGGATCTGACATTTGTCCTCACCTTGGTGCATTCAGCTGTGTACACTTTCAATGGAATTTTTCATCTCCTCTGTATCTCTTTGAAACTGTATCATGGGTTCCATTCCTTGTTTGTGTTGGTCATTCATGGTTTCCATCATTTTTCTAAACTCTACTATTTTTTTATCTTGGTCTATCCCAGATTCACTGAGAAAGCCTTTCACTTTCATCATCATGTCTTTTTTTGGCTGAAAGATACTGATCTGATTTGCAATATGATCTCATTCATCTGGTTGTCATTTTCCATTTAATTTTAATTTGTTTGTGGGTTGATGCTTATAAGTTGCTTGAGGTAAGTAGTATTGAGGCTTCTCTAGAGAATATCTATTTCTTTTTCTAAGCATAGCTGGCTCTTCACCTTTGTGAATGTCCTAAGCTGCTACTTCCCAATTTATAGTGTTGAGAAGTTGCTATCTATGTGGCCTGTACTGGTCTATATTGTCTAAGACTCCAGACAATATAGACCAGGTTGTACAAGGGAGAAAAACTGATTGCAACAGGTGTGGCACCTGGCTAGAGTAGTACAATGATCGATAATAATAGCATTAAGCACAGCCTAGAAACTGGCAAATGTGGTAACTAATAATTTGGTAGTTTTAACCATAGGATCAAGATCTACAGTTATATAACAAAATTGAGCCAAAGCCAGAGACTTATATACAGTGAGTTTCCCCTTAGTAGAGTGATTTTTACCCTTTTAGAGGACAAAACAGAGATAAATGGAGAGAAATATAGTAGAAGCAAGGATGCAGTACAAAAGAGGATCACCCAAGACTTGGGAAATGGGAGAAGAGGAGAGGAGAGAAAGAATGAAACAGAAAGCAAGATAATATCAAAGTGAACCAGCAGGGCTACAGATAATGTTCACTTTCATGAAAATATCAAAAAATCGAGAAAGATGGTTGAGGAAAGAGAGAAAAAGATGAACAAAGCAAAACAAACATTAAAAGTAAAACCATAAACAACCAAAAGAAAACAAATAAACAAAAAAAACCAGACAAAAATGGAAAACAAAACAAGTAAAAAAAAAAAAAAGTACAGTTGCTCTGGTGTCTACAAAGTTGGAGCCCAGATCTGCTGGGAAAGCCTACCATGTCTGTGGTAGGATCAGTGCTGGGTGGGGGGCTGGTCCTGGTCTCTGTGTGCGGGGTCCAGCGTCAGAGTCTCTAGCCAGCAGCTTCCTGAATGTCCCTTGGCAGTGCATCCACAACTTCTTACCCCTTTTATCTCTGCATAGGGCTCCTAGTTGCCACCTTCAGAAGGAGACAGCCCAGGGCTGATGTTAGTCTGTTCACCTCCTTGCCCTGCTCCAGCCTCCTCTGTCATGGTCATGCTGGCAGATCTCTTTCCTCTCTTGATTATGGGAACAGGTTGGGGAGATTCCTGTTGTCTAACACTGATCATCCCTGCACATTGCTGCAGAGACCACCCCTGGCTGATCAGGTCCCACTTCTCTCTCCTGTCCAGACCAGGCAATGCTGACTTTCCACCCATTGCCATGGCCCAAGGCTGCTTAAATCCCATGTCTGCATCCCTCTCTCATGCCACTGGTCACAGGGCAGGAGGGGTCATGTTGTTCTACTTACAACCTTCACCACTACCACTGTGGTCCCTGACCTTGTGATTTGAGGTTCCAGTTAGCCACTATGGTGCATGACAACAAGAAGGACGAATGAATGAATGAATGAACAAGGGAAGGAAGGAAAGAAGGAAGGAAAAGGAAGGAAGGAAAGGAAGGCAAGGAAGGAAAAGAAAAGAGAAAGAGAAAACAAGACAAGACAAGACAAGACAAGTGAAAAAATCTGATGGCTCACTGGGGAGCAAGCAGCTTCCTGGTCACTTGCCCCTGTGCATGTTGGTGAAATTTGCTGCCAGGCTGCACCGTCCACTGTTTGGAGGCAGGAAGAAGGGGCAATGGGACTTATGTCCCCAGTATATCCTATGTGACATGAGTTTGCCACACTATTCCAATCAATCAGTTCGGGGGCCCTTCCTGGAATGGCACTTCCTGCTTTGCTCACGGCGAAGGTCCCTTGGCAGCCCTGTGGGCCACTTTGCCACGTTATGAAGTCCTATTCCTATGTTTGGTTGAGCTACA
The DNA here is from genome assembly GCA_004027455.1 of Hydrochoerus hydrochaeris. NCBI lineage: Eukaryota > Metazoa > Chordata > Mammalia > Rodentia > Hydrochaeridae > Hydrochoerus > Hydrochoerus hydrochaeris. The sequence continues at coordinate 59,984 of PVLA01003341.1, forward strand.
AGTCTCCTATTTTGGGTTCATTTTGTCACCAAGATGTATGTCCCTCCCTTTCTTCCAGTTACCTGTGTTTTTAGTTGATTTTCTCTGAGTCGCTTAAACATGGCTCCTCCTCTATGCGGCCATGTTGAATCTCCCTCTGTACTGTTTTAAACTTTACCTACATTTTCTCTATGGTAAGTCTGATGATTTGCCATTACCTTTTGTTTCCATCTTGCTTCACTTCTTTGGTGATTATAGAAGCTATTCTTTAGTAAACTAAAATTATCATTTAAGCAATATCTTATAGCTGAAGCATAAATGGAGAAATAAATTGAACTGTTTGGGTTGGGCAGCTGAAGCACTATTTGTTTTCTACTTAACGGCAATATGCTTTGTGCTGCTATGACCTTAGGTAATACTTGCTTTTAACTTTTTATTTAAAAAAAGCAAGTCATTCTTTCTAATCATCTACTTTTCAGAGCATCTATAAGATTTATTACATTAGAAAAATGTACTTATATTTTTTAGCCCTACAATGAGATACAAGTTATATTAACACAGAAAAATAGCACATTTTAGTCAAGTTTTTCATGTACTTATTTTATGACTTGCAAGTTGATTAGAGAATCTGAGCATGATATTTACAAGCAGAAGGATGTATATGCTTTTTTCTTAAGCCACTTTAGTTTATTATATACCTGAAATATAATTGTCTTTAGGTCTACTGTGCCATCGTTTGTAAACATTTCACAATGTTACAACCCCTGTCCTAGGTATTCCCTACCCTTAGCTTCTGATCTTCAGGGTCAGGGGACCAGGTGCTGAGAGGTGACCCGATGGCTGCAGAAGGAGGTGCAGGTCCCAGTGTGAGTCTGTGGGTGTGCGTCCTTCCATTTGCCTGAGTTTGTGTCCTGGTTTGTGCCTGCTGTTGAGAGAATGCGATGCCCTATGCGTAGAGGAGGAGTTTTGGAGGCAGATGTTTTCCCACAGTAATCAACTCCCTTTGGTTTGTGGAAAGGGGGAATGAATAAGTGAGTTTGATCTCTACTCCTATACATAGCCACATGTCTTTTCATCATAGCAATGTTTATTAGTAGCTCAAATGATTTATTTAAACCTCATGAGAGAATCTTTTTTAATTGAAAAAAAAAAATTACGGATCAACCCTATTTTTCCCTGGGCAGAAATGAGAAGAATCAACATCTTTTCTCTGCTAAATATCTTTTTTGTTTCTTAACTAAAACTTTAAAAAATAGAAGAAATATTTTGAAGTAGTATTCAAAGGAGTTTTATTTTGAGCTTTCTTTAATTTATTGTTGGAATGCTGAGACACACATTGTGTGCTAAAACCATGCACCTATCAAACAGAGGAAAATCTAAACATGAGGGAGAAGAAAGCTGAGGTTGGTACTTATTGAGCTAACCTGGGAACAATACATTAGAAGAGTCTGTAATATATTCCAAAATACCATTTCTTTGAAATATAAGAACTTGTATGGAGGGCACTTGTTTTTTCTTTCTGCTCAAATACAACTTTATTAATTTACAGAGCTAGTTGCTTAAATCAATTAAGAACAATTCAAAATGTTTATTTTTTATATTTTTTATTTTAAAGAGAATAAACCAAGCAAAATAAAATAAATCCAATCAAAACAAAAAAAGTGTGATATAGAATTTCATAGCAAGATAATAGGAAATCAACAACTACTATAATGCCTCTTGTTGTCTTCAAAATAGCTGTCCATACCTTCAGACATAAGAAAAATCAAAACAAAACAGAACAGAACCCATAAAAACAAAACAATGAATGCACTATAGAACTTCCAAACAAGATAATAGTAAATCCAAAATAGCTACCACAATATATCTTGTTATCTTTGAAACGGACGCCTGTGCCATCAGATATAATAAAATCAAGAAGACAGAACAGAATAAAACCAAATCCAACAAAAACAGTGAAAGGGATATAGGATTTTAAAACAAGATAATAGGGAATTAGCAGTGGCTACCACCTTCAGAGCAGGACTCCCCTGTAGATGCTATACTGCATATCTTAATCCCCTAAATAGATGATCAGATTACTGACTTTAGACCTGCAAAGTCAGTGAAACACTAAACACTACAAGCATTAAATTGCATTTTACCTCAATAGCATCATCACAGCCTGTGTTTCTCCGAATCAGCAGGTAGCTCACAGGGGTTGGCTCTTCTTGTCTCCCAGCCCACACGCTGGGAGGGGCTGCTGTCTCCTTGTTCTCCCCACACCGCGTGCATAATGCCAGATCACAAGAAGTGACTGTCTTCTTGTTCTCCCTGTGGCCCATGAATGGCACCAACTAACAGGAAGGGGCTGGTGTCTCAAAATGTTTATAGGAGTTCCTTCATCATAGTGCATTCTTTATATACAAATGGCTGAAAAACAGTGAATGTTTAAATTTTTAAAATATATTACATTGAAAGACACAGTGCTATTAGTCCTTTTCAACATACACCGCCTCATTTTAAACACATCATTCTGACACATCTTCTGTGAGTGTCTTTATGAGGTGTGATTCAAAGTGTGGTGAATGCTGCAGCTGAGCACCTTCCGAGGGAAAAGCAAGCTCTTAAAAAAATCACAGTGTGTCATCATGCGCTTTATTCATTGAATCTTGTACTCTGTGACTTTTGACACTTTCCCAGGTCAAAATGACCATGAAAGGAAAGAATTTTGAATTGATTCAGACGTGATGGTAGCTTGGACAGTGCAACTGAAGACACTCATGAAAGAAAATTGTCAGAACTGCTTTAGAAAGTAGCAAGAATGGTGGTGAGCTATATTTGAAGAAATTTGGGTATCTCTTGAGAGGGATTCATGGCAATGTGTTTTTTACTGTTAAGAATTTTAAAAATGTAAACATACACCATATTTTATCATATCTGATATGTAGCAAGTTCCTTAAGGGAAGTAATTTAAAATATTATAGCTAATTTTGGACTTGATTTTCCCACTAATTAGCTATTAACCACAGAGATCATAAAGAGGCAATAATAATCTTTGCCTTAGATAATCTTTGGTTAATATCATGTGTTCACTTGATGATTCCCATTTTCCTATTGGTCAGCATGAGTTAAAAAGTCAGGTCAAGGTGTCCAGTCACTGATAGAAAGATGTCAGACTAGAATTTCTCTTCATTCCAGGAATAGCAACTATTTGGAAGCAGAAAAGGTACTCAGTGTACTTCTTTGGAACAAATTGGGGCACATAGCTAGAGGCAGCAAGCAGTGGGTGGACCTGGGGCCTTGCAGGCCCAGGGAAGGTCACTGTGGTGCTTTCAGTGCCCAGTGAACACAGCCTGGTGGCATGGTCAGCCCACCCTCCTGTACCCATTGTCCACACCGCACCTGGACTGGCAAAAGCTTACTCCATCAGACCTGAGCTCTGCACTTGCAGATTTGAAGTTACATTTGCTAATTTGGATCCTTTCTTCCCAGGCACATTTTAGGGTTTCCAGAAATTTTTTCATGCCTCAAATATGCTTAGAAATTTTCCAGTTTCCTGGTTTTGACTAAACTTGAAATATTAACTTTGCCAAAGAATAAGGAAACAGTGCCAGTGGTAAAGACATGGAAAGGTCACCAGATGATCATAAAGCAAGCTAAATACCAGGGGAACCATGTGTGGCTACAAATTAATAGTGAAAATTGAAACTCAGTCAAGAAATTAAGAATCTGATCAACATGGGCATTGGTTAGCCAACACCATAGCATTCCCAGTGTGTGTTTGTAGGTGAAATTTAATTGTCAGCAATCTTCTAAGTGAGGAAGGTGTACCTTGTCAGGTTATACCTGGTTCTTAGTGTTGGATAATGAAAGTCATGAAGATTTAATAATACTGTAATAAGCTGTGCATTATAAATTTCCCTGCTACACACACACACACACACATGCACACACACGTATTAAATCAGTTGTGACAAGGTATTCACTCACTACTGATGTTTATGTCATGACTGTATCCATGAGATTTCCTCCGCTCTTCCTTATATGAAGTGTAACTTATAGTTCTTTATACCGTATTAATCAAATAAATGAAGGAAAGTTTTGTTCCTTTCAGGTATTTAATATTTGTCAATCACTTCCTACACTGTCTATTATAGTTTATATGAGTAGCCACTGTTAATAATCCTCTAATTTGCATCTTATGAAACTGATTGAATACCTTTTTTTCCATTTTGTTTCTGACTTAAAAGGAAAGATTTCACCATAATCATGTAGTTATCATCAGACTAATAATCAAAGAATTTATAGATAGTAATGTTTAAATTGTAAAATACCATTCATGTTTAAACCTGTTTCATCTAGCTATCTCTTGAAAGAATGTAAAGAGTCTATCTTCAGCTAATCAGCAGCAGCAATTAAGAACTGACTCAAATAGCTTCTACCTTCTTGTGTATACCTAGTTATTCTATATAGGATTATAGCTTTGAGAGTAGCAAGTAAAACCTCTACAAGGTTATTGTAAATGGAGACATTCTGATTGCTAATTATTTGAGGATGCTAACATATTTCATTGTACTATGAAAATATCCATTCCCTAAAACTATTTCCCAACCTAACTCTTCCCCAACACATACATGTACAGGTCATTTTTTCAGTATTTAATGCATATTATATGTGCATTTTATATCTCTATCTAGCTAACTATGAGCATATTTGGTATATCCTTACTTCCTAGGTGTTCCAAAGTGTCACATCGTCAGTAACTCATTGACCTCTGAAAAATCCTTATCAAGTAGGTAGTAAGCATTTTTATGCCTTGGTGTATCTTTCTTACATTTTTTTTTTCTGCTGAGTTTGACTTAAATATTTCTCCCTGAACATGCATTTACAAGGAATAATTGCAAAAAAGTGCAGTTTCCAATCTTTCCATTGATTGCTATTAATATTATTATATTTTTGTGCTGTCTATAGGGCATGGAAGTCTATTATTTTCCATGAAATACCTTCCATGAAATACCTTCTATGCTGTTTTAATTTCATTAGTAAATTTATTCTGTATGTACTTTATATTAATATTTACATGATATATTTTTTTCTTATCTCTTTGGTCTTTTGTGGTATTTCTAGATCCATCTAGCAACATTGTCTGGAAAATGAAATAGGAAAATTTCACTTTGAAATGTACTTTTTAATATTTGTTTTGTTTTGTTTTCTAACATGGAAGTGTCTATGACTCACTTTCTTTTCAGAAGACTAAAATTTGACTATGCAAATGTGAAAAAATATTCACATCTTTCTTACCTGGTAGCCAAGAAGTCTAAATTAAATAAACTTGATGGAGGCAGGTCTGATGGGAAGACCTGGTAGTTTCTGAGCCTGGGGCTGCCAGAAGCATATGGACAGTGATTTGCAATTCAGGTTTCTTTATTCCTAGTTTCCATGACAATCTACCTTGGCTCTTTTTTTAAGGCTCAATAATTATTTTCGATTCAGATTTGATCTGGGCATGTATTGATGGAGATATAAAGGAATGTATGTTAGCATACTTTCCCTTGGGCTCACCATCTGGTTGGTGAGATAACTTTCTATTTCTTTGAACAGTAGAAGAGTTAGAATAGTTGCATTAATTAAGTTTAATTATATTTCTCAGGCCAGTCTGTATGGCTGTGTCCCTAAGTGAGTTGGATCACTTCTATTCAGTCGCTCAATATGAGAAAGTAAGCGGGGCAACTGAAAATCCCTTCTATCCTGCTTAAGTACCACAGATGTATTTCTGTTCCACAAATGACTGTTGTAAACATTTATTTCCCACTGAGGAGTTGTTTTGTGTTAGTAAAGCAGGCTTAGAGGAGCCATTTTAGAGGTTTCTACTTTAGTTTATCAACTCTTGGTCTGTTCTCCGTGGAATCACTTGAGCCCTTGTCAAGTGAAGGATTCACTTATTCAGGTTTGATTAAATAAGTGACAACATGGGTGACTGTGCTTTAACTGCTTCATTTCCTCTGACATCTTGCTTTTTTACAGTCTTCTTCTGTGACAGGACTGTGGGGAAAATTTTTAAATCAGGAATGGGTCTTGATAAGAAAGCCAGTGATGGTGCACAAGCAAGAAGGTTTGAAAAGACCTCTGAGTGTCCTGACAGATGGCCATGTCCAGAGCTGTTAATCTACAGTGAACACTGGCTGATGGCAGACCTATCAAAGATTAATTTAACCAATTATGTCAAAACTACAGATCACTCATTGAATTATGAAGAGACTTTCTATTATTAGCAGTATCAACTTCAACTAAAAACATTAACATATGTTATATATAATTCTATAATGACATATCATACTAAAATACAAGCAATGCAAATAGGTGTAGATATTGCAGAGGAGATTTGGGAGTCTGAGACCAGGGCTGGCTACACAGTGAGTAAGCTAAAGCCAGCCTGAAGTACATGGAAAGACCCTATCTGGGAAAAAAAATCTACATCTCAAGAGTCCCTCTCTAAACCCAGGAGCTGTTTATAGCCCATACACACTTTATCTAATGCAGGGTTCCGTTTCACTTGAGCTGCAGGCTACAATTGCCTACTGGATGGTTTGAGGCAAAGCATTTTTCTAGAAACTTACTACCCACTGAAATATATCAGGGAAGGCTGAGTTCATTTCTACCATACTGGATCACCCTGTACAGTTTCCCCTTGGTTTTATCTTTTCCCTGTTTAAAGAGGCTTATTCTGAGTTAAAAACATTGTGATTCCCTTTTTGGAAATCATTGGCTTACTGATGTGACCTAATTGGGCATTTTGGGGGCACCCATCTCCATCCATCCACAGACAAGCTACAGAAACCAGAGCAGAGAAAATACCTCAGGGCTCACTTTGCTTTCTTATGGAGAAACTTGCTATTATAAAATGAGTTTGTTGAAATCAGTAAAATTATATGAAAGGCAGTAAAGCAGCTCATTAGTGTGGAGTCAGGCTTTTCCAGTTTATGAGGTCTGTGTAATTAATTATTAAAGGGTAAGGCATTTGTAGAAATTGCAAAAGCATTCTTCTAAGGTCAAGGTGCTTAACATGCATACAAGAATAGCCTTGTCTGGACTCTAGAATTCTCTCTTTGGTGATAAAGGGTGAGGCTGAGGATTTTTTGTTATAGAGTTACAGAAACAGATTCTAAGAATCCTCGTAATCTTTCAGATCCTACTTTCTAGGAATAGACTCTACTTTCTGAGACATCTCCAATTGTACCCTCCCTCTAATGGCATCCAGTGATCCTGATGTGTCCTCCCTTGGACGGAATAATCCTGAACCAGGGTTGGGAGAGCTGGCTCCTGCTGTTACCCACTGTGCCCAAGTCTGTGACTTGGAAACAGTAACTTGACTTCTGTGACCTCCTCTCTCACATCTGCAGAACCTTTGTGATGATGTCAGAAAATATGAAAGGAACTTGCACAGAGAATTCCTGGCTCATCCCAGGAACACAGTGCTGCTCTCTTGACTCTTCATGCATTTTTTTAACTGAAAAGAGTATCTTCAGACAGCGCCCTCATCCAAGGGTTCTCTTGGCTGCCAATGGGGCAAATCTATGATTGTCAGTCCATCTCTGACCTGTATGTACCAAATAGCACTTTCAAGTACCTGGGACTTTGTGACTGGGACATCTTTTATGGTACAGAAGGAGTGCTCAACTGGGTCCAGGAAATTAGGTTTTTACTCTCATTTCATTTCATATTAGCCAGAGTGATTTTAGGAAAATCAGATTACTGTGATATTGAATATTAATGTCTTGTAGAGTAAACAACCATGTCACCTTCAGTTTGATATGGTCATACTCTGAGTAGATTGCTTGAGGTTAAATAAAAGCACTGTTTTATGCTACACAAAGCTGGGGAAAGTTCTAAGATACAAGTGTGTTTGGCTTTTCATTGTAAAGAGAGGATGATAATCAGAGCTATCTCCGAGGGTTGCTGTGAAGAACACATGCAATGATGCCAGTGAAGCGTAGTAGGGAGCCCCGCAAATAAGATACTCACAACATCTTGTTAGTATGATTTTCTCTTCTCTAAGATTCCCCTAAATGAAATCTTTCGTATGTGCTGGTATAAATGGAGTCATATCCAAGACAGCTCTGTCTTTACTGAGTTCCCTGTAGAAGGACCTGAGCCCCTTTTTAGAATGTTTAAGGAAATATTTTTTAAAATGATAAAGAAACAGGCAGAGCAGGAGAAAGCCCAGCAAGGGTGAAGTAAGAAGAGCTTCAGGGCTCCATTCTGGGGTGCTCAGCTGTGTACTTGGCTTTTGGCAGGAACACTGGGCACAGGTGTCCCCAGGCCACACAGCTTGGTGACAGCAGCCCTCTCCCCAGAGGGCTCCCTCCTTGGGTGTCCATAACCCTGCAACTGCTTCGTTTTTCAGCTTGTGCTGTACATACTTCAGCTACCTGGGGTAGAGCAGGAGGCCCTCTGTCAGCTGGCAGCCAAGCTGAGGGAAATTCTGCATGACGCGACTGAACTCGAACTCTCTCAGGGACCAGTGCCTTGGGCCTAGGAGGTGACCTCAGCTGTGTCTTCTTTTTAGACCATAGCATGGCGTTGGATGAAGCATGAGGCCATGAGCTCTGCAGGAAGTATGGATCGCGGAGTTTCAAGGAACAGTGGAAGCTAAAGGCGTTCCGGCTCGGCTGTCTTTCAGCATGGAGCCAAAGCTGCTTATCTTCATCTTTTCAGGATTTATTTCACGGGCATCCTAACTTTGAACTTAAACTTATTTTTGAAGACAAGAGCATGGAGCATTGAGCTAAAAACTGACCCTGATTTCGCTACTAGCACCTGCATAATTTAGGATTGTCACTTACTACTTCTAAGCCCCGATTTTCTCCTGCAAGAGATAGGAGTACTCACAGCAATATTACTGTGCATAGTAAACCACAACTTTCTAACTATTAACTCAGATTTCAGAGAGTGAAAGTTAGCTTACAAGTCATCAGACATGGCTCTTTCTGATTCAGGGGTCCCTCTGCATGTTAGTGTTTGGAAAAGCGAACCCCTAACTTCTGAAACAACTGTCAGACCTGGGGAGATGCTGCCTTGGGCCGCTGATTCACTGTGAAGCTATCATATGTATAAAGGCAGGCATGGCTAAGATTGACTTTTTATAGAGAAAATGCTTCTGGAAGTTCAGCCCCCAATCAACTTTCAGGAACCACTAACAAGATTACCCTGAGCTCAGACAAACCTGGGTCACAACTGAGCGTTCCTCAGGATGGGGGGACATGTTGGTCCAGATGCAGCAAACTCCAGTGCACACATCACTTGTGTTTCCCCAGAAGCACAGGGGGAGCTTGAGCGAATAACGTCCTGAGTCCTGTATAAACGCTGAGACACCTTCTGTCAGCACCTGTTTATGCCAGACGTCTGCATATCCATACTGAGGATACGTCTTCCTTAGGAAACAGGAGTGTTTTGGTAGTTAAGTGCAGTAAAGATATGTGCAATTGTTTCTCTCTTCTCCTTCAGTATATTAAAAAGAATAGAAAATTTAATGTTAGAATCTGATGCCATTAGGTAATGATTGCAGGAAGCTGTTATCGGTCACTATGGAGACCCAACCCATCTCCACATTATTCTGGTTTGTTTTTTCCTTAACCCAGAAGTCTAAGAATACTTATTAAGAGCAATAGGTTGTATGATGGCATCTTTATTTGTTGGGCCAGTATCCAAAGAGCATCTTTCACCCTCAGCCATGGTATGATGTGATGGGACATTAACATTTTGACACTAAGAGTGGTAAGTAATCACATGAAACAGAGACAGTCCCAGTAAAGCTTAAATAGCAAAAGTAATCATGTGTGACTTTGTGAAAAATGCCAGAAGGACATTTTGGACCTCCTGACACTGTGTACAGGACAGTGTTAATCTTCTCGTGCTATAGGAAATGTGTAGGGACAGAGAAGCAGAATCCTGTCCTGTACACAGTTTCTTTGACAGAAGAGAAGAAGTGGGATTGATATTTTCTGATCTGTTAAAATGAAAGCAAGATCTTCCAAAGACCAGAAGCCAGGAGACTAGTAGCCCAGGCATGACTTGGTATAATAGAGATACTACGTGTGTGTGTGTGTGTGTGCAGTGTGTTTATACATGTCCTGAATATCAGATGAGGGCACCCACAGACCTGGAGCAGGGCTGGCAGAATCACACAGGTGTCCATGGTCAGGTCTGAGCCAAGGGTTGTGACTTGGAGAGAAATACACAGCACAGGGCTCAAGAAGTGCTGAGTCCCCAATTAGAAAGGCAGGAGCCATATGGTCACTAATTCCAAAGCAGGGCAGGTGGTCAGAACTCCTGGCACAAGCAGATATCTGGCAGGAAGTCAGGTGCACATCCAAGCCAACTGTTACTACTGGAAATTTAAAAGTCTCTGTCTATATGAAGAAGCCATTCGCTACATTCCAGAAATACTGGTGCACCTCGGAGGGGAGGGATTTAACCTTAGATGAAAACCGACAAGAGTTTTGAGTGGTAATAAAAAAAAAAATCCCTCTAAGGATAAGAATGGTGGGGTGTGTTTCTGTGTGCGCTTCCTCGTGAGGTGCTGGGCGTGGCTCTCCCACTTACACGTGCTTCCAGGTAACCCCGGTCACAGACGGTGCCCGGCCAATATAAATGTCTCCCTAAATTTTAGCTTCCTGATAGTGGGGATTGAAGTACCAGGATATTTACAGTCTGTCACCTGTGGAGGACCACCTGGAAGGCTCTCCTTAAAGAAGAACAATCACCTCCATTTTGGCTAAACCGGGCCCTATTTCCATGTACTGATATATATGTAGAGGTGGAAGCCAAGTGTCTTCCTCCCGCTCTCTGCCCTCTGCCCCCTGGGCCGTTTCTGTCTGCAGGCCTGAGCCTGACCCCGCTGGAGTAACCGCTGGTCCTGGCAGGGCCTCCTAAGAAGCTCAAGGGCAGGCTTTTCCTGAGAGGACCTCTCCCTACAGGGGCCGCCGAATTCCCGCACTTCACTTTGGTTTACTGTAATGTATTTGGATTTTCATTCTAAAATATAAATAGGGTGTCAGTTTGCAACCCCCCCGCCCCGAGCTATGGATAAGGGTTCCGTTCCCTCCCCCAGCCTCACCAGCATTTGTTACTGGTTTATTTTGTGATATTTGCCACTCTTTCTGGGGTGAGATGGATTCTTACTGTTGTTTAAATTTGCACCTATTAAATGGCCAGCAATAATGAACTTTTTTTTCATGTATGTATTTAGCGTCTGTTTGTATTTCTTTGTTTGAGAAGTGTCTATTCATTTCACGTGCCCATTTTTTATTGGATCTTTAAATTTGTAGGGATCTAATTATTTTTGAATTAATTTTAACTTCTAGATATGAGTCTTGTGTTTGAGGATTAGTGACAAAAATTATCTTCCATCTGTAAGTTGTATCTCCACTCTCTTCTTGGTTGTTTCCTTTGCTGTGCAGAAGATTTTTAACTTAATGTAATTACATTTTTTGATTCTTGGTATTATTTTTTGTGCTCCTAGGGTTTTGTTCAGAAAGTCTTCTCCTATTCTTGCTTCTTCAAGAGTTCCTATTGTCTTGTGTTGAAGTCCCATAATGCTTGCATTCTTTTGTTTTGATCAGTTTTACACTATTTTGTTTTGTTTGATTATATTGTATGTGAAGATATGGACAACTATTTTGAAGAAAACAAGAGACATTATGGTAGCCACTGTTGATTTCATCTTGTCTTGTTGTGAAGTCCTGTGTTGCTTGCATTGTTTTATTCTGATTTGCTTTGTTCTGTTCTGTTTTGTTTTATTTTCTTTAAAATAAAAAAATTAAAAGAAAGAGTTTTTGAACTATTTTGTGCTCTAGCATATCATGTTTTTGTTATAATGTTTTGATCTTTTATCCATTTTGATTTTAGTGTAGTGCATGATGAGAGGTATGTATCTAGGTTTAGCCTTCCATGCATGGATAGCCAACCTTCCCAGAAATATTTGTTAAAGCTACTGTCTTTCCTCCAGAAAGGGAACTTGGACTTTTGTCATGGATAATATAGATGAATATGCCTGGAGTTGTTTCTGTATCTTCTATTGTGCTCCACTGATCTACAAGTTTGTTTGGTTTTGGCAGTACCATGCTGTTTTTATGACTGTAGCTTTGTAGTATGACTTGAAATTTGAGATTGTGGTACCTCTTACTTTGTTTTTGTTGCCCAGAACAGTTTTGCTATTCAAGGTCTCTTATGGTTCACTATAAATTTTCAAATTGCTTTTTCTAGTTATGTAATAAATGTTATTGGTATTTTCATTTGGACTGCATGAAATCTGAATAATGGTTTGGAAAGTTTGCCCATTTTAACTATATTGGTTCTGCCTATCCAGAAACAGGGGATATATTTCCATTTGGTGATGTCTTCTTCAATTTTCTTTTTCAGATTATGGTTTTCATTATATAGGTCTTTCACTTTCATAGATCTTCCTTACTTAGTTTCATTCCTAACTCTTTCATTTTCCTAATGCTATTGTGAAAGGTATTGTTTCCTTAATTTCCCTCTCAATGAGTTTGTTATTGGTGTACAGGAAGGCTGTTGATTTTCCAGTGCTGACTTTATATCTTGCTATGCTACTAAATTTGGATCTTAGTTCCAGGAGTCTTTTGGTGGAGATAAAGGACTCATTGGACTCAGCTATTCCCAAAACAGTTAAAGACACCATGCTATGTTGATGTATGCATTCCCAGGTTTATAGCAGTGTAATTCATAATACCTAAATGTTGGAAACAGCCTATACAGTGGTACTTTGGATCACAGATTTTGTTCTTTCCATAATTCTGGTCATAAAACAAACTACATAAGAACTGAATAAATTGAATGGTTAGGTTCAATGTTGAACTTATGGGGAAATATGATTACATTCTAATTAGTATGGCTTGTGACTAGAATTATGGATCAAATATAGTACTGAGGTAACACTGAATGTCCATCAATAAATAAATTGATAAAGGACATATAGTATTTATATACAGTGGGTTACTACTCTGGCATAAAGAAAGATAAACTTGAATCACCTGTAGGAAAATGGGTGTATCTTGAGACCATAATATTAAGTGAAGTAGGTCAGACTCACAAACTTAAATATCACATGGTTTCTCTTATATGAACAAATATATAGAGAGATGAAGGACAGAGAGAAAACTATAGTGATTCAGCATAGACAATACATTTAAAGTATGTATTTACTTAATACAATGTTCTTACATGTTTTATATGATCTTTGGCTTATTAATCTGGTTTTTGATTTGTGTATATGGCATTTAACTTTATAAGGACTTTTAAAGTGAATAAATGAATATAAGCTGGAAAATAAAAATGGGGTGGAGGGAAGAGAAAAAAAGAATTGAAATATGTACATGTAGCAATTCCTTATAGTGAATATAATCATTAAGTACTGCAAACATGTACAATAAAAAGTTTAAAAGTATAAAATAAAAACAGGAAACAATTTACAGAAAAAAAAAGTTTGATGTAAACATCATTACCCACCACAAAGCACTGTAAGTTATGAGTATCCTAATGCATATTGAAGAAGTCTGGAAACACAAGGAAAATACTACATTTGTGTACTGTAAATCACAGATGTTCATCATTCAGAATCTTGCAAGCACAATAGCAGCAATGCTGATTATCTTAGCAATGTGACTTTAAGATGTTAAAAATACTTAATTCAATTTATGTATTTTTCATTCTTTTCTCCTTCCAAAGTATAGTTCCAACTATCTTTGTGCATAGAAGACTTAAAAGTAATATTCAAATCTTTCTTGTATTTGTAACCAGGACAGGAAAGAACGAGACTGATTCTCCAAACCTGCAGTACATAGTTGATTCACTAGAGATAACTTTTGGATGCCTTTGTTTGCACTTCTTTTATCTCTAATATGTTCCTAATATGATCCAGAAGAGTGGACCTAAAGAGCTCTTTCTCCTTGAATGACCAGATATATAGCAATGGTATTGTTCTTATATTACCTTCTTGCCACCAACACTCGAAGGGCCTCCTCTTTGAATCTCAGTAGCTAGTCCCCCTAGGATCCACTGAGCTGTCCTTTCCTTTGGAAAGTGAGAGTACACATGTCAGCTAAGTTAAAGTTTAAACAGACCATAACTCAAAAGTGACAGCAAGTCCAGTGTTCAAGCACTAGGGAGTTAAGCCTGTCCCTTTCCTACACAGCCTGGTGGCAGACTGTGACTGAATTGGCCAAATGCAAGGAGCAAAAATTTCCAGGTGCCTGATGTTCACAGCTTCTTACACTGGCTCACCCTGACTTGGCATTTATCTAAGAAAACTAAACCAGGTAAGCAGGCCCTGTAAGGATTGTAATTCCAGATTAAAAATATAACAATTTTACATGAGCACAGAGGAAAGACTGGATGATAAAAATATGGGTCTAAACAAATTGTCTTGTCAGCTTTATATCAATGACACAATTTTGGAGAGAAAAAGTAGACACTAGACTAAACTTAGAGAATAAACCCAGGGCATGGATCTCATTTATTTGATTTTCTTCACATATCCTTGTGAACTTTATGGCCCATAAGTGAGTTCCCACAAAGGAGTGTAGATATTGAGGCACATTTCTTCCATACATCAGCAGGTGATTTCATGGGGGCCGTTACTACTTATGAAAACTTATCCACAAAGTGCATGCCAGTGAGAGGGCTTCTCCCAGCCTCTTCTCAGTCACTACTTCTCTAGCTGAAGAGGCAGTGAGAGCTGTTTATTTGTTTTAAATGAGAAACTGCTCAATTTTTAAATGTTGATAACCCTTTTTTGAAAACCAGCTTTTGCAATGCAGTAATCTGACCCCCCACTGCCAGGCAAGAGCCCCTTTAGTTTGCATCTTTCTGGACTGCACTGCCCTCCTTGCCAAAGGATTTTACTCAGGGTTTCCCAGTGGGTGGCTGTTTAGTCATCCCATCGGAGCAACATGGAAAGGATATGCTGATGGTAAAACCGCTGGTGTGGGAGCACAGGGAGTTTTCCAGCTTGAATGGTCTCTGTTCTGAATGGAGGGTTAGCTTCTAAATTAACAGTGCCTTCTAGAGTGAAGGACCCCTGTGTGTTACATAGCAAACCTCCCCATGGGATAAATGTGACAACTGAGATCAGAACTACAGAGAGAACCTAATGTTGTATTAATTTCTGGTCTCTTGGCTCTGTAGTCAGGCCCCCTTCAAGGTGACATGTGTATCCTGCCCAAAAACTCCCTCAGCAGCCTGATGTAATAGATACATCTTCATTCTGGAAGCCATATCCTTCTACTTAGCTTTCCAAATCCTTCCGCTTAAGTATCCTCAAGTCTAATGTGTGTTTTTAGACTATTTCCTGATTAGCGCAATTCGAATTCCTCCTCTACATCTCCTCAGCATTTACTTTTTTTTTTTTTCCCCCGGTCTTAACCTTATCATCACTGTGTATCATGTCGTCCATCTTCCCAGGGACAAGAGCAGCTTCTTATGCACCAGTTCAGGACATCTCAAAGGATCTGGCATATCGGACATGCTTAATAAATAATGATTCACTGCCAAAATTGGTGAGCAAAGAACTTCATATATTTTAGAATAGTGGTTTAACTCTATGGAAATGCTGATACTGGCAAGGTGTTTAATCTCGGACAGAGGGCACACATTCACAGCACTCTACCTCCCTCATTGGTGACATAGAATTCAGAGCAGCACTTAGCTCAAAGAGCTGTGTTAGGAACTGACTGAAATGCAGCACAGTGTCAAACCCGACCCCTTTAGTTGGGACAGGATGAACAGACAGAGAAGGCGTTTCCAGTTAGAGCCGAGGTCCTCCAGGACAAAAGCCCAAAGCCTCCAGATCTGGGCTTTTCCACCATTGCAGGGAAGTTTGAGAAGGCTTTTAAAAGCAGCCTCTAGAGGCCTGGGCTGCTGAACCAGCTTGGTGTTGAATTCAGCAGCCCTTAAACGAGCTTGATCCTGGGTCAGCCAGGGAGAATTTTAACACTGCAATTACAGTCGCTCATTGTATTTTTACATTTTATGTCCCTTCAGGGTTTGTTAAGTCCCCGGAGAAAAGTTTACATTTCGCTCAGCTTCTCAGTCTCATCATGCCCTATAAAGAGCCGAATATAATGAGCTTAATACTAAACAGTGCTGCTTTTACTAGAATTTACTAGGACCACAATCCTACAGTTGTTACATACTTACAATTTGCCTCCAAAGAAGAGTAGCATTGTCAAATTTAAATCTTTTATCTTGGATGCAATGGACTTTTAAATATTTTAAGAATCATTTCAATCTCACCTTTAAAAGACCAAGCTCTTTTAAAATGGGACTGGAAAAACTTTTTCTCTAAAGTTGGTAAAAGTGAATATTGCAAGCTTTGGGGAAGACCAAGCCAGCTGTGAGCTTTCATGATGAAATCTTTGAACGAAGTAGCTAAAGAACCAATCCATAATTTCACCCTCCTCCTTCTCAGCCAGTGCTCTGCTGTCCCTTAAGAACAGCTTCCGTGTTCCTCAACATCTTTGGCTTTTTCTTCTCCTGCAGGAAGCTCCTCTGCCCTGAGTGCTGGGCTGTTGGGGACATTTCACAGCCTTCTGCAAGGAGCGGGTTCCCCTTGTCCTGCGCAGACGCCTAGATCATCCAAGAGGTTATAACGCTGTGTGCTGCTAGAAAAGAACACAGTCCAAATGTTTCCCTGACCCAACCATGAAAATGTAGGGCCCATAAAGATGCTACTTCTAAGACAGGGTGGTGGGTCCTTGGAAACCATTGATAGTGGCCAGAGATTAATGATTAGGGTGGCAGTGTGTGTGTGTGGGGTCAAGACCAGCAACTCTCTTTTGAAGTACTGAGTGCTGTCACACAGTAACATCATAGCAGAGAACAGCCACAAAGCTCTTGGTCTCTGAAACCTAGTCACTGGATCTTCCAGTCTTTGATCGCTCATTACTTACTGTGGGACCTTTGGTACACACTCCTTTTTGCCTCAGTTTCCTCATTCCTAAAGACAGTTAATAGCAGATACCTGTGAGATCACATATAAGGTGCTCAGCTAACGTGGAGATACTGCCAAATAAAGGTCAGCTCTAGGCATGATGCTTCCTCAAGGGTGTTGGCAATATCCTGCATCCTTGCTGCAGTTTCAGGCTCTTATGAACATTTTACAGGTAAGAAACTGAGAGTTCAAAAAGTTAGAAGTCAGAGTGTCAGGACCAAGATTCTAGGGTCCTGGCTTCAACTCGAATTTTTTCTCCATCTTACTCTTCATCCACTAAGTTAGAACAGTCTGCATTATATTCATGTTCCTCTATGAAGGACACACATTTATGGCCAAGAAAGAGATTTTCATGGAAAGGAAGAGTCTGCAGAGATACACAGAAAATGTTCAAACTCAAACCCTAAAATTTTCAAAGTTAGCAGTATCATTTGCTAAGGATTAAGGGGAAATAACCATGGAATCAAGAAGGGGAATTTTTAAAATAATGCACACATTCCCGAGGGCAGCCTGTTTCTGTAGATCTCATGCTTAATCCTGCCTGGTGACAGCCATGATTTTCCTTGGGGAGAGGCAGAAGAGAACATTTTCCAGGAAAGCAAGTTGACTTGTATCCTCTCAAGTACTGAACAGCAACAATAACAACAAAATCAGTCCCGGGTGGACCCTTAATGGCTTGGACACCACTGATTCGGAGACCTGGGCTGTGGATGGGACCCCCTCGCCAAAGTAGTAGGAGCCCCAGCGCCAGCCAGCTTCTGACGTGATCATCAGTTGTCTTCTACTGAAATATCTCAGCTTTAGGCCTCTTTTGCTCTGGAGCATCTTTTTCTTTTTGTTTGCTTGCACTGCCCCTAAATGTCCTTGAGTCCATTTTGTGAAAAGAGAGGTCTAACTCCAGTTGCTGCCTGGATCTCCTCATCTGGCTGCAAGATACAAACAGCCTTGCTCTCAGTCTGGGCATCCTGTTATCATCTCCTCTGCTTCTTCCAGGATTCCACCTTCTTAGTACCTACTGAATTTCCCCAGCACGGCCAAATTATATCCTTAATCCCAAGACCCACACACAGATTCTTCTGTGCAAGGGGAAAAGCAACCACTTAAGTTCACTTCCAATTTCCAACATGCTACAAATGTCTCACTAGAATGTTTTCTTTTTCTTTCACAAAAAGCTTCATGCTGCTTTACGAAGAATATGACAAGCATTCTGATTTCTGCATTACTTACACTCTTCATGTAGTGTCTTGAGCACCACAGCTGCAGGTAGTCTGATTGGCTGGCTCAGTAGAAGCTTAATGCAAATTAAACTTGAAGTCGCACTCTATTCCCCATCAAGCCACCCGTTTTCTTTGTTCCATGGTCATAGCTGCTGTCCTTAACCATGGCTCATCCTCATGAATACAGGCTTCCTTCCCCTCTTCTTGTTCTTCAGGTCTGGTGGCAGCTGTTTGGCTCTCATCTGCAGGAATAGTTGCTTACAGACAGAAGAACTTCCCCTGTCCTTTGCTCAAGGATATTCTAGTCCTATCAGTGAATGTGGAATTGACAACTGAGTAAAAAATATTGTGGAATAGACACAAAGGCATTTTCCACAAAGCATCAAAACATTATCAGAGACATTACACAAAAATGTAATGCACAGTGTGGGGGAGGCAGTAGAGACCACCAGGCTTGTGTGTAAAGGCAGCGTGGCATGGAATTTGTTGGGCCTGGGTGCAGGCAGATAGAAGAGAAAAGACCTTCTGTTGGGAGCAAAAGGAAGTGGGAACTTTTATAGAGATGGAAAGAAGGCAAGGGATATTAGGTTTGAAGATTTTAATAAAAACATCTGTGGTCAAAGTTCTCTGGCACCTACACCTCAATGGGCAGTTCTTGAAAGTTTGGTGTAAATTCTCAGGTGTCTCCAGATGTCCCCCGATGTCCTAGGAGCTGCAAAGTTCCTTGTTCTACCTTATCTTCTTTGTGGCATGCTGTGCTCTCTCATGACAGTTTGGTGCTGAGCTGAGTTCCCTGCCCAGAACAGTGCTTCTGCTGGCAGGCAGGTTGGGGTCTGGGAGAGTCAGGCCCTATTGGATGGAGCCTTACATTCCTGGGTTTCATTGTTATGAACAAGAAGAAGAAAAAGGGAAATGGGCTTCGGTATCATGGCTGCTTCAGGCATGGCCAATGGGCTGAGTGGGCAGCCCAGGGAGAGAAAGCTCGCGGCAAGGGACTGTGCTGTGTCAGCACCAGCACCTGTCTGTTGGCAACTGAGAGAAAAGTCTGAGCAAACATGGAAACCCAGACTGGATTGGGAGGAACTGGAAGGGCCATATAGGTTGTTGCTAACAAGGAAACGCAGAGCCAGCAATCTTTGATTAGGGCGGAACTGGAGCAGTTTAGCAAGGAATGGAGTAACATTAAGATTTTTTTGATCCAGTGCAGCTGGCAGCCATGCAAATTGGGTCAAAGGTCATAGATGAGGGGGAGGGAGTTTCACTGGGGCGTGGTACACACAAGCATGGGAAAACGTGGTTCATCCCTGAGGTAAAAGATGATTGAGCTGCAACTTTGGTAAAATTTGAGAGTGAGATTGACAGAAAAACATATAATAAAATGGCCATTTTAGTCAGTGACCAGGAGGAGAGTAAAGAAAAGGCATGTTGGTATTTTTGGTATTTCAGTCAGCCTGATAGGTGTTGGGAAGATTACTTGTGACTTTCATGAAGAGGAGAGATAACTGGTTCTGGTCCCCTCAGAGCCTGACTGGGGACAGGTGTCTAGTGCTGAGAGGGGCAGGGGTAACCTGGGTTAGTGGGATGGGGACTGGTGTTTGACTGAAAGCCAGGGAAGGGAAAGAGAGGTACCCCAGGCCCTAGGTTTAGATCCTGGGGAGGCAGTAGGGATTTTGGATGAGCTCAGAGAAGGAAAGAAGAGAAAGGCTGGATTGACAAAAGGGTTCCTGTGAATTGTTTAGCTAATACTGATTAACGGGGAGGAAGTTATAGAATCATTACAAGAACTTTTCAGGTAGGTGAGGACAAGAGTCTTGGTTGTCTATTGAGATGGCTGTGTTTACATAGACTTTAAGTCCAGTGTTACTGTTTAGCTCATCCCTTGGGAAGTGTGCAGGCGTGGCTTTCTGTTGATCTGGAGCCTTTAGCTGATGTGTCTGTGGTCACAACTGTGGCCACAGAAATAGCTAAGTCAGGAAGGGCCAAACAATAAAATTATCAAGACTATTATGAATATAACCAAGAAATATTTTACTAGGAAGACCATAATAACCCTCTAGAAAGAGGATAAGGAAAAAGTCTGGGGAATTGTAGAGTCTGATACAGCCCTAACCTGATATCTAATACCTTGAATAGCCATAGAGACAGAAGAAACAGGAGTGTCTTCATAGCATTCAGCTTTTACAATGGCACAAGTGCTGGGGCTGTGATTCAGAGGCACAGAGACTGCCTAGCAAGCATGGGTCCTGAGTTTAATTCCTGGTACCCACAAAAAAAGAGGAGATCTTGAACTTCTCAAAACTATGGGGGAAATAACTGTTTGCTGTTGAAGTCATTCAGAGTCCGTCTGGTATTTAGCTGTGACAACCTGAATCCAACTAATACAGTTTTATAGTAAATTTCCATTACGCAGGAGGCAGTGTCTATTTAAATGAGCACAGGTGCATCTTTTACTGCAATTCATGAAAAAAAGAAAAAGAAAAAGTGTTACAATTAGAGACCTGTACATTGACAGTTGTCATTGAGGGAATCTTTGTTATAGATAGCTCTGAACTTTCCTAAGGAAAGTTCTTCCTCCTTTGTGGGTTCTGCTTCATTAGTGATATTTTCAGGGCAGGTAAACAATTCCGTGCTTTATTTTTATAGACAGTTGGAGATACATATGCACACATAGATGTATGTGTCTCATTTTTATTTTAATGATTCCCCACTGAGTTCTCAGAGCTAGATGCTATGTATCTGTATGCAATTTGTTAAAACCTAAATCAAAACCTACAGCAAAAAACTACTTTTGTAACAAAAGATAGAATGTTGCTACCGGCCCCATTTTTTTATGTCTACTTGATGGAATTTGCTTGGGTTCGTGTCACTGTGCTCTGTCTCTGTATGTTTGTCTTGTTTCCTCACTCTTACTCTTATTATCAACTTGTTCTTTCAGCTCCTTGACCAACATTTCTTGATCCTAGGATTTCATTGACACACCATGCCAAGATGAAGACTTGTACTTAAGATCACAAGGCCTTCCTATTTTATCTCACACAATAATGAAATACATCCTCACTCATAGCCCAGATTTCCAAATTATTCCTTATAGACCCATGTATGAATTTATCTTGCCTGATGTAGAGAAATATTTAAACAATTTATTACCATTATTATGTACATACAGTCTATTTAGAATACACAGCACTGGAAACTCCCTTGACTTTTCTATCAAGAGGTTGTTAGGACACCTATGGATGTTCCTCATAACCTGTATCCTCATTTCTTTTCATAGCTCAGTTGTCAAAGGAAATTCAAAATTTCAAAACTTTCCAGGCAAATCTCAGAGTCCGGAACTATATAGGAGCTCTGTGTTAGTCACTTCCCGTCACTGGGACAAAATACCCAGGCGACTACAGTTTAAGGAAGGAAAGGTTTATTTTTAGCTCACAGTTTTTAGCAGGTTTGGTCCATGGTTATCTGGCTTCGAGGCAGAAACATTACATAGAAGGCCAAGGCGGAGAAAGGTGCACACCGCATAGCCCCAAGGAAGTAGAGATGGGAGAAGCGGGGGAGGCAAGTACAACCTCAAAGGTGTAACCCGATAAACCCCTCTTCCGACCTCCTAGCAGCACAATTAGCTGTGAATTCATCAGTGCGCCAATCCACTCATAAGTATGGTGTCCCCAGAATCCAATCTTCTGAAAGCCCGTCTCTGAACACGTGCGTCTCTGGGGAGATATCCTAGACCTAAACCATAACATCTCTCCTACAACAGGCTCTGTATTTCAGGGAGTCTTAAAACCTAGGCCAAGTTTAAGAAAGAGTACATTTTGGAGAATATATTTCTTAAGTAAGTTCACTAAAGTATGAAACTACTGAATCAGACACCTATTCATCAGGATTGATCTCGTAAGAAGAAAGGACATTTTAACAAAAAATAATAGCCAGGTATGATTCAGAAAAGAGAATGGTTATGAAGTGGAATAACTTTAGGCTGATGAAAAAGTCAGTTTTCCTGATTTTTATCACTTTTGCCAGGCTGCACTGAAAATCTCGTTATTGCCTTAGTGTAGGCCTGTGGTCCTTTGGGAACCTGCCACTCAGTGCTAATTCCCATTTCAACTGCACAGGGGCTACAGTGGTATCGCTCAAGGTCACACATGGAACCATCGCCAAACAGAGAACCCCCATGCCGCTAGGAAAGCAGCACAAAGAACTTTCTTCTGCCCAGGCTCTGCAGAGTTAGCTAAACAGTGTAGGTGTTACCAGGGGAGAGGACCCAGCTCACCCTGGTACCTGTTTAAGGTGAGAGAAATGAAGCACACAGTACTTATTTTTAAAAAAAATGTTTAATGTAGATTGCTTTCATTCATTCCCCTCTTATCTATATATCATCTAGGCATAGTGGATCATTTTATTATTTCACTAATTATCATTATTTCATTATCTCATCTTCATTTTAATCAAACAGTACCTTGTTTGGACCTGGTGTATTATTATGTGTATGTGCTTTCATCCCAAAAGTGTCCTGGTAACTTGTACAGTCACCAGTGTCTCAGTCATGAATGACTGAGACCTCCTACTTGGTCCTCAAATTTATTGACCCAACTGTTATTTTCCACACCAGAGAATATTGTATAAAATATTGTTTTCATGACAGAACAGGATAAGAGTAATGGTACCTCATTCACTTCTTATTTCAGTGACTGTAGAAAAATTAGTTAATACTGCCTAAGTATTATTCTTTTGTAAGTGAGAACACAGTGATACCTACCTTATGATATGGGTGCACGAGTTTAAAAGTGAGGATTTCTAAGGTGATTAGCCTACTTGACAGGCAGGGTCAGAGGTGATGACTCCTCACATCTCATGTTTCTGGAGGGCCCTGTCAGCTCTGAAGCCTTCCTGTGCTTTGTCTTTGTCTCCTCTGCTGTCAGCTGCTACTTTGTTTCTGTCAGCTTATCTTCCTGTCCCTTGTTGTCCTTGGCTATGCCAGTTTGTTTCAGTTTCTTTTGTGTGCCTCCGTGAACAAGCATGGAACAAGGCGGAGAGTACTGCCAGAGACACAAGGGAAGCTCAGCTGAAAGCCGTGTCCTGGGAGCTGGTGGACACTGAAGGCCACAGAGCAGGGAGGCTCGGCCCCAGGCTGCTCCCATGAAGAGATCTGGAGGCCAGGACCCAGGAGACTGGGAAGGTTGAGAGGAGAGTGGGCCTCCGAAGAAATGAAAGGTGGCAGCTGGCAATCACACTTATTTTCCCTGAGAGATAATGCTCCACCTTGGGAATATCCTGGTATTGGCCGTTTACAGGAAGTGGCTTAGAATTTAGAAGAGATTTCCCCTCCATGGATGAGAAACAAAGTGTGCACCTTGACTGCCTATGGGGTTAGGCTCATATTTTTCATATGTGGTTTACAGGGCAAGAGTGAACCTCTGGGGTCCCCATTTTCTTACCTATGCTTAATAACAAAGATTTCAGAGTGGCACAGACTCAGGGTTATAGTCTAGATCTCCTAAGCGATAGCTTCATGACCTCAGCTGAGTTGAAAATACTCAGTCTTCAACTTTAGCACAAGGGTAATAACCACGCCTCATAATTACAGTGAAGTTGTCTGAAGCATTGAGTAAAGACTTAGAATATATTTTGTGTCCCATATTATTAGATTCTATTATATCGTCATTGTTATTATTTCAACATGTTTTGAAATTCAGTCTGCTCCTCTCTAAAATATGAGAAAGAACCACTTTATAGAGGCGTCAGGTGAACTTACCGAACTGCCATTTCTAACAACTGAGTGTTCAGTGTCCGCTAGATAAGTCACAAAAGAAGCCTAAGGTAAGATATAGCTAGGGGTGCGTGAAAGTGTTGTCATCAGCTGTATAATTATTTGCACACCTTCTCCTTTCTTATTTTAATATCTGTCTGTCCTCTATCCTCTTATGCCCTGAAAATATAAACTCCAAAGTTCTGTGGTTGACTTTCTGTTACTCTGCCCAAGCAGCTGGCAGTTTCTAGAGCATAAGAAGTCCAACACCATTGCTTAACACAAAAAATGAAGAGAAGGGAAGCCAGAGACCATGTTCAGTGGAAATAACGGGACAGAAAACCACAGATTTCATGGCTAGCAAAAAAGTCACATGTGAGTGAATATTGCTAAACATTTGTGGTCAGTGAAATGATGGTTCATCTGACTTCTTCCTAAGTCACAGGTCAGCAATTTGTCACTAAGTCACTGTTAGCAATGGAGTTCACCAAATTAAGATCGAAGATCACATAGCTAATGTGTACTGCTTGGAAACTAGCTTTGGTAATTATGAGTCATGGAAAAAGATACGACTTTCAGTTTCACCCTGGAAAAGGTCATGGGAGTCTAAAGTAGGGTTAATTTGAATGTTAATCTAAGGGACATGGAAAATCTTTGGTGTCCTAAGCTTGTTTGATTTATTAACACATCACAGAGGGCTGAAGTCCTCCCAGGGGGCTCACTGGCCATTTGACATAGGTGATGGTAAATTCAAGGTTCTTTGAGTTGTGAGTATAATGGTTTCCTTCTTTTATCCTAAAGTATCTTATAGAAGAGATCAATGTGAATAAAAACATGGACTATTTAATAAAATAAATTTTTCCTTGCCCTAGATAACACAATTTGATAAGATAAATTAAGTTAATGATTCAGTTTTGGGTATATTGACTTAAGAAGATCTCTCTCTTCATCTGGCTGACTAGCTTCTCTTCAGAATGCCTGCCTGTGCATTAAAAACTAAAGAAATAAATAAAAATAATCAAATATGAGAAAGGGAAGATAGTACATTTATTTATATAGAATTGTAAAGTAATGCAAATTTTACTCAGATTTTGGTCTCTGGGAGAGATTTTTCCTCAGGATTTATTGAAAAACACATACTGATTGGTAAAATTATAGATTTCCAGTTTTTAAAATTGAATTACTGATACATAAGCACATATAAATTCTACATATTAATGGAGTACCAGCTGATGTTTTGATACATGGATACATCGTATAGTGTTTAAATTACATTAAACATTTATCTCCTCCAATATTTATCATTTCTTTATAATGTAAACATCCAAATAATTTCTTTTTAGCTTTTGCAAATTCACAGCATATGATGGTTCTCTATAGTCACCCAAGAACTTCTTACCACTGTTTAACTCTAACTCTTTTCATTTTCTGTCCTCCCCACTAGCAAGGCTGTCTTCCTTCCACCAACCTCCTTGTGCATCCACCCTGCTCTTTAAAGTTAAGCCAGAGGAACTTTTCATGTAAAAGAAAATGACTCTTACGGTGTTTATAATGCATAACACAGGGTGCTTTGTTGAAATAGCTTCGTGCTAATCTCTGAGAGCACCTTGTTCCTAGTTATGCTCATTCCTATAACAGGAGTCTATCTAGGGGTTAAGGAGATGGGGGGACATAGAACTCTGCCTTCTCTGAACTTGAGGACATCGTTTCTGGACATTTCTGTACCCACATTCCTTAATCCTGATTTTTCTTCCTTCTTTTTCTATTTTCTCCTCTGGCCTTTCTACATTTCTGCTTCATTTCTTTGGCATATCAAAGAGAAATGGATGAGCACCTATAAATAAAACAGTTATGTCTATGAAAAAAATATTAGGAGGGACTTATTAGTGCAACTGTATTAAAAAAGAAAGTCTGTCTAATCTCAGGAAAGGAGCCAAAATAGGACATTCTCAGAAGAATCAGATCTGTGATGATGGGAAAAGACAGGAGGGGGGCTCAGAATGGTGATTTACAAGAAATGCAAACCATAACTCTCATAAGCTAGCTTCCCGAGACCTTTACTATAAGGAAGCTGGTCCAGGAAGCAAGGGATGATTAACAGTGAGCTATGTCACAGGTAGATCAGCAAATGTGACAGGTTTGAAATTGATGGCACAAACATCAGTGGTGGTGGCACTATCATCAAGAATGGACAACTGGACTGAAGTAGCTTGGGAAAGAGCTCGACTGTCATTTATCATGCTCTAGTGAAAGGTATATATATGACAAATGTCAGGTGATCTGGGATTATGCCTACATTTGCTGACAGCTCAATAAGGACCTAGGTCAAGTCTTAGCATGTATCTGCCTATATCACATGCTCATCTAAATGAAAATCACAAAAGCTCTGATGTCCCAAGTGTCACAGAGAGATGAGTCACAAGTGTAGCAATACTTTGGAAAATGTATTAAAATCTCTGCAAAGTTTCTAAGAACAGACAGGTTGATACTCAGTCTCGTAATATTAAAAACAAGGAAAAAACTTGATAATGGGTGGACAAAAATATTGTCCCAAACTTTAAACTTTCTGTTGTTTGAAATAAAAATTATATATCTTTTCCTCCTCCTACAGTGACTCATCTCATTGTTTTTTCTCACTTGACATGGTGTCCCTGTTTTATTTCAGGATGTTCGATGCTCCCTTCCTGTAAGCTCCTATGTCACCTAATCCTTCTGGGGAAGATTGGGTGATTTGCTCCTTAGCAGCACTGCCAACACCATCTATAGCTTGCTTGTGGTTTGTCTCAGTTGGTGTCTTGCAGAAGAGCAGGTCTCCCAGGGTATCTCACACCCACAGGTAGATCCTGCTGGGAGAAAAAATTAAAAAAAAGGTCCTGGGCTTTTTGAATTCTGTGGGAAAACTCAAACAGCATGAATACCATTTGAGATTCCTAGGGACTGGCCAAGTGACTGTGGAGCCGAAATCAATGTTCAAATTTTCTCTCTGCCTTGTTCTGTTTTCTAACTCTCTATTCATAGGTGTTAGTTATTAAAAATATTATTTGTGATCAATTTCATTTTACCATCTGCTTCTAGAGATCATAACCTGTAGGACCCATTATCAGTATTAGTTTTTGCTTAAGAAATAAAATTGTCATTATATACCCCCGGTCCCTCCCCCAAACACATCCTCCCTCAGCTCTTAGTTGAATATAAAGAGTATTTATATAGACTTTAACTTTGTTGGATAGAAGGTACCAATTAACTGTTAGGTGTTCTGGAAAAATGGGCATCATTCCTGTTTGTATTAAAAAATAAATGAGAAAAGTTTATAGAAGTCTTAGTCACTTTCATGATCACTGAAATAAGATACATGATATCTAGAATTTAAAGGAGAAGGAACTTATTTTGGTTTATGGTTTCAGTCTATGATTGGCTGGCTTCAAGGCAGTAATTGCATGCTGACAGAGCTTCATCAAGAGACAGCTGCTCATCCCATGCCAGCCAGGAATCAGTGAAAAAAAGGAGCCAATGTTAAGAATACAACCTTTCAGGTCACACCTCATTATACATACCCAACCAGTCCCTACCTCCTAAAAGCAAGATATCTATAAAGCCGCCGTGATTCATTCACCTTCCAAAAAACTGACCCTATGAACACATGAAGCTTTTGAGACATTCTAGATTTAACCATAACATTCCACCCTGAATCTCAAATTAGGCTATAAAGCTACCATGATAAAAATAATGTGGTACTGGCAAAAAAGAAACCTGAAAATCAATGGAAAACATTGAAGATGCAGAAACAACTCCAGACACACTAAGCCAGCTTATCTTTGACAAAGGTGCCAAACACATTCACTGGTAGTAAGATAGCTTCTTTAAAAATTGGCTGCTGGAAAAATTGGCTCTACATCTGCCAAAGATTAAAACTGCACCCATATCTTTCACCATGTACCAAACTAAAATCAGAATGGATCAAAGATCTTAATATTAACACAGAAACAGTAAATCTTCTGGAATATAGAGTAGGTAAAACTCTTGAAGACATTGGTGTAGGCAAAGACCTTATGAACAAAACCTTGATTGCACAGGAAGTATTGCAGAGAATCAACCACTGCAATCTCACCCTACTGCAAAGCTGTTGCACAGCAAGAGAAACCACCAACAGAGTGAAGAGACAACCCACAGTGTAGGAGAAAATATTGCCAGCTGTTCCTCAGACCAAGGATTATTATTGAGAACTTATAAAGAACTAAAAATAAAATCAGTCCCCCCAGATTTAAAGACCCAGTCCAAAAATGCGCATCTGAGATGAAGGTGTACTTATCAGATGAAGAAATAGAAAGAGCAAATAGATATGTGAAAAAATGTTCAACATCACTGATCATCCAAGAGATACAAATTAAAACAATACTGGGATTTTACCTCACCCTAGAAAGAATGGCTACTGTCAAGGAATCAAGCAATAACAAATGCTGGAGGGACTTTGGGGGAAAAAAATAACAGTTTTCCACCATTGGTGGGAGTGTGGAGTGGTGCAACCACTGTGGAGATCAGTGTGGAGAATCTCAAAATCTAGGATTAGAGGTCCCATTCAACCCAGCTACACCCTTTCTGAGTATCTTCCCAAAAGAATTAAAAACATGATACCACAGTGATATATATGCACCTGTATTTATAGCAGCACAGTTTGTAATAGCCAGATCTTGGAAACAAGCTAAATGCTTATCCACTGAGGAATGGATAAAAAAGATGTGGTATTTTATACAGTGGAGTACTACTCAGCTATAAAAGGGATAAACTGGTAAATGGATGCAACTCATTAGAGAAACAAATAAGACACATGTGTAAATACCATGTTGTTTCATTAGTGTTTGAAGCTGAAAGAAAAAAACATGTATATGTGTGGTGTATGTGTATAAAACATAGTTAAGATAGCTATACTACTGATTTCTCTGAGTTCACAGAAGCTAAAGATTTGTGCTGGTATTGTCTGGACAGCTGAATGCAGATGTCTTGCGTTCCGGATGAATGATTTGGGGATGACAAAGCACAACGTATGTACCATTGTTGTCCTCTGAATGAAGTTTCTCGAAATTTTGTTGTCTTCTTCTGCTGCTTCTGCTCCTTCTTTTTATACTTGAAATGAAATTGATTTAGAAAAAATAATGAAACTAAAACATATATTCAAGAGGAATATTGTAAATATGTACAAAAATCTAAAAAAAAGAATGCAACTCATGAGTTCAAAGAAAAGAACAAAGTCAAAGATACCGTTCAACCAGTGTAAGGCCCTGAAGACTGGCTGGTTGGGGAGGAAGCCAGATTTCCAGCCCTTTCTATCACTGGGGCTCCAGTCGTGCTCAGGGGAAAGAAGGCAATTCTAGGAAGCAGGAAGGGGTTGCTCTTGACCAGGTGGGTCATCACAGACACCGTTTCGCCTCCTGTCCTCAGTTTCCTCCTGTGGGAGTGAAGGATTGAGCAGGGCCAGGGAAATTGCATTCAACTCTTCTTCATCTGGAATCTCTGACTCAGCTTTGCTTCGCTAATAGCATTACTGTGCCATGTTTAATCCCCTACTATTATTCAAATGGGATATTTCAGTTATTGATCTAAATAACGTTGTAAGTCACATTTTAGAGCTCTTTCTTTGTGCCATTGTCTCTATTCTCTAAAGATAAGCATTTGAGAATTAGGATTAGTGAATCAAGAGGTAGCAGCTGTTTTAGAAACACTTCAAATGCATGTTGTTAAATCATGTTACAGTAATGTTTCTGTGCTTGTTGGCATTATTAAATCAAATGATCCCATATTCTTGTAGGTTGTTGAAAATATGCTGTTCTCGACAGTTCCAACAGCAGAGAGGAGAATATTATTCTAGAAACAAACTTCAGGGCTGAAATAACAGTAAATCAGGATCTTTTTCAAGTCACTGTCAATCTGACCCTGGAAATCAGTTTTCCTGTGTCTGATGTGTCTCTAAAGTCCCTTTGGCTCTTCAATCTTATAAAATCTGCCTTTGTCCCTATTTTGAAAACTAGGAGAATAATAGACTGTTCAGCTGCAATGTTCGAGGTACCTTATATATATCCCTATACTTAGAAGGAAAGAATTTCCACATGACTTTTTTCCTGCTCTACTTTCCTCTCTTTTTCCTCTTTTTATTTTAATAAATACAAAATGCCTCACTTCCAGGAATCATTTACATATTCTCTTCTTTCTGATTTATTGATTCCTTCCTAACTCAATTTATCTGTTTATTTCATTCTGGAGTTGGGTCCACTGTAGTTGGTATATTGGCAATAAACAGGTTTATAGTAACTCCTGGTTTTTTAGCATATAGAATAAGCCTTTATTGTTTTAAATGTCTCTATCTGAAAGCTGAACAATGATTTAAGTAATAGAGAAACTTTAACTTAAACCAAATTACAATTCAGTAATTGTGAAGGGTACAATGCAGTGAAATAATGTATTCACAAGAATAATACTAAATGTATCTGCCTTTGAATTGTACTACCTCAAACAGTATAACACTGTGAAATTATAATAAGGGTGATTATAATATCAATTAGATCATGGCAGTTAAACTAAAAAATAGATAAACTACTTCAAGGGCAGAAAGCAGGCACTTATGGTAACACTTGTCTAAAGCCTGTTTAATGAAACCTGGAACAAAATTGCTGGTGACCTTGAGTCCCTGGGTTCTCCAACTTGGGTGTCCTTCTCGGGACCTGGTAAGTCACAAAATCCTTGATACTGGAACCTCTCATCACTAAGAGCAAAAACGTGCTTGGGCATTAACCGATATTGTTGGTTTTGATTCTTTCCGCTGAGCTCTCTGCTAGTGATTGGAACTACCATCCATGTTTCTAGAACTCTTTTCTCGTAAAATAGTATGGTTTTGGGAGAAAAAATTATCTACAATTTTGTTGTCCATGTCTTTGAACATCTTTTTGTCAGTGTGTTTCTTGATACATCTATCCATCTTGGAAGGTTACTTTATTTCTCAATAGGCTATTTACTGTACATTGCATTTTTCCAAAGCAGCATTGCAGGTTCCTGATATACATTTGGTATAATTTCAGATTTTAGCTGAAGCCTTTGTATCTCATGTCTGAGTTGTCAATTTTCATATTGAAAAGATATGTCCTCAGTCTGAGCTATATATTTGTCTTGAAAATTTTTCATTCAAGTCTTCACATAATTTTTAGATATTTATCAGTTTTCACCTGCAAGCCTTTTAAAAGAAACATCTAGGTTAAAAAGCCAGTGATAGAAATACATGCAGATATTCATGCATGTGTAGCTGTCTACACTTTCACTGTTTGACTATCTACTTTGTATGCTTTAATTTTGTAATTTGAGCAACTATTTCTAAGAGGACAATATGTAATTTTAACTAGTGATTTCTTATTGTTTATCTTTTTTATTTTTTTTGGAATTCTCTATTACCTCTACCCTTTACATGCTTTTGTTTGTTTTTAAATAAATAAATAAAAAGCCAAGTGAACAATTTGCAGTTCTTCTGCTAACTTCTAGACCAGATTTACTTCATCTACATTGCTTTTTTTTCTCTCTTTCCACATTACTACGACTCAAGCAACGTTATGTTGAGGTCACAGGCTTGGCAGCAACCTCTTTAGTGCGGGTTCAGCGAGAGGTGTTCCCTTTTCTGTTCATGTTTGTCTTTTTGAATATTGTTTTCTGTACCTTCAATCCCATCGCTGCTTTCAATATGCAGTTTCTAGAGGAAGAAAACAGTTCTAGACTTTCCTGAAGATGAATCCTTTTATTTTTTATTTCGAAGTTGTTGCACATTATTCTGACATGTTTTCAAAATGTTTTGCATGAATCACTTGAAATTGTAAGAATCCTCAAGTACATGTATAAGTTCTTGGGAGTATGTTACTCTCAATCTATAAAGTGATACTTTAAATGATTCAGTTTCTTGGTTTAAAAATTGCATTCTCAAATGCAGACATGTTGGAATTTTAATGTTTGCCAAGCAACTTGTGACTTCAAAGGAATGGCTTGTACCATAGGTGACCCGTGGATTCAAAGGTGCATATAATCAAACCTGCCTTCCCACTGACTAGGTACACAGAGGCTCTATTGCTTCTAATGTGATTATGCCTTAATAAACTCATTGTAAGTCAGAAACAAAATAGGTAAACTGCATTTTACCCATTAGCAAACCAAAAACCATAGCTTGATGACAAAGTGCACTATCTATACAGTGTGGGTTGTATGCCCTGTGGTGTTATGACTGATTTGAAGCTGTTTTCCCATCACTTCTCTGCATCACAAGAGAGCGTCAGAAGCTGGATGTGGTGGTGCATGCCTGAAACCCCAACACTCAGGAGGCTGAGGCAGGAAGAGTGCTATAAGTGTGAGGCCAGCTTGGGCTACAAAGTGAGTTCAAAACTAGCCTGAACTACATAGTGAAAGCTTGTCTTGAAAAGATGACAGAGAAAGAGAAAGAGAGAAAGAAAGAAAGAGAAAGAAACAGAAAGAGAAAGAGAATATGAATCAGAGTTCTTATTGGTAGCCCTGGGAAAGGATAAAAAAAAATCAAAGTGCAAACTATGACTTCTGCCATATGCACAATTTTTACACCATAAGTCAAAAACACTCTAAATTTCATTTTTCTGTTGGTAACTGTTTGTACATAATCAAAGCTGAAAGGATTTTGGCTTAATCTTCTTCCCGCCTTAATGTATGTAGCTCTTTACTATAAAGACAACTAGAACAGCACATACCAAGATGTCTCACAGAAACTCAAGAGCCCCTGAACTTCTCTCCGATGTGTACATCAGCAGCAGAGCTCCAAAGAGCGGCCACAGAAGCAGGCTGTGGTAAGCCTGCTGGAGGCCTTAGCGACTCGGAGGGCAGCACGGCTCTATTTCTGAACGCGAGTCCTGTGGAACACACTTGAGCAGACACGCGAGGGACCCTGCTGAAATGTTCCGCTGCTGGTATGGCGAAGTTCCTGGTTGGTTGCTAGGACAGACCAGTTGGGCTAAGAAAGGAGATGACCATTCAGGTTCTTTAAGTCAATCTAAACTTTCTTTGTTCAATGCGTAGATAGTAAATGGTTTTATCTATGTAGTGCACATGGAAAATCAGAAAGGGCTGAATGCGGCCAGAAATCAGTGAGGATTTCAGAAGACTGGGCTCCACTTGGCCTAGGGCAGATTGAAAAGCTCAAAGCAGTTCCATTCCATAGCTCTGCTCTGTACTGAGGACACCAACGTACGCTCAAGCACAGGATGTCTCAGTGAAGGCTCAGAGACCTGATTCCAAGATTCCTTCTGCTGCAGGGAAGTCTGATCTTACCTATGGAGTTTGCAGGGATCTCCCTACTCTCATATTTTCCTCTCCTTGTCTTCTCTAAATGAATAGCGCATGAATAACAGAGAACTGAAGGGTGCTAGAGATTTCTACATTTATATTATGAGAATTCAAGAGAAAACAACTGGAGCTGGCAGGTAGTAAAATGTAGTGACTATTCTATCTTGTCTCTGCATATTCACTTGTTCTTGGAATGGAGCGAGGCAGTAATCCTGGTTTCTACTGTCCTGGGGCCTGGCCATCATCAGATCAAGGCCTTTTGCTGGGATGGCCTTCACTCATCAAGTTAGCTACAGTATATTCTGACCACTTTTCTATATAAACGTCATATCTGAAGTTGGCTGGAGAACAGATATTATGATAATCCACACTATGTTTATTTGATATATATACACACATATATTTAATTATATGTTTATGATATATGCAATAAAACCTTGGACAAAATTTTTCTTAAGATTGGATTTAAAATGTCTTCATCACCATGATATTTCCAAAACATAATAGCTTTAAGGATCTTAGAAAACTAAGCAAACACAGGACTTATTTGGAATATGAAAACCCGGGGAAAGGACTCTGCTTATGCAGGGTCACTGTGGCTTATATTCAGAGCCCCAGGACAGTTTCACCTCACCATTTCCTTTTTCTCTCCCTTCTACGATGTCTTCATTACAGGTGACTGAATGAATGATCCCGTATTTCTGGGTTCTTTCTTCTTCTGTTTTCTTCATTCCTTACTTGTTTCTTCTCCCTCACTTCCCTCTTTCCTCCTCTCCCTCCTCCTCATTTTTTTCTTTTAGAATCTCAGAAGTGTTGGCAGAAGGATCTGGGTCCCTTCAGCACCAACACTGACCACTGTGTCCTTGGCTCTTCTAATCCAATGCTGCCCAGACGCGTCGTCTCACAGTGGCCTCTACTAGGTAACCTTGCAATGATTTTCTCTTCTGAATCATTCCCATCACCCTTTCCCCATGGCCCCGTTCACAAGTTAGGGACTCCTTCTCTTCACTTGGAATCTAGAAACATACAAACTAATAAAAACATTTGTCAAGGCTTTATCTCTTGCTGGGCTCTCTAATAATTTTCCCCTTTTGCTATGGATAGTCTTATCTAACTAATACTCAATGAAATCAGTATTACATTTATTTTATCATATCTTTATTATTATCTTTTTTATTTGTTTTTTGTGTGCTGTAGATTGAATTCACAACCTCGCACTTACCAGGCAGGCACTTGTGCTGCTGAGCTACATCCCTAACCCTGCACTGATTTTATTATTTGTTTAGTTCTTATTTTTCTAGATGGGAAATTAAGGATCAGGGTGAAAAAGTAAATTTCTGAGGTTTTACTAGTATCATGTAAAAGAGCTAGAGTGTGAATTCAAGTCTGGAACTTGCACCCTCCCTGCCACCTGGGTATTTGTGTCTGATTCACTCACACCCACTTTCTGGATCATTCTGTCACATGTGCCATGGTGGGCCCAGGCACACACACTCGGGTACATCTCAAAAGGAAACATCTCACCTCAGAATGCTGCATGTGTCCAGGAGAAGTCGTTTCTTGGCGTGGTTAGTGTCCTCTCTCAAATAAAAATCTTCTTGTAGTGGTCATGGTCTCACTTTTTTATAGAGACTCAATCTATCACTTGTGAGCATCATCTTTATAAGAGGTGGGACAGAGGTTTACAGTAATCCCATTCTAACCATGCTCCTTCAAATTTAAGCAAAAGAAGGCATTAAAAGGTGTATAATTATATCCAGTCAAAGACCACACAAAATTGGTGACATTTTGGTCAGTGTTCCTGCTTGATTATATGTCCTGCTTCTCACGTCTCACAGAACCATAGGATTCATGCCCTGCAGCATCCCAATTTGAGGCTCACACTCACCGCTTTCTTTGTGAATTGGCATGAAGGCCCACAGAGGCACTAATTATGTTACTCAAACTTTACTGGAAATTGAAAAAGTACATTTAATGGCTTGTCTTATAATCATAAATCACAGTGCAAAGGCGTAGAATAACCGGTCAAAATATGAGCTATTTATGGAACATGGATTTGGGGGCCAGAGAGAGACATGTGAATTATGGTGCTAGTGTTTATGGGATCTGAGAAATATTTACACCATTCATCACAGCTAAGTAAATGGCCTGTGCCTTCAATGCAGCAGTAGGAGATGCTGAATTCAGATTGCAAGTTCATACTCAGCCTGGACATTTAGTGAGTTACTAAGATCATGTTTCAAAAAATAATTTAAAAGGGGATAGAGTTATAGCTCAAGGCAGAGGCCTCAGGTTCAATCTGTAGCACTATTAAAACACACACACACACACACACACACACACACTGGAAATTGGAAAGTGTGGGAGTCAGATGCTACATCCTCTGGACTGTACTTTTGTTCAGAATGCATAGTATGTTAGACAACATTTTGGACACCTTGGCCACTGAGTTTTTGCCCAAAAATATCTATGAAGGAGTCATCTTCTGTCAGACACTACTCTAAGGCAAGAAATCACTTGGCCTCTCTGTGAGGTGAAAAGAGTATGTAGATACATTGGAAGATGGACAAGACCAGAACACAGGTATTTCAAATAAAATAAAAAGGTTTGTCTGGAAGAGAGTTCTTGAGATTCAAGAGAGAGAGGGAGAGTCTCCAATCACCTGCAGGATTTTTCCCAGAAATTGAGCATCAGTGGAACATCAAATGTATAGGTACGTTTGCTTATAGGTACTTTAGAAGCCGCTGTTTTTTCCTGGAGGTGGAGGTAATAAGCAAAGCAATACAGGTTGAAGGCCTTGATCTCCTGAAGGAAATTAGGGGTCAGGAGACAGAGAAATGGAAATGTAGCTCCCATGTTTAAAGTCTTTCACTGCAATCTTGGTGTTGGGTAGGACCGCAGTCTTATTGAGCCTCAGCCTAGAAGCCACTTGCCTGCATGCTTGGGTCCCTGCTGGCAGCGTTTCATTTCGGATGCTGTTACACCAAGCGCTTTTCCTCCCAGGCCGCTGCCGGAAGCCGGTGGTAACTGCAGGTCACAAAGCTTCCCAACATGGCTGCTCTGTGCTCAGAGGCAGCCGGGGAGAAAGGCCACCCTAGCCCTGGGTGCTGTGATCTTAGGTACTGCATTCCAGTGTACGTAATTATGTGCATCTTTGTCACATTCTATTATTTGTCACCTTTGTCACATTCTATTAGGGAGAACCAAGGTAACAGGTTCTGCTTCACTCAAGGGAAGAGAATAACCCAAGACTGTGGATACTGAGAGGCAAGGTTCACGGAAGCCGCCCTGAGGTTTGTCTAGCACAGCTACAAAATTGTCCGGCACTGAAATCTTATCTTGTTTTAACAAGAAGGTAATTAATTAGTTATGGATTTGGGGATTGCTTTTCAGCATGGTGGAGTCCACAGAGATAAACAAACCCTGACATTTTTTGAGAAGTTGGAAATCTGAATCTAGTAGAGAAAATAAAATAATTAATTTTAGAGTCAGATGTTTGGGATGTGTCACTGGTTAATGGAGTTAAGCATGGGTTTCTTCTGGGGAGTCAAAGACTTTTTCATCAGGCATCTGGGAGAGTTGAGTTTTGGGGCAATAAACTAAGGGAAGAGTATGAGTGTAACTGAAGTAAAGAGGTTTCAGCACAGCCTTAAAATTGTGGTTCAACCTCAAATATTAGCATCCAAAAAGTTGGAAAATCTTTTATTTTTCTGAAAGTTAGTTAATATATGTATGGAGAGGGCAGGCAATGTTGGAAAGGTGAAATAAATTGGTGTCAGAGTGTTGGAGCAAAATGAGCGGCTTTGCAAGGGATTTTTGTTTAGACCAGGGTCTTGTAAGATAGTTAAATTGTATTGCTCTGACAGTACAAAATACCTCATGAAATTACTGCAAAAATATTCTTAAATCTGTAGTCTAGTTGCTTCTAAACCCCAGGTCCAAGAGTTGGCGCATTAGAATTGAGCACAGGTTTACATTATGAGTGTACAATATGCACTGACCCCACGAAAGGTTCTGGTAGCAGCTTTCTTCAGCAAAAGATAGAGCTTAAACTGCCTCCTAATGAAGCATCATTTGTCATCTGGAAAAAAAGTGAACAACTGTTATTTATCAGGAAAAGAAAACAACAATGCTGTTTTCCTAAAATGTTTTGTGCAGTAAATAGTTCTCTGTAAAAGCAAGGTATCAATTGTCAAGTCAGTGGCAGTTTTTAAATATTTTACATTATCTTCCATGTTAAAATATTTTTCAGTTATGCCAAAGCTGTAAAAGTAAGAAAATTATTTTACCTAGGTACAAGTTTTTAATTGGCAACACAAGGGATTGAACCCAGGACCTCACACATGCCAGCGAAGAGATTCACCACTGTGCTACATTCTGTTTGTTTGTTTGTTTGTTTGTTTGTTTTGCAATTCTTGACACTTACCTTTTCATTTATACTTCTCCAACTTTATAATGTGTAAATACACAAGTACAGGTGTGATCCTTTTGCACTGAGTTATGCAAATTATCACAATACTTCACTAGCCTGAATACCTTCACTTGTTTTTTATATAGAGGAATATTTTCCTGCTTGCCCACAGTAAACTCCCCAACTACAACCCTGATATTAACAGAATAATCAAGTCCATACATTCTGTTTAAAATTGGCCAACATTCACAGTGTTGCTGGTAGAAATGATTCAATACAATAAAATGTAGATGTCATATATTTTGTGGTGTATTTTGAAAATTTTCTCAGTTTTATCTTTTTTAATTTTAGAAAAGATTACCAATAAGATTCTTTCCAAATGTTCCTTAGTGTTTAATTTGGATGTTCTAGTATTTGAATCTAGGACATGTATTTTTATTCAAAATAATCATAAAAATGATGCTGTTTATGCTGAAAACTATGCAGTGCCAGTCTTGAGGGTCTTTTCTATGATATTAATAATGTGTCTCTTAAGCTAAGCTTGTATCAATTAGATTTCTCTCCTGTGTAACCCTTATCTTTTGTCTTTGAAAATTAATTAGTGCTTTGTGTTAATAAATACCTTGAAAATATGTATAAATCTTATTTTGTATTACATTTCTAGACAGTTTTTCTTGTATTAATTATTAGTATTTGTGGCAGGCAAGCTGGATAGTATCAACTTTTTTCATTTAAGAATCACCTAACATATTTTGAAATCACACTTGCGGTGTGACTGGGTGGGTCATGGGTCATGGGTCATGGTGTGACCTCAGCTACTGCATCTGGCCCCTGGCCCTTCCTCTTCAGCCCTGCTCCCCTGCTCTGCTTAACAGCGTCCGTGAACTCGGGAGTTTACTCTGCTGTGCCCTTTTGCCATGCGTTTCTGCCTTGGAACCAGCCGGCCACAGACTGAACCACCTGAAACCAGAAGCCAAATAAAACTCTTGTACTTAAATTCATTTGCCTGGTATTTGGTGGCAGCAATGAGAAGTTGACTAATGTACTATGAAAGCTGACAGCTATTATATTTGTAATATTGTTACTACTCTTAAACCATTATTTGGTAGTCTAGACTTAAATTGTGTTTTCTTTCATTTCACTTATTTGTGTATTTATTCACATCAGTATGGATTTCTATTTTTGATGCACCTTAATACATTGCCTTCATTGTTTATTCTTCTGCTCAAATTACCCAAAGTGACCCGTGGAAGACTCTCTTTATTTGACTTCCATATTTGTTTGACACTTTCCTGTTATTTTGTGAACACTTTTTTCTTGGTTACTACAGTAAGATCACTGCCCCAGTCCTAGAACTGTTTCTCCACAAAGTTCGGTTTACTTCAGTGATATTTAGAAATGAAGATCTGAGTGCCAGGTGTGCGTATTGTGCTAGTTTTTCGTTAGACTGAACTTGGAAAAATATTAACGCATAGTATACATACACACTTGCTATATCTTTCTTTACTCACTGAAAGTCACATGTTTCATCAGTGCTCCCCATGTAAATATGACAGCTTCCTCTGGTTCTCCTTTTCTCTGTTTGGAACTTCATTTCCTGGTACCTGTAACTTTGGCTTCCATCACCTTTATGTATTCATTTTCTCATGTGCTCATTCCCTCTGCTGTGTGTTAATAATACTTTACTGACCAGTCCTCGCCAGAAGAGCAAAGTCCTTCAGAGGGGCTCTTGCTGAGAGTGTACGGCTCGCTCAGAGATTCACTTTATTCGCCCCTAATCCCGGTAGACAGCCCCAGCTCACTCAGTCACATTACTTCCTAGGCTCCAAACCCTGACATGCTACCGTGGTTCTTCACAGCTCCTTCCAAGCGTCCTTCTTCTCCTCCCACGGGAACTAAGGCATTCGGGTCCTAGAAGGCAAGGCTTGTGTAAGAGGGTGAGACTCCTCTACAGGGTGTTTTTATCCAACAACTTGAGATGGATTTTTGGAGGTCGCAGTAGTTAAGCCATAAAGGGAAAGAATTTTGCCCCCCGGCTGCTTTGATTAAAATCCCAAAATCTCTCTTACGAGCATAGACACTAGTTATGCATATGAAATGTTGGCATCACCCAGTCAAATCTGAGTTCAAATAAAACTCTACCACTTCATAGCTGAATGTCTTTGAAAAAAACCCCTTAACATCTCTGAGTCAAGTAGTGGAAAGACTTGGGAAAATTTGTGCCAAAGGCAGAGGTTGACAAAACAGGATTCTAGTGAAGAAGGTAACCATGAAACGAGGGTTACCATGAGAGAGAGGGAGATGCTTTTTGTATTTGGTGGGTTTTGAACTGTGGTAAATTAGTGAGCTGGTGGGGGTTCATTAGAAAGAAGACCACTGGGGAGGGGGCACTGATAAAATTTCTCCAACAGGACTGCATCCTAATCTCAGTTTCCGCCCTCATTTTTGTGCTTGCCAGTTAAGCCGCACAGCCCAGTGATATGATCTTCTTGAAAGAGAAAGAAAGGGGGAAACATTTGATAAATCATTTAGAATAAGAGTACCTAAGAAATTATTTAAGGGAAAGTGTTCACAAAGAGTTTTTGAGCTCAAAAAGGCCAGTTTTTGGTAGCAGCTTTCTTCAGCAAAAGAAAGATCTTAAACTTTCTCATAATGAAACATTGTCTGTCATCTGGAACCTTCAGAAAAAAGTTGAAAACTGTTGTTTATCAGGAAAAGAAAACCACGATGCTGTTTTCCTAAAATATTTTATCCAGTAAATAGTTCTCTGTAAAAACAAGATATCAGTTGTCAAAATAGAGGCACCTTAAAAAATTTATATTACTTTTCATGTTAAAGTTGTTTCATGCTAAGTGAAATGATCCCATCACACAGTGACTCTTTCTGTGTGTCTCCACTTAGAAGAGGGACTCAGAGTGCTCAAATTCAGAAAGACGGAATGTAGAGTGGAGGCAAATTTGGGTGAAGCAATGGATTCTCGATTGGACACAAACAGGAATAGGTCACTGTTTAAGAATATCTCTTCGAAGTTAAGGAAGGGTTGTTTGCTATGATCATTAGATAATAATAATAATGACTGCAACAATATCGATGATTCCTACCACATTTTCAATGTCTTCCTGTAACTGCTGCAACAATAACAATCACTACATTTTTATTCTGTTCCTACTTATGACAAACATTTGTTCAATGTTTGTGATGCTGGAGATTGAAGCTATAACTGCCGTACTGACCAAGATACTCAGCCCCTCAAAGAAGTCTTTCTGTAGACGGTCTCACTTGGGACTCAAGCCCAGGCTCTGCCTGTCTTGACCTCTCAGGTCACCAGGACGACAGGCGTGGCCACCATGCCCAGTCTTTGGCTTCTTTAAGTGGTTTGAAGCCTGCATGAGGGGGATATAAACCTAATAAACATTATGCAGTACTTTAAAGCTGTCAGCACAGAGAGAGAAAAGGAATTTGTGCTTAGATGACTTGTTAAACTGTCATATTCAAACTGGAACTAGCATTCCAGGGTCTTTATTAATATTATTATTATTATTATACTGGGAATTGAACTGATGACCTTTAGCTTTTCAGGCAGGTGCTTATGCCACAGAGCTAAATCCCTAGCCCTTATCATTTTTAAATTTTTAATTAATTTATTTAGGTTCCTGGGATCGAACTCATGATCTCATATTTAGGGCAGGTGCTTATGCCTACTGAGCTAAACCCCTGGCCCATCCCAGTGTCTTTTTAAGTGAACTATAAAGACCCTCATGTTCTGAATGACAGTTTGTGAGGGTTTTAGTTACTAGTAGCTCAAAATATCCTTATGAACACACTTAAATATGCTTGTTTCTGATATATGCAATGTTTAGTTTTTTTCTGTATTTCTGCTGTTCAGAATGAAGAATACCTTAATTAATGTGAATATTTATATTTGAATACTAGGAATAGTGTCACAGTGTGTGAATAACATTTTATTGATGATTACATGTGTATCAGTTTTATTTATTTAAAATTGCCATTTCTTTCTTTAGATCTTATAAGATTCTTCAGATTCAGTAAGAGATGAGTCAGGGATGTCTAAAAAAATTCTCATTTTTCAATGCCTTGGTAACTATGCATTGAACAAAAAAATAAAACAAATAGGAAAAATATATCAAGTGCAGTATTTGTTATTTGCTTTTCTAAAGTAAGCACTATTAGGTGAAGCTGTAAGCTTCCTCAGAGCATTTCAAAGTAAACCTCTGCCAGGCTCTATCCTACCGTTCTGTGCTTCCAAACATGTGACCATTCAGGCGGCAAGAAGGGCTCTAGGAGTTGGGGTGCGTGTACCGGAGCTGAGGATAAAGTCATCAGTTAGCACCTAGTGAAGTGCAGTTATAGATTCTGGGGATGCACGGCTGGGGTGTGAAGTGTGATGCAGACGTGCTGTTAAGCTCTTTCCTTAGGTGTAGATTGTGCATGGCAGGGGCTGTTTGCTTCCTGACTAGAGAACAGGGCAGCCACTCTGCGCTCCAGAATCTCAGACCTCAGCCATTCACGTTTGCATCATCGGCTCTTGGGAAGATCATGTGTGTTGTCTGAGAGGTTTGAAGAGTGAGCAGTGACCCGGGGAATGGTTATGTCAGTCTAGCTGCTGACCTTGCCCTCGCTCCTTAACACCTCTGCTTTCCACACCCAACCACTAACGTTTCAAAAATAAATAAATAAATAAAGCATAGTAACTAAATTGCTACAATTGTTTCTCAAAATTTGAAATAATGCTTAATGATAAGAGATGATTTATTCAAATTCATTGATTCATGTGTGTGTGTGGGTATATATACATATATAATAATTAAAATGTAACTTATGAGACAATAGAAATTTATATTAGCAGGTACATTAAGAGATGAT
The DNA here is from genome assembly GCA_004027455.1 of Hydrochoerus hydrochaeris. Lineage (NCBI taxonomy): Eukaryota > Metazoa > Chordata > Mammalia > Rodentia > Hydrochaeridae > Hydrochoerus > Hydrochoerus hydrochaeris. The sequence continues at coordinate 102,544 of PVLA01003341.1, forward strand.
CATCATAAAAGTGATATTCAAGAAGGGGATTTGAGTAGCTCCGATCTTTTGATTTTGGCATTTTCAAATAGAGTAGCCCATTGGATCATTTTCTGTTTATTGATTTATTTTCTCCATTCTTCCTTCAGATCTTCATTATTTTTGAGGCTCTTCCTAAACATCCCCCACTTCCTGAGCTCTGCTCCAAGGGCTCCAAGGAAAGTTAGGTTTGAATTGCAAAGGGGGGAGGAAGGCAGTGCCTGACTAGGTACCACAGTGTCACATTGCGTCTCAGGCAAGCAAAAGGAGAGTTGAGAAAAACATTTTTGGAAGACTGTATCTTAATGTCTTTATGCTGTTCTAATGGAATCCTTGAGTTGGGGCAATTTATAATGAGTACAGATTTACTGGCTCACAATTCCGGAAGCTGCGAACCCCAAATGGAGGCGGAGACACCTAGTGAGCACCTTTTCTTTGTCATGGTGGAAGACAAAGTGGCAAATGGGCACCAAGGCCCCTTGCACCCCGGAATTATTCCTCATGTGAGAGGGAAGCACTGGTGACCTAAGCCCTTTGCCCCAGGTATCAGCTCTCAGCACTGCTACGGTAAAGAGTAAGTTTCAACATGAGAAGTGAAGAGAGAAAAACCCTCAAATTCTAGACTATAAAGTAGAACATTAAAAAAGTTTAAAGCCCGGACTGCTGAGTGTGACCTCACACACTGTCATGCTTCCATAAACTGAAACCATGTTCCTTATGATCATAATATATTTATGTGTGTCCATTAAACACATGCCATTCCTGTTGGGTGATCTGTGCATAACCCTTCTAATTGTCTTTGGGGAACCCTATGAAAGATCCTTCTGTCACAGAGTTGGTGATGTGGTCTCTGGTTTCCTGCCTTGTGAGGAGTTATCCATGTAATTCAGAGGCTGGGGTGTCTTATCTGAGAAACACAGAGTATGTGTAATTTAAAGAGCAAAATGAAGAACAGATATAAGTCACAGACTATAAGGAGGTGGACCCTTTCAGCTGGGGAGGGGATCTGAGTGTGAGGGAGAAAGGAGGGGGGAGGAAGAAAAAACACAGACAGATTGAGATGTGATGTTTCCTTGGCCAAGTCTCCATCATGGACGTGTTCGTTCTGTTTCACAGATATGTGCTAGCAAAAAACTTTTCACCAGAGAACAGAAAAGGAAAGAAGCAGAGGGAAAGGACAGACAGGATCTGCCCGGAATCTCTCCCGGTGGGTGTGGTGATCCTGATAGCTGCATCCAGGTTTCTGAGGTTCTGGTTACCATAACAACACCAGGGCAGCATCCAGGTTCTGGCATCAGTGTCTGGAGCTCAAGCTGAGATGTCCTGGCCACCGACTCACTGGGGACAATTTCCATTTCTATAGTGTCTTTTAGGGTATCTCTGGGGTTTTGGTTTTGGTTTTGGTTCTCCTTCTGGTTCTGGTTTTGGGTTTCTTGGTCAGTTTTTCAAATGCCCTATTTTCTCTTTGAGTGTCTTTTTACAATCAGTGACTGCTGGTACACATACGATGTCTGCAGTATAACAATGTTGAAGTCTATTTTACTATTTGCAGAATGTTATGATACAACCAATGTCATGTTCCTGTGTAGTATTGAAACATTTTAGAATTCCTCCACATTTGAATTGATGTAATTTAAGTGATGAAAAATTCATATATATTAGTTATTTTTAAGCAACTGTAATATATCATTGTATATTTTTTTCCTAGTATGTCCCCTTTAATAATTACTGGATATTGGTTTATTGGGTAAAGTCCTAGGAACCGTTATACCAGACATTATTTGCAGTCTTTGTATTGAATAGTTTATCCAATTTTAAGGCTAATAGCAGAGTGTAGTATTTTCAGTTTCATTACAGCCTTATTTATATTACATTACAGCCTTATTAGAAGTATATATATTTCTAATATTCTATATATTAATATTCTAATATATGTATTTTCCATAAATATTCATATATATGTGTGCATATGAAACAAAATTCCTGAAACTCACAGCTAACTGTTTATTACTATTATTAGGTTAATTACGGCTGTGTTTCAGTCCGTGGTCTCTGTCCACTGTCACGGGCGGACCCCCAGGCAGGATGGCATAGCACGGAGGCATGACAGAGAAGCAGCTGCTCACCTCATGACAGGCAGGAGGCAGAGAAAGAAGGGAGGAGCCAGGGAGGGAGACCTGCCTGTCACTGCTCCACCCAGTGACCCGCCTCTTCTGACCAGGACCAGTGCTAACCACAGGAGTAGCTGTAAACTGATGAGGAAACTAATCCTCTGGTAGGTGATGGGCGCAGCACTCCCACTGCCCAGTTACCTCCCAAAAGCCCCACCTGGGAGCATGTGGGGCTTTGGTGGAACATCTCGATGTAAATCATAACATACACGCCTGCATGCTCATGAACGTACACATACGTGCATATATTTTTAAAGCACCTGACAGCTCTAGTTTATGCTTTGAATATGAGGAAGAGCAGTATTTCTATACATTTTCTTTTCTGTCTTTTTGTTTTTTGGTTTTTTTTTTACTTGCTGAATATTCTGATTTTTCTGTTCATAAAACAAGAAGTTTTCATCCAGACAGCTAAGGAAAAGATGAGCTGTTGATACATCTGACATTTTTAGTATCCTGGATTTCTGAAAATTTAGGGGCTGAAAACAGCTTCAGGGAAGTGGTGGGAAGAGGATTCAAGGGCAGAAGTTAAAATAAATCCTGTTGGAGCCATTTTCAATCCTGAGAATTCAGTGCCCGTCGTTAGGGAAAGGCCACAGAGAAACACATGGTGACTGGTGACGCCAAGTGCTAAATCCAGGGCCTGAGTGTCTTCAAGGTGACTCTTTCCTCCTTTCACACATTGCCCTTATGGCCTAATTTTCTCTTCTTTTTCTATTTTACTGCTTCCTAGGGAAGGTAATCTTGATAACATTTCTCTGATGGTCACTTTCTGTTTAACTCTTTTAAGCTCAGCCAAGTTATAACTGGGCATTTACCTTCCTTCATCTCCGGGGTCTAGAGATTTTACATTGTTGCTTCAAAACACAGAATTTCTACCAGCAAGTGGCCTTTTAAAAGAAGGCAGCGATAAGCAGGAAGGAGAAATGTGGTGTCTAAAAGATAACTAAAAATACTGGTTGGATAAAAGAGTGCAGGATTTCCTTGATAACTGGGCCAATTTCACAGCTTGCTGTGTTACCATACAGCAATAACCCAATTTTAAGGCACAAATACTGCATGAAATGTAAAGAAATTGTTGTGAATACAGATACTCTTCTATATTCAATGGGGTTACATCCTGATAAACATATCATATATAGAAAATACCATAAGTTGAAAATGCATATAATACACTTAACCTTCCTATTGTCATGTCCCATCCAAGCCCACCTTAAACATGCTCAGATGATCTACACTAGCTTGGAAGACATGACAGAATTTTAAAAGCCTTTTATTAAAAAAAGTAGCTGGCCATTTCATAATTTTTGAATACTTTACTGAAAATGAAAATGTTTTCTCAACTGTGAAATTGGCGCAGCATGTATTTATTATAACTGAGAAAAATTGACATTAATTTTATGAAGCAAGGTGCATAGTATATAGAAAAATTTTAAAAAATAGCAGTATGATTTAGTTTATATTTCTACTTATCCCTATTGGTTATCTGTCTAGCCTACCACCTGGCCAGTTCCTGAAAGAGATATATCTACTCCAGATTTCCTTTTATCAGTGTTTGTGTGGTATATCTTTTTCCATCCTTTTACTTTATTTTAAATCCAATCTGACAAAATGTCTTATAACTGCTGTATATATTTAAATTAAATACTGTTACAGTTGGATCAAAAGCGACAACCTGTTGCTTTCTATGCATTTTTATTTGCATTTTTATTCAAATGCATCTCTATTGCATTTTCTGTTTCTCCCTTTTTTCCCGCCTTAATTTTTTTAAAAGATGAAATCCATCCTTAATTGATATTTTTTTCCCTTATTTCTCCTACTTTTTCCTGGAATCTTGTTTAGGATACCTTATTATGTTTTGTTTTTTGTCTTTTATGCTCCTCCTGGCTCTGCCATTTTCTTAAACTTTCCTTGGCTTTATCATGATAGATGTGAATACATGTCAGGTATTTTATGGATCAGTCTGAATTCGTATGACCCTTCCTGTGTTAGACTGCAGGAAATGGGTTTCTGACATTCTATGACTAACCCTAACCCTAAGCTATTGTGTGTTGTCCAGTTAGCCCACAATTAGCTGATGGCAATTTACTGGTATTTTTAGTTTTGCGGTGAACTTTACTCCAGTGAAGTGGTTTTCAGAGGTGCCATAGTTCCTTGATGTCCTTCTCTTTAAATTTTGAGTTGACAGTTTGCCCCATAACTTCAGCTATAGTAGGAGACACATGAAAGTGTCTTTTTTTCATTTTGCCAGTTCTTGTTATGATAAGGATAAGAATCCTGCTCCATGTTCTCTATGCTTATAAGCTGAACCCAGACACCCCTCACTAAGCTTTCAAATACACTCCTTCAAGTATACCAAAGCAGATACGATATTTAGAATTCATTTGGAATTGAGGTTCAGATTTTACTCCTGTAGTCAAGCAATCATTCACTGTCCTTCTCAAAGCATTTGAGTGGCATGCAAATTCAAACTATATTTATGAAGCCTAAACCTTATCCTTGCCAACATTCTATCCTTTAACAGTGATAAAATAATTTGAGAATACACTTCAACAAATGTCTTCAATGTATTTTTCACATAAAGTTTTGAAACAGTGCGATTGATTTGGAGTATATCACACTTACAGAGGGGTCACACTTTGTATCTTATCCTGATGAGGTGCTGAGACTTGAGTCTCTACCTGTATTTTAAAGCTCTAAGAGGTAGGAAATGCATGTATCTCAGACTCATCCCCTCGTTATAACATCCCTACTTTATAGGAGTCTCCAGAGGTTTTTCAGACAATTTTACTCACGGAACGCGGGTATGGTTCAAGAGTCAAGAGAGGCTAAGGGGAACTTTCCTGCTTCCTCTATTGCTTTCCATGGGCCTCCTTGGCCAACTCCTGGGTCTCATCCTTTCCCAGTAAGTTCACTAAATTTACCATAAAGGACCTATAAGGTTGCAAGATTGGATATTTAATTTGCTTTGTAATTTGGTCATCTGCAAAATAAGACTGAATTTCATTTTCAGAAATCTCAGTCCTGTAGCTTCAGGTAGAAAGATTTCTTTTTTAGTGCTTTCATAAAAGCTTCTGGAATCTTTAAGTAGTTCTTGATCTGGGAATCGAAAGCAATGAGTATATGATTTTGTTGGAAGGTCTCCAGTGAATTTAAATGCAACAATGCAATTGTACTATATACCTTGTTTTAACAAAAATAGTCTGTGATGGCAGCATGTGTATAGGTATCTGATTAAGTGTCAACAGATGGTCATTAATTAGCTGTTGGCTACTGCTCACCATAGGCTAATGGTGTCTCATTTTCCAATGACAACACATTAAATTAAAGTCTTTAATCATACCAGAGAACCATTTCCAGATAACTCACAATCCATTCTGGGAATCTATCCTTGAAATACTGTTCCTTAGGAACATCTTACAGTTTCTATGTTGGTGTCACTTAGGGTCCACTCAGAAATAGATCCCATGGGAATGAGAGGATATAATGAGTCCATAAATGTTGGTTGATTATATCCAACTGCAGGCTGATAAGACACTTTGGTTTGTTTTCTCCTTTTACTTCTTGTTATGAATTAAAAGACAGAAAACAAGTGGTTAGAATTGGCAGATGTGTTTGAAGTGGAGGTGATCTGGTCTAGTGTGATCTTGGAGGGAAAGAGCTGAAACCCATACTCCAATCTCTGGGAAAATTGTGTGTCCCATTTCTAAATATACAGATTTGCTATGGGGATGGCTTTCAAAAGGATGTGAAGATTTGGTCCTAGAATGACTCTAGCATTTGGCCTGGGGTTTAGAAACAGTAAAGGAAGAGATTCCATGCAGCTCAAACAATTGGTATAGCTACTACCTGTACCAAAAAGATGAACCCCAAAAGCTGCAAAATTGTGCTTTATCTCCAGTGGGCCCTGACCTACATTGAGTTTCTCAGGCTGTTCTTTACTGTCAACCATGTCAACTGCTGAAGCTCTTGTACAGACATTTTTTTTTTTTTTTTTTTTTTTGGTACCAGGGATTGAACTCACGTTCTTGTGCTTGCAAGGCAGGCGCTTAAGCCACTGAGCTAAATCCCCAGCCCCAGACTTTTTAAAATTTGTCTGTTTTGTTTATGTGACAAACTGAGCCAGGACCATACAAGCATGGGGATCCTGGAGAATACAGCTGAATTTACTCAACTTGGCAGGAAAGTCTCTTCACCATCTCAGTCACTCAAGAATCCATATTTTGGAGACCTAAAATGATGTAATCTACTGCTGGCAATATCTAGAGTAGAACAGTATTAAATTTTTATTTGTTTCACATATTTCTCCCTACTGGGTTGATTATCAGAAAATAATCCTGATAAACATAGTCTCTATGTTTCCTTTTCTTCATTCTCTTTCCCAAAAATAGTTTGCTCCAAGGAAAATTCCTTTGGCAATAAATTTGGAGACAAAGAAAGCTTTCTTCTTTCTTAATAATGCTGGGTAGCCCAAAGCCTCCACCTGCTGACCACACTGTAAGCAGGTGTGCTGGAAATCAAGCATGACGAATGACACATAGACACCAAGATGACCCAACCACCTAGAATCCTCCTCCCCAGAACCATCAGGGCCCAGTGGAGAAAGCAGGCCTGCAACCCGGCAGGAGGGGCCGAGCTGTAGCAGAGACAAGGACTCGTGTTGAACTTTCTGAGAGCTACAGTTAGGCCCTGGGACTCTGATTTCTGCATTCTTAGCCTCCCAGATTTCTTTCTCTCCTTCATCTTGATACTTTCTCCCTCTCAGAGTTTAGCAACTTTGTCTCATTTCCTGTTCCTCCTCTTTTTATTCCCCTGTACAGAATGCTCCAAAGCATGCAGTTCAATTTTTATTAACTGCTTGCTCTGTTATATCTCTACATCCCCTTTCTGTTTGCTAAACACAGAGAACAGAAATGAGGTTTTATATGGATATTAAAGCAGAGCTATCGCTTATTAATTAGCCAGTTTATACATGGAAACAGTCTGTGCTTGCTAATGTGAGGGGAAACAGGCTGGGAGGATCCTTCTTCTTCTTTTTTTTCTTTCTGTTCTTCCCAGAGGCTCTTCTGCAGGCTGTTGCTACGACTTCTCTAATGATCATCCTTCTCCGGATCAGGGAAGAGTAGGGTCAGCTCTTTAGTACACCAGCTAAATTAATTAAATTCTTCTCCCTCCTGAATTGTGGTATAATGAAGTCACATACATATGAGGGGACTACACAGCAGTGGCCTGGCCATTTAGTTGGCCAGATAGATCCAGTTCCAGATGGCTTTCAAGAAATGCTGCTTTACCTCATTAATGCTGTTAGCGTTTTAGAATATTTAACTGTGAGATCTGGGTTGTAATGTCTTTTTTAAAGTTCCCAGGTGATTTCTTTATAGGCAGGATAAAAGCTGGATCCAAGGCAGGTTTTTTGTGTGTGGTTTTTTCAAGGAGTTTGGTAGCAGTAGAGAGTGATTTAGAATCATTGCAGCATCTTTATTATGTCTTTGTCAGATAAATATCAAACACTGTACTGTAGCCTAGAGACATGGTGACACATGAGACTGTGCCTGACTTATTGCACATGCGACCCTGGAGGCACGAGTATGCGCTTAACTTGTCACCCACAGACATACACAGAATAGTGACACAAAGATTCACATAGGCACAGAAATTCTGGGAGAATGCAGAGAGTTACCCACAATTCCTAGAAATACAGCAGTGTCTTGACCCATAAACGTTTCTGTTCACAAACAAAAACGTTTGACTAAATTTGCTTCTGTTCATGAGCTTCATTACATCAGGCAATGAAAGTGACCATGGCCATGTCCTCCACACTAACTCAGATGTGGTCATCTTTTCCCTAATCTCGGAACAAATTAAGTTCATGAACCAAGGTACCGCTGTATGCAAGACGTGACTGAGGCAGACTGATATGGAAAGTGAAATGAGAATCACCAGCTCTAGGGAGAGTGGGAACATCTCAGTGGGAAAGGAGACCGTACTATGGCTTATTCCCACATCTAATCTATAGTTTTGTGAAAGAAGTAGGGATTGGGGTGCTAGATAGCAGATCAAAGTAGCAACATGAATATCAGAAACAGCATCTATGTATCAAGTGCATTCCCATTTCCAAATAATCTAATCATATCTACTCTTTATACAGAACCTTACAGCTAAGATCTTATTTGCCCTTCAGAAAAGTCCAACAAAATAAGTAGTTTGTAAAAATTTGTCATTGCTAAGGCTCAGAGAGAGCCAGAGAGGTTAAATGCGATTTTGAGGTCACCAAGTTTACTTGCTTGCTATTGCTGTTGTAACAAATCACTACAAATCAAGTAGATGAAAATAGGAGAAAATTATTTCCTAAGTGTTTTGGAGACCAAAAGTTTGAAATCAGCCTAATGGTCCTTCTGGAAATCCTGTGAGAATCTTGTCCTCATTCTCCTGGCTTAAGATTTCTGTCCACACTGGCTTTCTTGGTTGGTCAAACCAGTCCAGTGTCTTTTCTGTCTTCATATTTCTTTCACTCTTTGTATTCTGGTCCTCTTATGTCTCATAAGGGCATTTACCATTTCATTTTGATCTGCCTGTATCTTCCAAGATGATCTCCTAACCCCAAGACCCTTAATTTAATGATACCTGGAGAACTTCTGAGGTCTGAAATATGCATATTTCACTTGGTGACCCACCACCGAACCCACTACATCCAGACAGTCAGGAGAATATCTGCAGTGCATCTGGTCTATGTCATGCTTTTGACCCACATTAGGTAGTGTCTGCACTTCCTGAGATAGAGATTGAACATGAGATCACAGAAGCAGGGCCTGTCAGACAAGGCTCCCCAGGAGCAAATCCATACAGCGACCAGACGTTTCGATTCCCACCACGGGGAAACATTTTATAAATGAGATGGACTCCTAGACAGTCCATAGGCGATCTGGGAGCTTGCCTGAGGTGTGCAAGAGACTCTTCTCTTTAAGGACAAGGACTCAGAAGTAGAAAGAGAAGTGCATGGTAGCGCTGCCTGACTGGCTGGTGCAGTCATGCGTGGGGAACACGTGCTCTTCTGACTGCCACTGTCGTAGACCTGAGTTTGACTGGAATAACAATGACTCCATGGGTGGCTGTGCTGTGGTCTCTGTGGCCCATTTTGAAATCCCTCATGAACTAAAGTCAGCATTTGTCTGTGAGGAAGATAGATGCCCACAGCGAGTACAGAGTGCCCCCTAATCAGCAGTAAATCAAGATGCATTGCACATCTTCCTGCCCTTATTTTTGCTGTGGTTCAGTGGCAGATATAAATGAGTTTCCCTGTACATAAATGGATTATGGTGCAATGCAAGATATAGACAGTGTTTATAAGTCATTGCATACTGGAAATTGTTGTGACTGAAGTCATAAAGCAAAATTGGCCTAATAGATAAATTTTATTTTAAGTTTTATAATGATTTTTTTAAATGTTTGTGCTAGCTACCAAAATTTAAAAATCAAGAGGTTTAAATGAACTCTACATTCCTCACAGGAATGAAAAACAGAAATAGCACATCTTTCCAAGCTGGGACTCTCTTCCTCCTTGGCAGCATCTGGCTGTTTTAGTGGGTATACATACTCTGTGTTTGTAGTTCTCCAATGCTTTGTATTGTATTAATTCTGTCTGACTTTGTCTATTTTGAGGCCAGTCTGGTTTTTGGAGGTATCAAGCTTTGCAGCTCTTCTGCTGGACAGAATATGTCACTAAGTCACTGAGAAATACTTTAGACTTCCAGGGAGGAATTAGTGAAAGTAGTGGAACAATCACTAGGTACTAGGTACTGAATTGTCCCATAAAGTGTCAGAAATTACAGAAATACAGGGAAGGACAGAAGGAATTCAAGTACAATCACTATATGACAGATGGGAGTAAATGCAGAATTAAAGTTTGATTGTGGTAGATCCCTGTAAGAATAAATTAGAGGACAGCATTTTTATAAGATTAAGGATTATTTGTAAGATTTTTCTGGTTATCTGGCTTCAAGGCAGTAGAGAACAGAAAAATAGCATGGTGGAGAAAATCTTATCATCACATGGAAGCCAGAAGGCAGAGAGAAAGGGGAAGAACCAAGCACAGCAAGAATACAACCCACAGGTCATGCCCCCTGCTCCCTGCCTCTTTCACCAGGACCCATCTCTGAGCAGCACTTGCAGCTGGGAACTCAAAAATGGATTAACCCTTAAATGAGTGTAGCCTCCCAGGGTCCATTCACCCTCCAAACACATTTAAGATTTAAACCATAATAAACTGGAGAAGAATAAGCGAAAAAAAAAAAGTGTCAACTTCAAGACACAGATAGGTCAACCACAGGCCATGCTTTGGGGGAGACAGTACCCAGGGCATTACCAGCCAGCTGCTACTGGCTCTGTGCTTCCCTTCTTGCTTGTCCCTTTCTTCCATGTATTGGTTTCCTCTGTCACTTTGCCTTTCCTCACACATCTGGACCTCAGGCTGCAGAACGTCCTGTGTGGATGGAACATAGTCCCTCCAAACCTGAAATGACCTTCCCCCACTAACTCAAGTGGAAACTCCCCCAAGGGCAGCATCTTTGGTTCAACTTGTTTTACATTGCTTAAATCTACCTGGGAGCAGAGAGGTGACAGAAAAAATGGGTCACTGAGGAGCCACATGCCCCATCTCATGTGACACCAAGAGTGACCCCATAAGGAAGCTTTTGTCTGAACTTAAAGGAAACTAAGGAAAGAACATCAAGGTTGTTCTGGGTTCAGAAAATTAAAAGAATGTCTCTGGGCCTTTACAAACATCCCTGGAGTGGAACTTCATCTCTGGACAGAGGCATCATAGAGGTGCCAGGCTTGCTGCTCGCCCCACAATGCTCTGTGGGGCCAACAGGGAGTCTGGTCTTTCCCCTAGCTGCATGCATAGCACACCCCAAGTCTCCAGGGATTCCTGCACAGCCACTTCATAGTGCATTTCTGCAAACCTGTTTGTTCCACACAGACTCTGCGTTTCCATCATGATTCTGTGGCAGATCTATCCGAAAAGGCAAGCAGGAGTGAGTATTAATGCCACTCTGGAGAAGTCTATCCGCGACATGTCATGTGATTCCTCCCTCTGAGGCTATTCATTTGTGGACAATTTCCATTGCTCTATATTCAGCTTGTCCCTTAGCCTACTTTTTACGAGTGCAAATGTCATTTACTTTTTAACTAGAAAATCTGGCCTTCCCTGCAGAGAACCGCAGGCCAGGCCCTGCTCCTTACTCGGCCAGTGCATTGATTCACCTGCTTCTCTGGCCTTAGATACCTGGCTTCACACTCACAGAACACAGCTGCTTTACTGCCCCTCAGCAGGCAGTTTATAACTGCTGTGCCTGGGTCACTTCGTGCCGTCTCTGCATTGCTTACAGATTACTTTGTGTTTGAAACACACACACACATAGACACAGACACGCACACACAAGTGTGCGCACACACACACACATACACACCCTGCATCATTCTTTGAGAAATTACTGATCCCTGCGTCAGATCCTGGAGCTGCTTTTATAATGTAGAACTTGGATGATAAGAAAGGAAGGAAACAAAGCACAGGGCCGTGAATGAAAAGCGAAGGTAGAAGGCGGACTAAACATAAGGCGTGGGGACCTACTTGACTCGTGTGATTAGTAAAAGGGGCTTCAAGAAATAACTAAAATTGAAACAGTGACATATTGAAGGCATGCTTCAGAAACTGTAGAAACTTAAGGGATTTTGAAAAACAAATTCAAGATGTTTTATGAGGAGTTTTGACATTTACAGGGAGAAAACAAATGTGATATAATTTGTAATAATTTCGTATTATCATATGGAAGTTTCTTAAAATGTGACCCAAGCTGTTTAATTTGTTTGGAGTATCTCTTGGAATTTATTTTATTCACCTCTCCAAATACTGTCCCCAAATAATGTGCTTCTGAAAAGCAAAGACTCAGTGTTTTCCCAAAGTATATATTTCTAGAGTTAGACATATTACTCACTTGGTAATCATGTGTTTTTAAAACCTTTGAATTTAGTGGTTTAATATTATTATTGTCATCATCATCATCATTATTCAGTAATTCATATTGAACAATAATTGTATCCCAAGATCTGTGCCAAATTTGAAAATTCTTGATTTCATTTAATCTGCACAAACAGCCTGGGAGCAAGATATCATTGCCATATGTTGGGTCACAGATGGACCAGTTCATGGGCTGGGGCAGTTGGAACAGAAAAAATCAAAATAACGTTGATGTAAAATGTACCTAAAAAAGCAAAATGAAAACTTGGGCATAGATAGATCACATGTGAACTCAAGAGAGAAGGAAAGGTAATGATGATTTTCAAAGGAATGAAGAAATGAGAAATTGTGTCCCGGTAACCACGGCAGCAGGCAGACTCTTCTCCAGAGATCACATCGAATAAGCTTCAACTGCTAGAAGCAAAGCCGTTTAAGGGCTACTGAAGGCAACTCTAGAAGGTTAGTGACTGACGCTTCTGCACAGACTTCAGTCCTTGGATCCTGCATAAGAAGGGTGAAAAGAACTTTGTGAAACTTTTACTATAGCTATCTTCTCCACATTATGAATTGCCTGTGTGCCAAGAATATAGCACCAGCTTGATATTCACAAAGGATGGAGGAAGCCCAATGTTCCTGGCCATGATGGGATTTTTTATAGTAGTAACTGGTGTGAGGAAACATCCTAAATGTCCAGTAAAATGAGAATAATTGTATAAATGATAGTACATTCATGTGATGGCCATTCACAGCCATTAAAAATGGGAGTTTTAGTAAAAATGCATTGCCATATAACATGCACAGGATATGCTTTCAAGTAAAGAAAACAGGATACCCAATTTTTGTGTTATAAGATTTCAGTTTTACTTAAAACTTCACTCTCAGCAGGGATGAGCTACAATCAGGAGTCTGCTCTAGAAAGAATCCAGATGTCCTGTGTGCTGAGCAAGGATAAATAGTTACAGGATTCTGACTCTCAGATGTTGATGTCTTAGGCCCGCAGTGCCCGTGTGGTGCTTCTGTTTTCCTTGCTGGTATTTCTGCATGCAGAACTTAGCATCTGTGGCACCCACAGCCTCCTCCCACCAAAATCCCTCGCCCTGTGTAGATCTCTCATTGTGGTTTATCTTTTCCTCATCTTCTGTCAGCCTGACGTACATCGTGTATGTAACAGTTATTTTCATTTTGCGTGTTACTATTGACAGTCTACAGTAGCACCATCCCAAGAAAATATGAAAATCACACATTTAAAATATTCTAACATCTACATTAAAACATGGGTCTACTTTTTAAGGTGAATACAAAGAAACAAGTATTTCAATTTTAATACTATCTTGTTTTTCACTATGTCTAAAATATGCTTTCAACATGTAACCAATATTGCCATACTTGAACATGTCACGTTTCTGTGTTTGTGCAAGGGCTCAGGTTTCAGTGCACACTGTAACCTGAGAGCATGGCCACATTTCAAGTCCCCTAGAATCAGGTATATTTGATGGCCACTGGACAGGACCACACAGACTATCCCGTGCTCTCATTGTTCAGATTTGCTCCTGAAACTTCCAACTTTGTAGAGTAACTTTAGATGACAGACTAATCAGCACTCAATCCAATAGTGAATTGTCAGAAAATTGTTTTCCTTAATACAGAATTCAACTTTGGTGCCTCTGTTAATGAATTAATTGGCAAGGGAGAATATATTTGGCAAGGGGGGTGGTTTCCCATTTGTTTAATTAAATAAAGATAGAGATTAAAAGCACTGATTTCATTGAGTCATTTCAGAGTATAATTGTAGGAGGCTTCGTTCCTTTGAAACACAGATGGCAAGAGGGCTGAGAATTTGTTGAGAAGGTGACATCCCCATGTGGCAATGACAAGTGTCCGGCAGCATGATTTCCATTCTACAGTGACCTCAACAAATCATTCAATCATTTGCACAGCTCTGCAAAATTGTGGGGTATCTTGAACTTGGACTAGCAGTTACTGAATAGGCTAGGATTTTCCTTTTCCCTCAGTTAACTGCTCTCATGTAGGTGAAATGTCTAGTGACAGCCACGTAGGTAATATATTATTATCCATGATCACATTGCACTAGTAGAAGATGTTCTGCCTAAGATCTTCCTGTAGGTCAGTGGATCTTGTTTATGACTTTAATCAAATCTGATTTACATCCCATTATTAATCATCCCAAAGCCATCAGATTAACCATTATCCCAGGGAACTTTTCCTCATCACAACCTTTTCTTATACCTCACATCATTTCCCAGCTTTTAATTTTTATTAGTTGGTTAATATCCCCATTTTATAGATAAAGAATGAGTTTCACTGGTGTTGAAACTCTCATTATGCAAAACTATCCACCATAGCAGCGCTCAAGTGATGCCACGTTACATGGAATTTGACTATGTTGTGCCCCAAATAAAATATTCCCTGCTGCCACCTGGCCATAGCACAAACCCCCTGGTGTGGTCCTTGTCCTGTCTCTGGTCTGATTCCCCCTCTCTGCACACTTGAGCTGCCCCTCACACTGCTCTGTGAGGAACCATTCTGGGATATACATAGCTGAGGCAAAGCATTAAGATGAGTTTAAGTTTCTGCATTTTATGAGGTGGTTATCTCCGTTTTAAAGATAACACACCACTTACGACAGTTTATTGACTTCACAAGGGCCTGTAGCAAGTGGATTTCTTACTTAACCTCTTATTCTTTCATCTTCACTCTTTCCCATTCCTCACTCCCAGGATCACCTGATTATGAGCAATGCTTAGCCTCTGAATATGGTATGGTTTAATCAAGTTCAAGTGTTTACCTTCTTGACCCATTTTGGACAAATATTTACATGTGAAACCAATTTTTTGTGGTGATTGTTGCTGCTTCTAATCACCATCATCATCATCATCATTATCATCATCATCATCATCATCATCATCATCATCGTCACCACCACAACTGGCATTGTGTGCAGTGTCAGGCACAGTGAATGTTCTAGGGCTGCCCAAGTCCAGAGTGAGGTTCAAGACCGTGCACCTTTGGAGGTCACATGGTGTGAGTTTGATGTTGACTTCCCGTTTTATAAACTCATATCCTCCCAACAACCCCACGAGTATGTGCTAACTGTTTAGCATTGGAGGAAGCAGGGGCTTAGAACCCCAATAACTGCTCTAAACTGACCCCTAAGGGGAGAGTTGTAGAGGTCCCAGATCTTCCTAAATGCCTAGTTGATGACCCTGCTGAAGAGAGGTGGACACGCTCAAACCTGTAGGCTCAGATTCCGCTATCCTTGTCACCGTTCCCAATCTTGATGCCTCTTTCAGCTAAAAATGCAAAGTCACCTACCAGAAAGGCAAAAAACAAAACAACAAAAAAATGATGTGCACAGCTGAAAAGCACAAGGGACAGCCCAAGGGGAATTGGATTTTCTAGCAACTGTTGAGTTTAAATGTTTATTCAGTCTTTACAAGTTTTATTATTTTAATTTAGCTGTCACTAACAAGTCTTTTAATATAGCTGACTGTGGATTCTAATTTTTAAAAATTGTTTTTAAAATAATGATAATGCCTGAGAATTTTCTAATAATTTTAGATAATATAAACATCACTGCTGCTGGTTTAAATATTTTAATCTTCATAATTACAGTGTATTTCTGCATTTCACAGGAACACTGTGATACTCTACATGTCCTTCCTTTTGCTCTAACAAGTTGATTATATCCGGTATCCGTGCTCCTTATAAATAAGCTTTGCCTCTCTAGGAAGACATTAATCTTACCTGAAGGGGAAGTTGGTTATGATTCTTCTTCATATGTTTACAAAAAACTCCATTTACTTTTAAATTATCAAGCACTCTACTCTCCTATTACTAGTTAGATGCTAATTAATATCCTTGTACTTGCTCATTTCTTTGGAATTCTTCTTCTTCTTCATGCCGGGGCCCCTGAAAGTGTAAATACCATTAATGGATTTTATTTGCTTTTCTCCTTTTTATTTTTCTTTATCTCTTCTTTTCTATTTTTGTAAAGCTGATTATGAAAGAAATTTGAAAATTAAAGCATCATATCTGCATTTAAACTTAACAAAAATTTAAAAAATTCTAGGAACTATTACTATATTGGTAACAATAACTTCAGGAGAATGATCCACAGTACTTACTTGGCTTATTTAACTGATGTAAATGGATCTTTTGAGATTGCTTTTCCCACTGAGGTTCCCAGGAAGCACAAAGGAAAGATCAAATGACTGAGTTTAACATGCTAGGGCACCTCCTAGAAAAATAAGGTCAGATACCTGCATATCTTATTTTCTTTCATTTTTGACTATCTTATTTGATGACAAATTAGTCCTTTTTGTGAATGAAAGGACTGAGTCTTGAAATTTACAAAGGCTGAGTTACAGAGAAAACTCCATGCAGAGACGCATCAGTGCTGGAGAATGCAGTGAGTAAAGGAGAGCAGCTAGGTCGCAGCCGAAGCCTGCCGTGGGGCAATGTGGTCTAAGCAGCAGGTCTGGGAGAAGCTGAGGGTTGGTACCTGCACCACTGTGCATTAGAAAAATCACTCTTCCATGAAGTGAAGAGACAATCAAAAGGACAAGTGAAAAAGAAATGCAGTCAGTAAAAACAGATAGTTTTAGCTTAAAGTAGGATCTTGGAAGTACAAGTAGAGTATTGAGAAAGGTCTTGTAAATGAACCAGTCAAGATTCATTTGAGTTGCATGAAAACAGTCAAAACTCTGGGAGAAGGAAGTATTGATTATGACTGATGAAAGTGTTAAAGTTTCAGAACTGATTAGAAGGTAGAAGATTTTATAATACGTTTTTCAAGAGTTCTGGATAAGAGAATTGAAAATCAGGACAAGTGTCTTAGGTTGAGCTTGCCAGGAAAGAGACCCTGAAGCTCTGATGTGCTTACTGGAGTTTGCTAGGCAGTCTTCCAAGAAACAACGCCCGTGAAGAAGAGAACGGGGAGGCAGAGGTGGAGAAGGCGGACAGTGATAGAGTTGCACGCAAGTCCTCAGCAGGTCTAACAGGGGGTCTGAGGCTGGAATAGCCTTTCAAAAGGTTCCCGCTGAAGAAGGCAACAAAACCATCTATTGTCCCATGCTGGGTAGGAGATAAACCTGGAGAAGCGTCTCAGAGCTTGTGGGGCTATGCCTTACCATCACCAGCAGCTAAGGGGAGGGATTCAGCTGTGACATTCCAGCCTTGCCACCTTCCAGACAGCTGAGAAAATGAATGACTTTTCCAGTAGTGAGGATAGGCGTCATCCTGTAGCATCTGCCTCATTCTACCCCGTGTGACTCTCGCATCCATCAGAGGCAACTTCTGTAGGATTCTGGTAGGACTTTTCCCAGGAAGTGTTTAAAAGAGAAGTTACTGGGGCCAGTGACAGCCCCCATCCCTAGGTCCAGCCGGAGACTTCAACTCTGACTCTGTCTCCAGTGCTGCCTGTGCATTTCAGTCTCCCCACCTTGTCAGAGCCTCTGCTGGGGTCCGTGGTTTACCTGGCTGGGGATCTGCATCTTCTCACTGAGGTTTCAGAGCTCTGACACCCCATGACTTTATGGGGTCACGGCCTCCGCCCAGGTCAGTGAACCCTAATCTTCCCTGGAAGTCCTTTATACTCTTTCTTCCACTGAGTAACAACAAGCTTCTGACCCCAGGCCCTTGACACCTTCCTTTGTCCTTTGCCGTGTCCTCTGGTGGGATCCTTTCTCTGATTTAACCAAAACTTCTCTGTATTAGCTCCGTAACTCCAGGGCGTGAGATTCACGTTATGCTGCCACAAAGAACCTGTGAGTTTCAATTTTATTTTAAATTGACCTTAGTAATTGATAACCTGCTTTTATAAAACACAAGGCTAAATCCAAACCTTTACTTATGGTTATTAAACAGCACCAGAGCCAAGCAGATGAAACAAAACTACCGTAGCATATCAGCCAGGATTACATATAGGTTAAACTTGAAATTTGTGAGATGTATTTTTCTATTCATCTTTCTGGTTTAAAATGTAATTTATATTTTATAGCTGAAATCCCAGACAAAATGCCTTCATTATCTCATCTCATTGAAGCCAGTAAACACACCTTATAGGGTAAAATTACAAATTGATTTCTAGAAACAAGGAAAAGAAGTGTTGGAGATTGGAAGCTTTAAATTAGAATCACATGGAGAGGGCAGGGATATAACTCAGCGGCACAGTGCCTGCCTGGCAAGCACAAGGTCCTGAGTTCAATTCCTGGTTTAAAAAAAAAAAAAAAAAGAATGGCATGGAGATTTCACATGACCCGAAAGACTTACAATGTACCTGAGTCCTCTCAAAAAAGGGTTACAGGTACAGTAGCGTTTAATTGTTGAGTTTGAATGTCTGATGTCAGCTTTGATAAGCTCCGACTCAAAATTTACTTTATTTGAATATATGATCTACTTGGTTCCCAGAACTCAGATCCTCACTCTCTCTCTCTCTCTGTCTCTCTGTCTCTCTCTGTCTGTCTCAGTCTCTGTCTCTGTCTCTGTGTCTGTCTCGCTCTCATTTGTCTTGCTCTTCCCACTCCTCTCTCATTTGCTCTAGTCACATTTACTAACAGATTATGTCTAATTTAAGTGTGTGTGTATATTTGTGTGCGTGTCATGTGTGTATATATATCATGATCATATTTATGGGGTACAGGATGGGATTTCAATATATGTACACAATGAAATTGCATGTATACCTAAAATATATGTAACTACTACCCAAATTGATTGAAAATAAACTGGAAGCAGATGTGGAAAAGGGAATGGAGTAGGGTAAAGGGAGACCCCAGTAAAATGATCAAGACACAATATGGGTATGTATCACCTCCCCAGAATGAATGCATTGTTATGTATTAAAACATATGCTGATAAAAATACATAAAATACTTAAAGAACAAAGAAAACAAATTGAAGTAAGATTATCATTAACTCCTCTAGTTCTCAGGAAGTGTCTCCCAGACACAGGATTTAAGATTGATAACAGTTATGCTCTGAGATGCTTGACTTTACCTTGGGTGCATTGATGAGAATCTATGGGCTTGAGAACTTTCTGCTTTCTTCTGAGGCTGAGAAAATCTTAACCACTGGTCT
Organism: Hydrochoerus hydrochaeris; assembly: GCA_004027455.1. Lineage (NCBI taxonomy): Eukaryota > Metazoa > Chordata > Mammalia > Rodentia > Hydrochaeridae > Hydrochoerus > Hydrochoerus hydrochaeris. Next base: position 121,843 of record PVLA01003341.1, read on the forward strand.
TCTCAGCATCTACCACTGTGAAAACTTAAAAAGAATAGAAATGAGTACCAAGGCTGTTTCTAGCTTTGTCTCATGTTTAACTGGAAGGAGCAATTCACAGTCTTTGCTGTGTCACAGCACCGAAATCCAGAGCTGCCGTGGGAGGGACACACAGACCCAGCCGCAGCTGCTTCCCAGGTCGCCACCGTGGTACACAGGTTTGAGTGTGAGTGTGTACCGCTTCAACAGACAGGTGTATCTGGCAGACAAATGCATCCCCAAAGCAACCAGCACTGTTTGTTTTCTGAAAAGAGCCTCAGGCTCCACCACAGACATCAGGAAATTCACAAGAGTAACTAACCCTTCAGATGGCCTCTGGGGTCTCACCAGCTCAGCAAAGCAGGTGGAGAAGGAGATTTTCCCACAGTTGCTCACATAATGTCATTTCTTTCAAGCCAATAGCAAGACCGAAGCACCTTATTAATGATTTTCACTTTTATATGTGATCTAACACCTGTGAGATGTGTTTCTTGTTCACCCCAGGAGTACATCAGGACCGGTGCTGCATTGTTGATTTTTGTTTTGTTCATTGAGTAAGATGCTACAGGCAAGCTCATAATGTGTTCAAAACCTTCTAAACCAGGCATCAAATACTTTTGCAAAACAAAAGAGAAACACAAGGCTTCTCATTTCTTAATGACTGTAGTCTTGAACCGGGATGTAGAGGGCTGCAGAATTGTTCATCTGGGCTACTGTCTTACTTACGCTGCGTGGACATCTGCAAATCATATTCCTAGCAGATACATAAACACATATTCACACTCCTTCCTCTGTAAATGCTTACAGATCAGAGTGCAGATTACAACTTGAACAGGCTGATTTTTGCTTTTATGAAATCAAATTTAAACTTTAAAAAAAGTTCTATATCAGCATTTCTCTTCTTATTTACTAAAAGAAGATTCAGAGCGAAGGTTTTTCTTTTTCATTTCATTTGCTTCTGCTGTGTGTTTGCCTTTGTGCCTCTTCCTCACACTTCTCCTGAGGGTCTCTCAATCTCTCTTCAGGGGAGGATGTTCTGTTTGTTCTTTACCTCTGATAGACCCTTGTCAGAAAATTTAACGGTATTTTTGCCTTACTCAGCAGCTCTAACTTTTCTCCTCAGCGGAATGTTGTATGGTTTGTGTGTGAAAGACAGGAAATTATTTACTCTTAGAATCATTTAAGAATCCATGTCAAACTTATACTCTCTGTTGTTTAGAGCCGTATTTTAAATAATCATTTGCATAGTTTATTTCAAAGCTATGCATATATAAATAAGTATGTGTTTGACAGTAAAGATGAGCTCACAGTAAACACAGCAGTTCTTTACATTTGTGTTTTCTACTTGTTTTCTCACTCTTGATGCACCCAGTGATTTATCATTCCCTACTCTAGTGTTTTTATGGTTAACTCATAATTCTTCAGCATATGTTCCTATTGCTATATCTTGATTTATCCACTTGTGAATTGCTTTTATAACCTATAATTCCCTGTCTTGTTTTTTTGAATCTTAATGTTTGTTTTAACCCTTACACAGAAATTTTGAGGATGTGAAGATAGCCTCTTCCAGTCCTTACAGTGCCCTCTTTCACCTGGTGTTTAATTTCTAACCCCCCCCCCTTGTCACTTCTCCAAAGCCAAAGTTTATAAAGTGATATCACCTGTCACTGCTCTGGTTTTGTTATTTCATTGTAGGATAAAATGTATAAAATCATTTGGAATGCCCTGCATGACCAGAAAGCTCAGGCAAAATTAAGTGATCTCTGAGACTCTGACGCTTGCTTTGATAATAGCATGTCTTCCCTTTTCCCTGCTTTCTACCTGCATCTTAACAGCACCAGCATGGGTAAGCAGGCCTAGAATTTTACAAATGTCAAAATAAATGAGGTGCAACCTGGATTCCATTATTTCATGCAGCATTTGGGGTTGATTTGCTAAACCTCTCCTTCAGGAACACAGCATTATTACCCCATCTCCTCAGGGTAATAGATGAGGCCTTCCTATAAATCAGTGGCCAGATTTCATCCAGAATCAGCCTGTGGCTGATTAGAGACATTGGGAGAAAGAAAGATTTCTCATAAAGAGCAGTGAAGTCCTATTTAGACTCAAGACCGAAAGCAACAGAAAAATGCATATTAATGAACATTACACAGAGTAAGTTGCCATCAGGAGAGAGCTGGCCAGAAAAAAATTACTTTTAATTTGAATCTTTCATGGTGACTAAAATTTTACCTGTAAGATTTCTACCCAGAGGATTCATTAACAGATAGTTATGTCAGATTTAATGACAATAGAGAGAAAAGAATAGGAGGAGACCAAAGAGAAATGAGGAACAGATGCTGATTATGAAAACATAGACACTGAATGGTAAATTAGACTAAAATCTTCCTGCTTATTAAAACACTGTCTCATTGTCTTTCATCCCCTCGGATTTTTTGAAAGTTATAGAAGGATCTTAACTGTATGAGTTTATATAAAAAGCATATAAATCATACTATGTTGGGAGATTATATGCAACTTTCAAGACAATTTAATATGTATTTGATAAGTTGGGTCAGCAAATAAGTGAGGCAAGAGGTTCTGAGGAGGGAAAGAGCCCACAGAACCTAACTGAGATACTGAACTTGGCATTTAATTCCCTTATCTTTAACTCTTATCTTTATTCCCTTATCTTTAAGCCTTACCTCTCTGAGCCAGATGTCAAGATTCAAACTAACTTAAAGTTATTTGCTTTCACACACATTAACAATATTCCAAAAGTATAGTTTTTATCTTTCTGTTTAACCAATTATGAAACTATCTTCAGACCCACTTTTTTTCTCCTAAAAAGGATGTTTCCAAACACATCTCCGGTGTTAAATAGAAAAGTATATAGAATACACAAACATACACACACACACACACACACATACACATACATTTTACATTTATGGTCTTCCTAATACATGTATCTCCAAGTCAGAATTTAGAAATGCATTTCATTTTGGTAATTTAGAGCAAGAGTTTCCAAACCCATTCACTCTAGATCAAATGTGCCCAACAAGTACATGTGCTTGGTACACAAATAATTTAACCTCTCTTACTTTAATTGAAGTGAAATAAGATCAGCTCTAATAGGCAATGGGATTTACTATCTTCCCCCATTCTGTTTTTCCATATGGTTGTGATATAAGTAACAATAAAGTTTGCCCTTGTGAAACAGAATTGGGTAACCAGAAAAGTTTTCATAAATAATGGACATGTGACCACAGCTGGTCAGCATTCTTTCTTAAGACTTCTAAGCTAGAGAAAGAAGGAGCATCTCTCTTTCTTTTTGTTTAATACTTTATTAAAAAGTAAATTAAAAGTTCATAACAAAATAATATTTATTTATTTATTTTTTATTTTTTATCGGTACCAGGGATTGAACTCACTACTGTGCACTTGCAAGACAGGAGCTTATGCCACTGAGCTAAATCCCCAGCCCTCGATAACAAAATAATAAAGTAACAATAGTCAGTACACTGTATATCATTAGGTTCAAAGTGGTGACTCAGTGTACCAGACATGGACCAAAAAGACTGTCTTTTACAAAGAAGAAACACATAATAATGCAAAACTCTTTTTTAATGAACTAAGAGAAGCCAGTAGGATAAATAAAGCAAATAATTCTATACTAAAACATTTTTGAAACCATGAAATAGGTAATTTGGAGAATTATTTGGGTTTCTCACTAGTTCGTTTTTATATATCTTTCTTTTTGCTCTTTATTTTTATATGTAGAAGCATATTATAGATCTTGGAAGCCATATGTGTTTACCAAAGAGATGAATGCACAAGGAAAATATGGTATTTATACACAATGAAGTACTACTCTGCCACAAAGAAAAGTAAATAAGGCATTCACAGGTAAATGAGCGCAACTTGAGAACATAATGCTGCAGGATATAAATTAGACACACACGTTTAAATATTCCTTGTTTTCCCTTACTTGAGAAGATAGATAGACAGATGGACAGAGAGGTAGAGGTAAAGATAGAGCTAACTCTTATAAGTGTGACAGTCATTTCTGTGACATAGAACAGTCACAGTTTTGAGAGAAGAGAATAAAGCTGAATCTAAAAGGGAGAGTGTCATGGTTTATGTCAGTGACCCCACATCTCAGGCAATTACCAACTCCACCAAATCTAGGGTTTGTGATTGGTTCATTGTCTAGCACTTGGATTGGTGGTGTGAGTGCTACATCTGCCTATGGGTGGAGCCAGCACATGTTGTAATGGCAGGAAGAAGGTGTCTCCCCCTCTTGCCAGTTTCCACCTTGCCGTTTGCAGTAGCCATGAGTGGCTGCCCCCTCCCTCATGCCACACTACCTTGGAGCCTACTGAGTATGGACTAAAACCTCCAAGAACTTTAAGAAATAAATCTCTCCTTCCCTAACTTTGGGTGTCAGGTATTTTGTCTCAGCGGACAAGTAAAGTAAATAAGACAGAGAGCAAATGCTTGAGCACTACTGACTGGATTTTGCCTGTTATCTTGGCCTGAGATTACATCAGCCTTCTTTCTCACTTTCTTTATATTAATCAATATTGAACTGAAGATTTGCATTGAAATTGGATGAGTTCTGTTCAGTATAACCTTGTGGGTTTGTAGAATTGCAATGAGCATTAAATAACTAAATGCATGAAGAGTTTTAGAACATTGTTGTATACACAATAATCAAACAATAAATATTTGTTCTGATGGAGGTAATAATGATGACATTGCCTCTACCTTTTCATTGCTGAAAAATTTTTTTTTTTAGCTAAACACAGTGTAAAGAGAAAGCCTTTCTCAATTTTGCCTAACTATTGCCATTCCTAACTCTAGATATCACAAAGTTTGGGTCAGGACTGGAAGAAAACTTTGAATGGCATAGGAAGCTGAATCACCAGTTTCTCTTGTCAGGTCTAACCACCTGCTACTTCTTCTCTGTTTTATTTTCATTTATTCTTATCATTGTTAACTCAGAATGAAACCTTGATTCAGGCTTAGCTTGTGAAAACAGTTCAAGCCCTTGCTCAGTGCATTTCTATTTGGAGAAACAAATGCATTTGTTATCTCAGAGACAGCACCACTGTGAAGTGCTGATTGCACCTGCCTGTCATCTGAGTTAATTTAAGGCCCTGGATCTTCCTGTCTTGTGAGAAAGGAGACTCAGAAAGTATATTGGAAAGGAAGGTATTTGAGGACTTAAAAAAACAGAGTTAAAACTGATTCCTAAGAATCATATTAAGAGGATTTCCAGATGAGAAAAAAGTACAAAAGTTTGAAATGATTCTGGAGGAGTGTATGATAAACATTGCAGATTTACTGCTCACAATTACTAATTTTCATCTGTGTCTCCATCTGTGTCCAGGAAAACAATGGTAATATTGAAGTTTACACCTGAAGCTAGATCTGGAACTTACAAGTGAATTTCTATTGTGTATTCAAGAACTATATCAAAACAATCCTTTAGATAAAGGACTTCAAAAATAGCAGAAACTGCACTTAAGTTACAGAAAAAAAGTCAGCTTTGAGAATACAATAGAGATTAAATTTTTAACTGCCCATTCTTAACTGTGGACTTTAGGCACCGTTTGGACTTCAAATTTATTTCTTTATTAAGAATAAATAGACCTGCCAGACCCACGGCCTGCCTGGACCGCCCCTTGGCTGAGAACACCCGACCCGCCTGGGTTGCCTGGGAATGCTGCTGTAGGGACTGCCCCTCGGCTGAGAACACCTGCCAGCCCTATCCCCCTGCCTGCCTGGGCCACCTGGGAACGCTGCCTCTGGGACCACCCCTCCACTGGGAACATCCGTCATGCCCCAGCCCACCTGGGCTGTCTCGGAACACTGCGACGGGTCTGCCCCTTGAGGAAACCACCCACCTTCTGGACCTAGTACTGCAGTTAATCCTTGGATCCAACCCTTTATCCCAGAAATTTGGACTACAGTGGATTACTGTGCTGGCTGGATGGGAGACTCAGGAACCCCTCATCAAAACTGTAGTGGATAAATAGGAACAGTCTTCAATGAGTAAATAGGAGCAGAAGTGATATTCCCTCCAACTTTAAGATCTTGGCAAACCTGGCAAGAGAGTGGGTAATCCCCACCTCCACACAGAGAACATCAGACAGGTTGAGGAGTGTGCCAATAAGGTATCCCCCAACTTGGAGAAAATTAAAAGAGCTTATGAGATCCTTAGTGACACAATAGGGCCTCAGCGGCACAAACACTGTAGACAGGGAGATGTGGTGACCTGAAGACATAGCAACAGTAGGAATTAACAGCTGACTTACATCAATACTTCTAGGCTATTTAGCTCAGAAAGAATATAGGACTCACCCAACAGGCCATGTAGGAGGAATTCAGGTGACTGGCTCTCATCTTTTTTGTGGTACCCAGCAATCAGACAAACAACAACTACATAGTAGGACCCTAAAATTCACCCAACTGACATTTGAGACTGCTGGGATAGAAAGACCAAATATTTACCAAAAAGGTGAAAATGACAAAACGAAAAAGCAAAATGCAATCTCAAACATCTAGTCCCTCAGAAGCAAGTACAGTCAACATTGAAATAGAGGACTTTAAAAGTCATACACTAGAAATCTCTGAAAAGATAGCAAATGAAGTAAAGAAACAAATCCATGAGTCTATAGAGCAAATCAAATTAGAAATAATGACTTATGTAAAGACAGAAATAATAACCTTAGTAAATGAGTTGCTCAACATAGCCAGAGAAGAAATAGATTTAAAAAATAGGAGCATGGGAAATTGATTGAAACTTTGAATAAACAATGCAGAAAACAAGCAGAATCCATGAAAAAAATTCAAAGAGATATCCAAGAAATTATATTGAAAGCTGGAAAAATTGTTTAAATGAAGCTGAGGGTAGAATTTTAGACCTTGAGGGCAGGATCACAAATAGCGATCATGGAAGGGTAGAACTTATAAAAACAACAAAGCAGAATGAAATGACAATCTAGCTGCTTCAAGATGATGTCAATAGAAACAATATAAGGCTAATAGGCATCAGTGAAGATGCAAGTCAATGCAAATGACATAACAAAACTATTCACAGAAGTAATAGCAGAAAATTTCCCACACATGGGGAAAAAAATCTGATATACAAATAAGTGAAGCATACAGAATGCCAAACAGTCACAACTAACATAAATCTACACCCAGACATTTAAGAATTAAGGTCCCAGACATACAGCATAAAACAGTATACTAAAAGCTGTTAGAGAAAAGACACAACTCACCTATCAAGGAAAGCCTATTAGAACCATAGCAGACTTTTCAGCACAAAACTTCAGGTTAAGATGAGCATGGAGTGAAGTATTTCAAGCCCTGAAAGAAAATAACTTTCAACACAGACAGATGTACCCAGCAAAACTGTCTTCCAAATTTAATGGAGAAAGAAAGATACTTCTATGACAAAGCACAACTGAAGAAATTCATGCCCACCAAACCAACCCTAGAAAGAGTACTGAAAGACATGCTAGATAGAGATAAAAATGACCACAATCTCCAGAACAATAACAGAAGGAAACCACCAGGCTGGACAAGAAATTAAACAAGGGAGAAAAACAGGAAGTCAACAACAGTAACAAAACATGGCAAAGTCAAGCCAGTACACATCAGTGATATCCATAAATGTAAATGGGCTCAATTCACCTATCAAGAGAAACAGATTGACAGAATGGGTTTAGAAACAGAATCCCACAATATGCTTTATACCAGAAACACATCTGACTCAAAAAGAAACTCAGATTAAACATCAAAGGATGGAAAACAGTATTCCATGCAATAGGAACCCAGAAAAAAGCAGGGGTAACTATTCTGTTTGCAGACAAAGTGAACTTCAAACCTAAAAGAATTAAAAGAGATAAAGAAGGCCACTACATACTAATAAGTGGAAAACTACAAAAGGAAGAACAATTATAAATATATACGCACCAAATACAGGAGCACCCAACTATGTAAGACAAATACTAATGGACATGAAAAACCAAATACACAAGAACACAATTTTAATAGGAGACCTTAACACCTCACTGTCACAAAGAAATAGATCAACTAGACAAAAAGTCAGCAAAGAAATAGCAGAACTGAATCACACATGTGAGCGAATGGACTTAATGGATGTTTACAGAGTGTTCCATCCAACCACATGAGAATATACATTCTTCTCAGCTGCACTTGGGACATTCTCCAAAATAGACCATATATTAATCCATAAAGGACTCTTAACTAAATGCAAAGTGAGTGAAATCATAACATGCAAAATATCTGATCATAACACACTAAAATTGGAAATCAATGGTTAAAAAAAAAAAAAACTCTGCAAAACCTGAATGGATATATGGAAATTAAATAACATTCTGGAGGAGACCCAGCAGCTCCAGAGTTCTGACCATGGAGGAACTCAGAGCTCAGCACACAAAAGCAGTTTGCCCACCCTCTCAGTAGGGGCCCCTGGCCTAAGCTGGGAGGAGAACCAGCAGCTCCAGAGCTCCAACCATGGAGGGTATCAAGGAGCAGCACAGAAAGGCAATTTGCCCACCCTCTCAGTAAGCGCCCCTGGCATGAGGCAGGAGAAGAATCACTCAGTGGCTGCCATGAGCCTACCAGTGCATGGGCTGGGAATCAAACATCCCCCACTCCATTAGCAAGTGGGAGCCAGAGATTTAGGCATCTCTTGAGATGTTGACCATATGCAATGTAGCAAGTAGGGGGGATTTCCTTCTACCATCTCTTTGAAGACAAATATTGTTATCAGTGTTTTGCTTTGTTCTGATTAATCATATTGCTCTATTCCATGTTCTGTTTTGATAAGTTCTAGAATGTCCTGTATTTCCTTTGAATTGGCTATACTTGATTGAAAGAACAACTGTTGTGTAGATAATGGGATATACTATGGTACCTATTACTGGTATGCCAGTAACCTGTTGAGGGTTTCTGTGCCAATTTCACTGCACTATCTCAGTCGGCTTTGTTCCATCTTGTTCTGTTGTATTTTGCTACCTTCAAAATAATAGAAAATTATTATTTTAAAATAAATAAATAAATAATAAAAAGTAAAAACAACAAAACAGATCAGTAAGGTACTGAGCAAGCTGAAACATGATATAACTAAATAGATAATGGACTTGAAAAGCAAAAGAAGGAAAAGAAAGTGCTCTAAAGTATATAACTGCATGTATGTTTAAGTGTGTAGGATTGATAACCATGTTGCTAAGTTTTTGTTGGATCATTGAACAGAACTGTTTGCAGCCTCACTGTTTGAATGTCCACATTGTATGCTATAATAATGTAACTTGAACAACTATATCTAGAAGACAATATGTAATTTATCAACTAGTGATTTGTTACTGTTTATTTTTTCTTTTTCTTTGAAATTCTGTATTTTTACTTCCCTTTTTTGTTTTGCTTTTTTCTCTTTAAATAAAATTGAAAAATAAAAAAAAACATATTTCTGAATAACCAGTGGGTTACAGATGAAATTAAAGAAGAAATAAAACAATACCTACAATACAATGAAAATGCACATACAACATACCCTAACCTATTGGATGCAAAAAAAGCAGTCCTAAGAAGGAAATATGTAGCAATAAATAGTCACATCAAGAAAATGGAATGAACACAAATAAATAAACTAATGCTACATCTCAAGCTTTTAGAAAAGGAAGAGCAAATCAAACCCAAAGCTCAGAAAAGATGAAATTGTAAAGAGTAGAGCAGAAATTAATGCAATTAAAACTAAAAAAAAAATACAAAGAATTAATGAATCAAAGAACTGGGTTTTTTTGAGAGAATAAATGAAATTGATAACCCCCTGGCCAACCTTATCAAGAAAAAGAAAGAAAAACTCAAATTCATGCAGTAAGGACTGAAAAGAAGGAAATTACTATAGATCCCATGGAAATTCAAAAGATCATGAACACCTACTTTGAAAATCTATACTCACATAGCGTGGAAAACACAGAGGAAATGGATAGATTTCTAGGAACATATGAACTACCAAAGTTCAATCAACAAGATTTAATAATTTTGAATAGCCCAATATCAGCTACTGAAATTGAAACCATGATTAAAAGCTTACCAACAAAGAAAAGCCCAGGTCTGGATGGATTCACAGCTGAATTCTATAAAAAATTTAGACTCTTCAATGAAATTAAAAGAGAAGCAGTCCTCCCTAACTCATTCTTGGAGGCAAGTATCACTCTGATACCAAAACCATAGAAAGACCCAACCAAAAAGGAGAACTATAGACCAGTCTCATTAGTGAACATTGATGCAAAGATTCTCAATAAAATATTGGCAAATATAATGCAGCAAATTATCAAGAGGATTGTACACCATGACCAAATGAGATTTATTCCAGGAATTCAGGGATGGTTCAACATATGCAAATCAATAAATGTAACACATCACATCAACAGAGCCAAAAATAAAAATCACATGATCATCTCAATAGACGCAGGAAAACCTTTCAATAAAGTCTAACACCTTTTCATGAGAAAACCCTGCAGAAACTTGGAATAGAAGGTATGTACCTCAAGCTCGTAAAGACCATCTATGACAAACCACCAGCCAACATTATACTAAATGGACAAAACTGAAAGCCTTCACTCCAAAATCAGGAACAAGACAAGGATGTCTACTTTCACCACTCTTATTCAATATAGTTCTGGAAATATTAGCCAAAGGAATTAGACAAGAGGGAGAAATAAGAGAAATAAAACTAGGAAAAGAAGAAGATAAATTAACAATATTTGCAGATAACATGATACTCTACACAGAAGACCCCAAAAACTCCATTAAAAGACTACTAGATGTGATAAACAAATTTAGCAACATAGCTGGATACAAAGTCAACACTCAAAAATCAATAGCATTCCTGTACACAAACAAAAAACTTACCGAGAGAGAAATTATGGAAATATCACCTTTCACAATAGCATCTAAAAAAATGGAATACCTATGAATCAACCTAACCAAGAATGTAAAAAATCTGTATGCTGAAAATTATTCTACACTAAAAAAGGACATTGAAAAATATATTAGAAAATGGAAGGATATTCCTTGCTCTTTGCTAGAAGGAACTAACATTGTGAAAATGGCCATATTCCTAAAACTGCTATACAAATTCAATGCAATCCCAATCAAAATACCATTAACATACCATATAGATCTAGAAAAAATATGCCTAAAATTTATCTGGAAACAGAAGAAACCTAGAATACCAAAGGTTATTCTGGGTAGCAAAGGCAAGACAGGAGCCATCTCAATTCCTGACTTGAAACTATACCACAAAGCCACAGTAATCAAATCAACATGGTACTGGCAAAGAAATAGACCTGAGGATTAATGGAACAGATTAGAAGATGCAAACACTACTGCAAAAACACTCAGCCACCTGGTATTTGACAAGGAGCTAAACATGTTCACTGGAAAAAAGATAGCCTCTTTAATAAATGGTGTTAGAAAATTTGGCTTTCCACAAGCTGAAAACTGAAAATAGACCCATGCCTGTCACCATACACTAAACTAAAGTCAAAATGGATCAAAGATCTAAATATTAAAACAGAAACACTAAATCTACTGCAAGACAAGCTAGGTAAAAATCTTGGGGACATAGGGGTAGGAAGAGAATTCATGATTAAAAGCAAACTGCATGGGAAATACATCAAAGAATTAACAACTGGGATCTCACATTACTAAAAAGTTTTTGCACTTCAAAAGAAATCACCAATGGAGTGAAAAGACACCCCACAGAATGGGAAAGAATTTTAGCCAACAATCTCTCAGACGAAGGACTTATATCCAAAACATATAAAGAACTGAAAAACATCAAGCTCCCCCAAATTCAAAGACCCTCTCCAAAAATGGGCATCTGAGATGAACACACATTTCTCAGATGAAGATATAAAAATGGTAAATAAAGACATGAAGAAATGTTCACCATCACTGGCCATTCAAGAAATGCAAATTAAAACAGCATTGAGATTTCATCTCACCCCGGAAAGAATAGCTGCCATCAAGAAAACATCTGATAACAAATGTTGGCGAGGATGTGGGGGAAAAGGAACACTGCTCCACTGTTGGTGGGAATGCAGACTGTGCAACCACTGTGTAAATGAGTATGGAGATTCCTCAAAAACTAGGATTGGAAGTTCCATTCAATCCAGCGATTCCCCTGCTGGGTATTTTCCCAGAAAAATTGAAAAGGTCATGTCACACTGATATGTGCACCCATGTTCATAGCATTTGTGATAGCTGATGGATGAAAAAGATGTGGTATTTTTATACAATTGAATACTATTCAGCTATAAAAAAGGATGATCTTGAGGCCTCTATAGGTAAATGGAGGCAACTTGAGAATATCCTCATTAGTGAAATAAACAAGACTCACATTAGCAAATATCACATTGTCTCTCTAGTGTAAAAAATAAGAACTGGCAGAATAATGGTATCCAAAAAGTATAATAGATGTAAAAGTATGATAGATAAAATAGATACTGTGCACCTGAAAGGGAAGGAAAGTGAAAGGGAAGGAAAGTATATAAAGGTATGTATAGTGTGTAAGATCGATGATCATAATGCTAAATTTCTGTTAGATCCTTAACCAGAAGGGTTTTTACTGCCAATGTTTGAGTGTCTAATCACTTTCTATGCTTTGATTTTTGTAACTTTAACAACTATTGTTAAGATGACATTAATGTATCAACTAGTGATTTTATGATGTTAATTTTTTATGAATTCTGTATTCTACCTTTTTCTCATTTTTTTCTATTTTATTGTTTTTTAATTTTCTTTTCTTTCTTTAAATAAAAAAGAATAATTAGTAAAACAAGTCTGTATTCACATTTCTGCTTTTTATTCTAAGGCTCCTTTTTTCTCATTTGTTAAGTAGAATAAATAATATCTGTTTATATTGCACCAAATGATTTAAAAATGGCTACCTTGTAGTACGAGTAAATAATAAGTAATTGTTCATCATTAATTTTACTGTTATCATTACCATCATTGCTCCATTAACTTGAAGAAGGAGGAAGTGACATGTTTTGTAGATGATTATCTCTCCCAAGATTGTGGGTATAATTATGTTTTATGTAAGGAAGAGACAGAGTGTTGACCATCTTCCTGCAGATAACCAAACCAATGTTTTCCTGTCAGACTTTGTGCATAGAGAATATAGATTGTGGCTGCCATAAAGCTTTCTATTCTTCAATTTCTTGAGAACAGGGTAAAAAATACATATTTTCTTTGTTACTACCTGTTCTCTTCTTTGTTTATGATATATTTATTCAAAATTAGCGTTGCCTTAAATCTTAACAATCTTCCCCCAAATAAAAACATTTCAAGGGTGAAAAAACAAAAAGAATAAATAATCACTGTCAAAATAAGTATTCTAAGGCCAAGATTAATTTGAAATATTACATATCCATGAACTAATACTTCACAGTATGTATCTTAAGCATTTGAGGTAATATTATTACTTGATACTTATAAAATGCTTGATCACATCAATGATAACATGATAACTAATAATGATAACTGATGATGTCACATCGTCAGTAATGATCATATTATCACATTGCTGAATTTGATCCCTGCCATTCAAAGTGATCGTTTTGTGTCAGTGACACTGTCTTAGAGTCTTGGTAGAAACTCAAGTGTTGATGGAAATTTCATTTTATTTTTGGGCCAAGTAAACCACATGTTGAAACTATAATTATTAACACATTATTTGTGAACACTGATGACTTTCAATGTGAAAACTGATGGCTTTTGCTGTGGCATTTTCACACTGGTGTAGATGGAGTTGTGATCAGGTCTGTTCCCCCTTCTCTTTCTTTCTCAACATGGCATTCAGGTCCACACTTGCAACATGAGAATCTGATTGCATTACACTCTCTCATTGACATGGAAAATATTTCAGTCAAACACACCCTCCCCACCCCCGTTGGTGTGTGAATTAAATTTTCAATTAGGTTGAGAAGGACTGTGTGGTCTTTTTCTGCAAAGGATTTACGCTTCACCTTCTCTCCATTCTTACCCACCTGCCTTTTATTTGTTTTTCTTTTTGCTCCTTGATCTCTCCAGTACACCATGTTCCTGAAGCCACAGAGCTTCTGTGTTAATAACTCCTCTTCTAGAAATTCTTTTCTCTCATCCATTCACTGATGTACATTTTTCCAGTCTCAACTAAAACCTCCTCAGGAAGGACTTCCCTGTCTTCATAAACAAACTCGGTCACACATATATCTGTAGCTGAAGATAACTCTTTCCTAGTACCTGTAACAGTTCATCATTGAGGATCCCTCTCAGGATGCCTGGCTGGTTTATTCAGATCCTCTTTCAAGACAAAGGTTTTTCTCTAGAAACCCTCAAATATCAGCTATACTTACAATGCCTTAAGTGAAGCAAGCTGCCTTTCTTACAGAGACCACCTTTATCTAGTGACCGCTTGACCCAGGGATGTAAAATCCAGGCTACCTTGCTCAACTCAGGAAAACTCCAAGTCTGCCACAGAGCCAAAGTTCTTCATAGGAATGATGGAGATGTTTGTTAATGCAGCAATACAGCCCGATTTCTCTTAGCCAGTTCCACTTCCCTGCTTTGTGGTCATAGGGCAAACACAGGTACCAGTGTCCAAGGAAATGTCTGCCTACTGAGAAACCCAGTATATGACAATCATTTCTAGGTTGTTAATTTTCTCTTTTGTCAGCTCCACAGGTGTGAAGATTGTGTCTGATTTTGCTATCTTTGTAGTTTTAATATTAAACCCAGCTTTGGACACATCAGGAACCTTCAAAACTACTACGTGAATTTGTATCACCTACCCTCATCAAAATGTAGGAAATTGGCATCTCCCAAGTCACAAAATTAAGCAGCCTTCTTCCCTCTTCTCTCTACCTAGTATCCTGTTGTTTCTTCTGTTCCTCTCAGAGCCTCTAAATTTTATTTAACCGCCTTCCTCACCAGACTGTGGCAAGATTTTTATCCTTTGCCAAAGTAAGATTTTCTGTTCTGAAGCAGAGAAGGTCACTAAGTCCAAAGTGACTTCTGGCAAAGAGCTGGAATCCTGTAACTGTTGCTCCTTTGATCTATGCCCATTTCCAGATAGCTAAAGTACAAAAATCCATCACTTTTATCTTGGCAAAAGAAACTCGACTCATTCCAACATCTTGCAATATCCTTGTTTATAATTATAGTCAAATAACAAGAAGATCTTTCAAGGTACTACAAGACATTTTGGGGTCATTTGTTCTGCAAAATGTTCGTTAATTATTAAGCTGAAAATCTTTGATAAGGGGTAAAACAATTTTGATTTTGAATTTGAAGCATGATAGTTTATTTGTTCATTTTAGAATTTTTTTAACACTTGCCTGTTTATTTCAGAAGTGATACTGAGAACGTTTCACTTCTAAATTGAAGAGTTTGGTGCCAAAACAAATAATCCTGCATAAAAATGTTAAAATGTGTTGAAGCTTAGGGTGCATTTTTTAAAAAAAAAATATTTAAAGAGAGAGGAAAAATAAAGCAAAACAGAAAAAAAGGGTAGAAACAATACAGAACTTCAAAAAAAAAAAAACGAACAGTAAGAAATCACTAGTTGATACATTACATGTTGTCTTCCTGGATGTAGTTCTTCAAGTTACAAAATCAAAGCATACAAAGCAGACATTCAAACAGTGAGGCTGCAAACAGCTCTGTTCTCTGATCCAACAAAAACTTAGCAATATAATTATCATTCCTACACCCTTAAATATACATGCAGTTATATCCTTTAGAGCACCTGCTTTTCCTCCTTTTGCTTTTTAAGTCCATTATCTGTTTAGTTATATCATGTTTCAGGTTGCTCAGTACCTTGCTGATCAGTTTTGTTGTTGTTATTTACCTTTAAACATTTTTTTCTTTTTTATTATTTTTTATTTTATTTATTTATTTTATTTTGAAGGTAGTAAAATACAGCAGAACGAGACAGGACATAGCCAACTGAGGCAGTGCAGTGAAATTGGCACAGAACCTCACAGCAGGCCACCGGGACAACAGCAATAGGCACAATAGTACATATTGTGTCTGCTTCACAATAGTTGTTCTTTCAATCAAGCAGAGCAATATCGAAGGAAATACTGAAATTAAAAGAACAGAATATTGAACAGAGAAATCTATTGACCAAAACAGAGCAAAACCAAGATAAAAATATTTGCCCTCAAACAGATGGCAGAAGAAAATCCCCCTTATTTGCTATATTGCATATATTCAGACTAACAACACATGCTCAGATCTCCGACTCTCACTTGCTGGGTGGAGGGGTATGGATATTTGATTCTTAGCACGTGCCCCGGTAGGCTCACAGCCGCCCACCGGAGGGGTGAAATGGCTGCCCGTTTTCCCAGTGCCCCAAGGTCCAACATGGCGCATCACAGATCTCAGGAAAGGCTGATATGGTTCTCGCCCTGGGGTGGCCTCGGCTTGCCAGGCCACAGCCACTTGCCAGCTAGGGTGCATTTTTTTGTGTTACATGGGTCTGTGGATTTTCATAATATTCAAGTCTAGAAGTCTTTTGTTTAGTTTCCAGTGGAGGCAAATACTCATCAACCACACCTACCAGAAGAAATAGTTACTTTTTGAATGGCCCGGAAGGGAAGAGCAGTGAAGTCTGCAGTGAGAATTTTTTGGTTTGAAAACCGGCTGAGCACTTACTAGTATTTGTCTTTAGGTGACATAGTCAGTGTCTCTCAGTTTAGACTCCAAATTTATGCAGCTGACAAAAGCCTACTTAGAGAACGAACACCAAATACTCCCAGTGTCATGGCATAATTGCCTTCTGATAACCCCAGCGTTTAACTCACATCTTCCCTTCAGCCTTAACAAGAGACCAGGAGTTCAGCAAGACCAGGAAAGACCGTATCTTACTAATCAGTAATCTCGAGAACTGGGCACATCAGCATAGCTGGTAAGTAGCCTCTTAAAAAATAATCATTTATTCTGCAAATTTATAAATTTAAAAGTTTACAATAGCTTCTATCTTCATTAAAGGTCCTTAGCACTTCACGACAGTATTCAGTCAAACATGTATAGGAAAGTGATAAAATATGAGTGTGATTACTCTTGTATCTCTATGACTAACTGGTGTTCTGAGAGCCTTAATGAAGATGGATAAATACATACAACAGTAAATTAAAAATTGAGTTTCACATGTGCAGTTTATTGATCTGCTAAATCATTGTTTGGTATTTTTTTCATTGATATGCACTGGATGAACAGCACTTTTGTGTGGTGAACATAGCATGAAAATCAATTTAACAATACAATAATTTAAACATATGGCAAATTAATATTCATAAAATAAAAAAAGGAAGCAGGCAGTAATTAGTAACAACCAGACCAATTATTCCAAAAGTATCTTCTCCTGGTGTAGTTAACAATGAACTACTTTGAAACTGAAACAATAACATTATTATTTCTGCCAATCTTATATCCTGACTGGCTTCTTTTCCTTCAGGTATCTTAGGAAGTTGAGCTAAAATATTAGTTAAAACTCCCCGTGGGATCCTTCCTTTTCTCTCTGCATCTCTCCGGCCCCACCCTGCCTCATCCTCCAAGAGTTCTTCATGTGTCTGGGGACTTTTGGTTTATTGCCCTCTGGAGATTTATATGTTTGTAAAATAGCAGATACTCTCAAATGATCCCAAAGAGAAGCAGTCAGGCTAAGTCATTTAAAAATTAAGTGCAGAATTTAGATATCATAATTGCTACAATCTGTCATTGGTCAGTGCAGACAGAGGTCTACATTAGATTGAATACCAAAATAAATACTCCTTTTTTATCTGAAAGAATAAAACCAAACGAAACCAAACAGAATGAAGCTAATCTGAACAGAACAATGAAAGCAATACAGGATTTCAAAACTAGATAATAGGAAATCAACAATGGCTACCATCATGTCTCTTGTTTTCTTCAAAGGAGCTGTCCATACCATCAGACATAGTAAAATCAAACAAAATAGAACACTAAAACCAATGAAAATAAGAGAATGAAAGTGTTATAGGACTTCAAAACCAGATAACAGGAAATTTTTGTACCGGGAACTGAAATCATAACCTCATACTTATCAGCCCAGGTGCTGTGCCACTGAGTTAAATCCCCAGCCTGATAAACACTTGGATTGTGAACCAACAAGGTCATCTTGTAGAAAAGAACACGAAATATGATATATTTCATCAATCTTAGAAAAGAGGAGCTCAGAGTCTATTCTCTGGAAAAAGTTATCTATAATCCATTCACATGCAAAATATACTCACTTTTTTCAAAGATGCCTGGAGCCTCATTCCATTAGAGAACAAGATGTCAATCTTAAACTCTCTTCATTTAAATCAGGTTAAAAATGTGTATGTGGCTCCTTGACTATGTTCACTCAAGTGTGGCACCTTGAAAACTGTTTTGGTTTGAAAATCTGTGAACTAAAGCAGCAAGTTACTCCCTCAGTATGCAGCCACTAGAAAATTTTAAGAAAAGCATCAGCTAACTCTATTAGGTGCTCCTGATCAGAGAGGGGGCTTGGCAAGGATTATATTGCTGTCATTGTGACCTGCGCTGTCCGTTTTCTGATTGAAGCCCAGTTCTGAAATCTGGGAAACAGTTGTGGTCTTATGTAGGTTTTTAATTTTGAAACTTTTCCATCACTTTTAATTCAAATTGATATATTTCCTACACTGTGTTTTATATGATTCTACACTACCAAATTACAAGGTGTCAGAGAATACAAAGGGAAAAGCCTTATTTTGTTTTAAAATGTCTCTTCATTTCATGGCTTACAATGGGTCAGATCCTTAAGATTGCCAAACACTATTATCAATCAGGTTGGAAAAGTCTAGGAAGCATACATCAGAGATTCTTACGGACCAATTTATCCATTTGAGAAAGTTTGTGTAATAGTACATTTTTGTTATCTAATCAAAGAACTTTACAATATTTTTGATCTGAATTTTACCCTGGTATAACATTTGCCATTTAGATTTTATAATTAAATCCAGTTTTTAGTTGAAAAACCTTCTTTTCTTACTCCTTCTGATTATGCGTTTTCTTTTTCTTTTCTTTTCTTTTCTTTTCTTTTCTTTTCTTTTCTTTTCTTTTCTTTTTGCAGTAGTGGGGATTGAACTCATGACCTCACGCTTGCCAGGCAGGCACTTATGCCACTGAGCTAAATCCCCAGCCCAATTATGCATTTTAAATGAAACCTAAAACTAGAGCTGAATTTTTCTGTATACAGTACACACTGCCACAATAATACTGCATGAAAAAACACATGCAATTTTAGTGAGACATAAAATAAAACTTCATTTAGTTCCCCAGTATGGAGGTTTTGATCTGGGTTAGATGAGAAAAATGTTACCAGGTGATTTTTCTCACTTGTCAGTGTTGGGATTGTTGTAGACTGTGTAGCTCCACTGACATGAGCCAGCATTGTTCTCAGGTCAGGCTTCTTGCCAAACTAGACAGATTTCTCTGAAATGAATGAAGTAACTGGATCCAGTTCTCAGTTTCTGATAGACTTGAGTAGGAATATTTTAACATAAAGACCAAAGATAAAGAAAGGAGGAAAATATGAGTTTTACTTCAAATCCTTTCTCATGTGTCATATTTTCTAATAGTCTTTTAGTCAAATCTAATCTGAAGCTAAATCTCTGAGTAGGGCTGGGGATGGGAAGGAAACAGTTTCTGGAAAAATCCCTGTCTATAGGGGTTGACAACACAATTATGTTATAGCATCAAGAACAATGAACAAGGATGACATGAATATTTAAGGTTTCTAGCAAGAAAATTACAGAAATACAGGAATAGAGGTAGAGGTAGAAATAAGACAGTGTATCTATCTATTTGGCTATGTATAGAGATTTTAACTGATAATAATTTTTGACTAAACTTGAGTTGATATTCTAGTTATGCATAAATTTTGACTTTAAAGTGTCAGAGGAGCTAATGTAGAGCTCACGTTTTCACTCCACTCATCTTCAAGAAGGTGATGTAAATCAGAGCCTCACTTTTCCTAGGTGGTTTAGTGGGACCCAGAAGAATGTTGATATTCATTTTCTCTTAGACTCCCACAATAAACATAAAACTGGTGAGGTCCTGCTATTAAATGATATGAAATGCAATCCTGAGGATGAAAATGTGTAAGTCCAAATCTCTACAATGATCTAAAAAGTATTCATTGTAAGGACAAGGACAGCTACAAGATCAATGAGAAAGACAATCATAAGTCACAGGTACCTGCTTGGAGAAGACTCAGGTCCTCAGATACTGGATGTGGGCTGGAAATCACTTATGACTAAAGCACTTCAACCAATAATTATGAACAGTCTGGAAAAAAATGAATAAATAGAAAATCTTCACCAAATTAGAAAATATAAAATAGAACAAAATGGAAGTGGTTGAATAATAAAATAAAGCTAAAAAATTTAAAGGCATGGACAAGCTCCATATTACTTTGGAGAAAGCAGAAGAAAGAATCAGTGTGCTCAAATGCAGGCTTTAAATGTGACCCAGTCTGAAAAACAGAAAGTAGACTGAGAGTGAAAACAAGTCCTTACTGATTTCTGGGAACTTCAATAAAAGATTCGTATTTTACTGCTGACCAAGAAGGAGAGAAGAAAGAAAATGGAACTGAAAACCCCTTAATAAAATAAAGATTAAATAAAAAAGTTCAGGAAATTTATAAAGACAAGAATTTGTGTGCAAATCAATAATCCTAACAAATAAAGAAAACCACACTGAAACCTATGACAGTAGCACTGCTGAAAACTAAAGGAAAAAGTCTTGAAAGGTGATTGATGAAAACATACTTCCTACTGATGAAAAGGAATTGGAATTGAGACAGACTCATCATTTCAAACTATGAAAGCCAGAAAAAGGAGGAATTTTTCAAGCCTATAAATATAATGTGTCAACTAGAAATTTCTTTATACAATGAAAATAAGAATACCTGGACAGAGCCAAGCATAGTGGCACTCCTGTAATGCCATTAATCAAGAGGCTGAGGCAGGAGAGGGTAGCCCTGAGTTTGAGGCCAGTCTGAGCTACATAGTGAGCTCAAAGCCAGCCTGAAATACATAGTCAGGCCTTGTGCCAAAAAATAATAACTAGAAATAGGGACATTGCAAGATAGAGATAAAATAATAGATTTGTTTTATTAGTAGCAAATATACTCTTAAGAAATGGCTGAAGAAATACTCCCAACATGCAGGAAATCATAAAAAGAGGACTAAAATTTCAATAAGAAAATAGAAAGAGCAAAAATGAAAATAAAAATGAAAAATTATTCTTTTCACCCTAATTTTCTCAACTCATATTGAATGGTAATAGAAAGTGTTACAATACCATTAGTTAATGTGCTCACTGCACACTGAAGAAACGGTAATTGAGACAACTACATTTGAACAGTGGGAGTAATGAAGAGGGTATTGAAATAAACAGTTGCAGCTCTGCAAACTGAGTAATAAAATACTGATCGTACCAGTTGGCTCTATAGTATCACATGTAAATCAGCATCTACAGAGTCATACCTAAATCAACTGCTAAGAAAACTATGCATTTGATATATTCAAAATCCTGTAATTGGAAATGAAATGTTAAAAGAATTTAAGTCACAGAAAAGCAAGGGGAGATGGAGAAATGGAGTCAACAATACAACAGTAACGGGACTCTTAACTGTAACCTATCACAGTTACTTTAAATCTAAATGGCACACCAATGAAAAGTCAGATTTATGGAGTGGATTTAAAGAACTAGAATCCAGAATCGAATGGCATATTTCCCATAAGTAACTTATTAAAGATAATGACCTAGGATGACAGTAAATGGATGGAAACAGCTTTGCCATACAAACTTTAATTAATGTAAACAAATATTGACTGGCCGTACGTATATACATGGTTCCCGGGATAGAACTCACAACCTCGTGCTTACCAGGCAAGCACTTGAGCCACTGAGCTTGGTCCCTGGCTGACTGGCCTTACTGATAGCGGGTATAATACACTTCAGAGAGAAGCGACAGAGGGCAACACAATCCTAAAAATGCATCTATCAAAGGACAATAGACAATCAGGCTAAGGTTTCTTACTTATTTCAATTAATAGAATAACACCACGAGTCAAGGAAAACATTTTCCTCCCAATTACAAAATGCCCCATTGACTAAAACAGACCAAACATAAAGGCATAGTACAAAAGCGAGGCAATTTGACATTTTATTTGCTTTGTCAAATGGAGCTATGAAAGTCTCCAGACTACTCTTGACGGAGGTAGGGAGAAGGCTTGTGCTCACATTTTCACTTAGAGAAATGAAACCCGCCCTGAGCTGCTGTTTTGTGCAATTCATGCTTCTCCAAACAGCATGTTGAGACATAAGCGTCAGCCTCAAGCGTACACAGAGCTGAATACCTCAGTTCTCTACTGAGAAAACTCAGAGGACCGCCCCAAGTTTTCAGGGGCTCTTCAAGTCCCACAGAGCGCAGAATTTCCAGCAACAGGACCCTATCCTTCATTTTAAATTGGGGTAGTTAGGGGTGGAGCCTCAAATTTGCCTAACAAGTTCCCCAAGGATTCTGATATTTTTTTGTCTGGGAATAACATTACCAAAGCCTTTGCTGAGGACATAGCTCAGTAGTAGAGTATGGGCTTAGCAGGCTGTGCCCCTGGATTTGACACCCAGCATCAAAAAAAAAAAAAAAAAAAGAAACAAAAATGTCTTTGTTCTGCAGTAGGGCTTAGAAATTTTTTTGTGTCTGAAAAGGGCTAGGTTATTAAACCATTGAGACATTTTAGATTCAGTAGTACTGTTTTAGTATGAAAGCAGCCCTGAGCAATCAACACATGAGTATTAGTTCTAATAAAATTACATTTCTGTAAAAGGACATCAGTCTCATTTGACACTTGGGTTAGCCAACTCCTACTCCAGAGAATAGTGCAAAAAGTGGAGTAGCTGAATCAAAAGATATATATTATTAAATGAATACTAATGGATTCTCCCACTCTCAAATTCCAAATTTACACTTCATTGTACTATACGCAAAACCTTTAAATGAAGGTCTGTCACTAGGGGGCAGTGCTGCTAAGGGGGGAGACTACCCATGTGGGAAGCTGGGGTGACCTGGGATGTCTGTCTGTCTCCCTCTTTATTTCGCCATGATCCTGAAACTCTTTATCAAACCTTTAAAAATAGAATAAAAATCTTAATTACCTTTTTCTCACAATACTTGGACTTCGTAATTTCACATGTTTGCCTATTTGATGTCTTTGAATTCTTTATGAATAGCCACTCCTAATGATTTACTTGTTTCTAGGGCCCTTGCCATCTCAGCATGGGGAGGCAGGTTTCCCATATGTATGATGGGGACATGGGAATGGACACGCCCTGTCACAGAGTTTGGGAAAGTGCACCTTCCTATCAGCACTCCAATCACTAATTGAAAAGGTAGGCAAACATAATTGATTCTCCACGCAAAGAAAGCATCTAAAGTGTTTTTGTTTTTGTTTTTTAATCTATGTACTACTGATGTTCTGGGCCCAGTAAACTTTTGTTCAGCACTGTAGGATTTTAGCAGCACCCTTGATCTGTATTTATTGGAAACCAAGAGTCAGTGATACCCAGTATTGACAAAGGAGAATTGTCCTAGATATTGGCAGTTATCCTTAGAAGATCAAAAGATCCACAGTGTTGTTTGTTTGTTTTATTTCTTTGTTGTTGTTGTTTTTTGCTGCTGTTTTTGTTTTTTGAGACAAGGTCTCGCTATGTAACACAGGCTGACTCTACCAGATTCTTGTGCCTCAGCCTCCCAAGTGCTGGGATTACAGGCATGCACTACCATGCCCAGCAAGATCCACTCATTTTGAACCATAATATTTGTCTTACATTTCTGTCATTAGTTTTACATTTCCATCATTTGATCTTTCCTGGGACACCAGTTGTCAACTCCTGACTTGTCAAGAGAGTCAGTCTTTCCTGTAGCCCTCACCTATGCCCACACCACGATGAAAAAAATAAATCAGCAGTCTTATTCCCATTTCTTTTATTTTCTTTTTTCTTTTGTGTTTGTTTTTGTTTTTGATTTTTGAGAAAGGGTTTAGCTCTGTACTCTAGGCTGGCCTTGAACTCACCGTGTAGCCCAGGCTGGCCTTGAACTCATGGGAGTCCCCCTCCCTCAGCCCCCTAAGTGTTGTGATGACAGGTGTGCACCCCACACTTGAGGTCATATTTTTGTTTCTAAGGATCTCATGCTAGTTTACATCAGAGACTAGAAGCTTTTGAACCTATCATGTATGCCAACAATATTTGACTTGGCTCACATTCACTTTTTAGAATTTTTAAAATTATTTGCCAGTGTTTGTAGAATGAGATCAGTCACATGATGGGAATTTAAGCTTCCTTTTAAAAATAGAAAAATTCTCGGGCTGGGGATTTAGCTCATGCGGCATAAGCACCTGCCTTGCAAGCAGGTGATCATGAGTTCGATCCCCTGCACCAATTAAAAAAGAAAAAATCTGGCAATATTAGACTTTAATTCCTTCAAAAATCAGCTGTTCCTGTGCAGCAGCTATGTTCATAGAAGGGCATGTGCACTTCAGATTACTGCGGTCCTTACCACTTTCTCTTGATCATTCTCAGATTTTTTACATGGAAGCACTTTGGTTCATATTTTTGAGTCCGGCACTGGATAACTCCAAATGAATGGAGAGTCAGGACTAATCAAGGAAAACAACTGACCTAGAGTCCTTTCTGAGAATTCCCAAATCAGGACCTTCTTCTTTTATAAGTCTTGCTTCTTTGACATTCAGTTAGTGCTGACAAAATAAAACAGTGATCTTCAAACACCAATAAAAGAGGAGTACAGAGAAAAACCAGAAGAACAAGATGTTAAAATAGTTTGTTTGCTGATTTGTGAAGTTTTTTCCTTTACTTAAGCTTAATTTTACCTTGACTTAGTGTCTAATGTTGAAATGATAGAAAGACTCTTGAAACAAAGGGTTGAATGATTTCCTCCCAAGCAGGGAGCAGGAAATTATAAAAATGAAAATGAGCTTTCTGCTTTCAATTGGAGATTGCCTCTTTGAAAGAATGTCTGAGAATTGGCAAAGCATGCATTTTAAATCACATTTTCTCTGTGAGTAAACAAACCTGTTTTATGTTCTAGGGGAAAGTACAAATATGTTTTCTACTTTTATGTCTCATTTCCTGATCTCTGTTCATCATGTTGAATAAGGGACTGTTTGTTATACAGCATCTCATACATCATATTACATGGCAGTATTTGGGGCTTAGAGGGTTTCTGTGCATAGTGGAGATCAAAAGCAACAAAGGCTTAGGGAGCACATGGATCTGAGTGTGGCCTTGTTCTCTGCATATTACTAAGAGAATGCAAAATTGCATGGTCACTTAGTAATGGAGCAGTTCCTTTCCTCCCATCAGAAGAGTCAGGGCTCCACCTGGGCCCAGCTTTTGTCTCGTTTTTCATTTTCTCATCTTCTTGCAGTCCTTCACTTCAAGAGCTACATGGGTCATGGCAGACAATAGTTCTTGAAGCCAAGCTATTTATTTTATCTATTTAAGCAATGTTTGTGATGTATACTTTCAGTATAGTGTACATACATGCATGATGTCAATGTTATTCTTCATGCATTGCAAATTTGGAAAATACTATAAATATGTTACATGTTAATTCAAAATCAAGATGGACACAATAACAGATGCATAAAGAAGTTTCTACCAGCTTTGGTTTTTCTTTATCTTATTTTGCTATTTAAGAAGACAACTAGTTCTATTTGCTGTCATATTACATACATTTGGGGAGATCAATCTGATATCATCTAATTGATTTTTCTAAGAAATCAAGGGTCATTCTATCAATTGCAATTGGAATTTTTATGTTGAAACTGCAGAAGATCAATCAAGGTTGGCTTTTGAGTGAAAAGAGAATAACATGTCAAACTTAGAAAGATGATAATCTGACTTTATGATCATGGACTTTCTATAATCATTAATTTGATTCAAAGCAATCCTGTTGCTATTTCATTCCATGTTATCAACAACTTTGTGTTAGGGATGTGATAGTTCTCTGAGGTCATGAAAAGGATAATCCAGCCATTAAAGTTTGCATTAGATAATGGTTGATGGATTATTAATTTACAGTATTAGGAGATATCATTAGAAAGAGGTGACTTTTTTGTTCATTATTACATGAATAAAAAGAAAACAAGTCTAAGTAAGGACTTACTAAGAATTTCTAGTTTCCATCAAAATTAATGTGTTTCAAAACAATAAAAAATAAATCTCAAAATTGTTCAGAACCGACCACGGTACTTTGGGATTGAGGCAACATACAGCCAACACATCTGCTACATTGTCCTACTAGATTTTTGCCCTAAGCAGAATCTTTCTCCATATGCTGTATTCATTTTCATTGTTGCTAGATGCTTGCCAAGAGATAATTATATCCTTCTTCAATTTAAACCTGGGCACCAGTTGAGTTGCTTCTCATATACATATTAACCAAAAATGCCAAATCTTAACAAACTTATAAAGCAAACAATACAACAGAGGAATGAAAATATTCTACTTGCTCAGCCTTGCCTTGTGTATCTCTTAATCTCATTGGCAATTCTGATTAATTTATCCTTGTTTCTTTTTAATCCTTTAGTGCTAAATCTTAGATATGAGAAATGTGATCACTCAGGTTGATCCTCCCTATGTCAGAGTAGTGCTCCATTGTGTATAAATACCACATTTTCTTTATCCATTCACCTCTTGATGGACATATAGACTAAATCCAAGATTTAACTACTGTGCATCCTGTTGTTATAAATATGGTTATGCATGTATCATTACAGCATGATGTTTTTATGTTTTTATGAAGGTAACTAAAAGAAGAATAACAGGGTCAAATCAGACTTCCAGGTTTTGTTTTCTGAAGGATCTCCATACTGATTTCTATAGTGATTTTACTAATTTACATTCCCACAAATGATTTACAAAGTTTCTTTTTTCTCCACAGCCTCACCAGCATTTATTGTTATTTTATTTCTTGATGATAGCTATACTTTCTGGGATAAGATGTAATTATTTTGCTCTTTTAATTTGCATTTCTTAAATTACGAGAGATGCTGAACATTTTTTCTTGCATTAATTGGCCATTTATATTTCTTCTTCTGAGAAATGTCTATTCATTTCATTTGCCCATTTTTTAATTGGGTCTTTTAGTTTGGGGTTTAATTATTTTGAGTTCCAATAAATGCTTTTGAGACCATAATGTTAAATGAAATAAATTAAATAGTCAAATTTAAATACTTTATATGCTCTTATATGAAAAACTTAAAACATAAAGAGCAAAATATAAGACAGATAAAGGAAAATAGAGAGCTAGATCCTTTTCAACTGGCAAAGGGATCAAGAGACAGAGGGAACTGAGGTGTGTTATGTATGTGTGAAAATTTCTTACAAGGAATGTAATTATTATGTCCTACAAACAAATACTAATATATAAAACAACAGCTGAGATAAAAAAGAAAGTTAAAAGAATGGAATCTGAAAGGTCAGCAAAGCAATTAAATTCTATAATACTTTCATTATTTTATTTTGATTAGTTTTGTTCTGTTTTGTTTGATTTTGTTGTGTGTGGTGGTATGGGCAGCAATTGTGAAGAAAATGAGAGACATTACGGTAGCCACCGTTGATTTCCTATTGTCTTGCTTTGAAGTCCTGTATTGATTTGCCTTGTTCTAGTTTGATTTTCTTTATTTTGTTTTGTTTGGTTTTATTCTCTTTAAAATAAAAAAGATAATGTTAAAAAATCCAGTTTTTTAAAATTATATCCATCTAATTGTTCATCTCATATGTATAAAAATCTCTTTTTAAATTAAATTTAGCTACTGATAAAATACATGTGACATAAAACCAACCATTTTAACTGTAATAAAATTTATAAGAAAGTGGTGTCAAACAGTAAGACCAATTATATATAACCATCACAGCTATTCATTTCCAGAATTTTCCTCTCCATCTCAAATGGAAAATCTGTGTCCTTTAAACAATATCTCCACATCTCTTCTCCTCCTCTACCCTGTATTAATTTCTGTTCTACCTCTGGCTCTACAAATTGCCTTCTCCGGATACTTAATTGGAATCAAGTGACATTTATTTTTGTGTCTGAGATTTCATTTACCGTGTTTATAAAGGTTCAATGATGTTGGAATGTATATTAAAATTTCACTCCTTTTTAATTTTTTTTATTTTAAACATAATAAAATCCAACAAAATAAAACAGAATAAGGCCAATCAGAATAAAGCAGTGAAATTGGTACAGAACTTCAACACAGTATACTAGGAAAACAACAGTGGCTACCTTAGCATATCTTGTTATCTTCACAATAGTTGCCCATTCAATCAAAGATAGCAAAATCAAGCCCAAAACAGAACACTAGAAAACCAATCAAAATAGAACATTGAATAGAGCAAAACAATTAATTGGAACAAAATGAAACAATAAGAATAATATGATTTCAAAGACAACATAGAAGAAAATCCCCCATGTTTGCTATATTGTCTACTGTTATCCTCCCAATAGATGCTCACACCACTGGCCCCAGGCCTGCAAAATCACCAAACAATACAAGCACCTGGTTACTTTTTGTACCTCAGTTGCTATCAATTCAGCCTGTCCTCTGAACCACCCAGCTGCTTAGTAGGGCCAGGGGCATGTTGATTCTCAGCCCTCATGCCAGTGGGCTCACAGGAGATGCTATCTGACCTTTCTCTTCCTGGGCCCAGCATGCTTTGCGTGGCTTTCCACAAAGTCTGGCTAGTTGGCTTCTTGGTGGGCTTCTCCCAGTCCCAGCATGGCTGATTCTTGGGAGGTGCTGACTTTTTTCTCCTCTCACTCCTTTTTAAGGTTGAATAAAACCCCATTGTGTCTACATATCACATTTTATCTATTGATCTGTTAATAACAAGTTGAATTGCTTCTACTCTGTGTTATCATGAATAATATTGTAAAGAAAATAATATTAGTATGCAAATATATGATAGTGTCAGTACTATAACTACTTTTGCATATATACCTAGAAACAGAATGCTTGGACCATGTGTTAACTGTATGTATAACTTGGAGAAACCTCCAAACGGTTTTTCACCTTTGCCATGGCATTTTACATTGCCATCTTCACTTCACAAAGGTTCCAATTTTCAGCATCCTTATGAGCACCTGAAATATTCTATCTTGTTTTTGTATGAAATATTCTATCTTGTTGTTTTTGTTTATAATAGGTATCTTAATGGGTGTGAAATATTATCTCACTATTGGTTTAATTTGTACTTCTCTAATTGCTATCAATGTGGAACATTTTACTTGAGTTTAATGGTCTTTACTTTTTGTCTCATCCATTTTATCTTTCATGCGTGTGTGTGTGTGTGTGTGTGTGTGTGTGTGTGTGTGTGTGCTGAGGATCAAACTCACAACCTCCTGCTTGTCAGGCAGGTGCTTATGCCACTGAGCTAAATCCCCAGCCCTCTTTCACTTCTGTTTCTCTTCTTTGATCTTTTCTTTTTATCCGTTTCTGACCCACCATCCTCTTTTCTTCCTTTCCTTTCCCTTCTCTCCTTCTTATCCTTCCTTGAGGGACATGAGAAATATGAATTGACTGTATTTATTAAGGGTTTTATCCCTTCTCCATCTAATCAAAACCCTAACTAGTCCAGAGTTGTATATCTAGCAGGTGATAATCAGCATTCAGCCCTTGCATTTAATTCTAAATTTAATCTCTTAAAAATGTTTTCCACTGACTGGAACAGCAGAAACCTTAGGTTTCATAAACGGCTATTGGTCAGATATTGTTCTAGGCACTGTGGCATTTCCTTGAACAAAGTACATAATCTCTACTTTCCTGGGCCACACATTAGCAGCAATAAAGAAGTCGAGGCTTTCATCGATTTTTATGAGGAGTAATTTTCTCTGGACTCCAATTTCATACACTACAGTGGTAGAAGTTTTACTCTGGTATCATGTACCTCTAACATTCTGTGTCCATAATTATCTTTAAGTGCCCTTTTATTCTCTTTCTGTCCCTAATCCAAGTCAACATACATTTAGGCTACTTTTCATTTTATTTCACGAATTGCATCAGACTTTATTGTACAGTGTTTTATTTGTCCCAGGCTGTTAGTAATGCGGAGAAGTGCAGATTGCAGAGGTGGGCGAGCTGTGTTAGGAGAGGCCAAGCCCAGCAGCAGCCGCAGCCTCCCGCTAACTCTCCACCTCCCACCCTCGCACCGTCCCTGGTCCAGGCTGCCGGTGGCCTGTGCTCTGCCCCCTTCCTGGAGGGCTCCCTGCCATCCTCGCAGATGGCCCTAGTTATGGGGTTAGAGCATCGTGTGTCAGGATCACATGAAGTCATTGGGAATTGTTGCTGACAGCTGTTCAGGAGTTTTCATAAAATGACTTGATCTACACACTGCGGGCTCTGAAGATGCCATGGGTCAATTTGCTTGAGATGTTAAGCAGCAAGCCATGATTTAGATATTCCAAAGAAGGATTTTCCTTCGCTAAAAGAACTCAGGAGATCTTGGAATGCATGTGAGAGAATTGTGATTGGATTTACTTCATGATACGTTTGCTGAAAATGTAAGATATTTCAAGCTCCTTCAGTTTCAATCATCAATAAAAACAGCTTGTCCATCTACTAGTATATTTTGACATCTATTCATACTCATAGCGGTATTGCATAAATAATAAAACTAGATTTCTTTGCCCTTTAGAGTTTACATTGCTTGGAGAAATATAGGTGTGGGTGATTTTTTTTTTCATTTTGAATAAAAGTAAGGTATGGTATTTTATGCCAAGAAATTAAGCAAATAATAATGGCAGTAGCTATATTAAAGCCTCACTTTGAGTGAACCATAATGCATGTGAAATATGAAGATGCTGTTTCACCTGGCAGAGCATAATGGTGATATCCATGGGTAAACTGGTGGAGAAGAGACAGTATTTCTGCCTTTCAAATTTTACAAACTTTGTACAATCTGGTATTTTAGACCAAAGTATACCATACTGATTGGATTCATCTGTACAGAGAAAAGGTCATGCAATCATCTGCAAAGAAATTTTTAGCTTCCTATAAAATAGAACCCAAAATTTACTTTTTATTTCATTTTGAATAAACCAGCCTCACCTTTTGAAGACTTTAATGTATGAATGAGCTCCAAATAAGTAACTAAGGGTAGCTAGCTAAGATCTCAGCTCCCAGGAGAAGTCCAAACATGGTAAGATATCTTTAAGGTGTTTGGTACTTTCTCAGAGATGAAATAATGGATAACCAGGGAAATTAGGTCAGCATACCAGGAGCAATCCATCTATACAGGTATTGTCCAGATGTTCTGTTCAGTAGTTTAAGGTACTAAGCTTCCAGGGTGAGGGGAACTTTTATCATCACTGTACATGTAAGCTATACATTTTTATATTCTCCTTATAAATTGATGTCTTAAATTGAATGTGGTGTCCCAGCCTATTCCAGGAATTTGGCCAACAAAGGAGGGAACTTCATAATAGAAACTACCCCTATGACTATTCTCTGTTGAATACTCCTGGCTGTTCAGATATTTTCATGTACTCTGAAGACAAATAATTTGATATTTGCCTTATTGCTTGAGACAAAGGGGCTGGTGGAAAGGATTTGGACAGAAATAAAGTAACAGTAAAGCTCAATTTCTTGTTTAAGTGGATTTGCATTTCCGGCACAGAAGGATATTATCTGTATTTAATAGGGCATGTCTAAACATTATGTGTGGTGAACAGCAAATTGCTGAAAACTGCAGAAGGAATCTGCTCTTCCAGGTGGGAAAGAGGGATCTTGCTAGCAGGGTAAGGGCAATCTATCAATCAATCAATCATTCAATCCAAGATAACTGGAATGAAAATTTCTTAAAAATAAAGTATGGTAACTAAGAGAGAGAACTTAAAAACAATGCAGATTTGAATCTGAATCTTATTTTTAAATTAAATGGCTGGATGACCATAAATCACAGGTCAATCCCCAATGTCCAGATCCCTATAATATACATAATAAATTCAATCAATTGTTTGAAGATTAACTGATATTATAGATAGATCTCTATTGATAGGCTTAGGATCAAATATTGACTAATACCTAGGAAAAGCTTATTATATATTTTAGTGTCATTCTTCTGCTTGCAACTGAAGTTCTTTATTACTTCTATTTCTCCCTTTGTTTTAGTTTGAGCTAAGTTCTTACTGTCCATGGAGAATTTTATTACTCTTTTGCTACGTGTCTCTAAAGCATATGTGTGTATATGTGTGTGTGTGTGTGTGTGTGTGTATATATATATTATCTATAATTTTTTAAACAAAAATTTGAGGTTACAAAAATATGTGAGGCAGACTCTCTGGTTTCTTGTCCCTCTCCTGACTCCATCCAGGAGAGCTGCGTTAGTGAATGTCAAAGTTTTTCTCAAATTTTACATTTATATGTGAATTTTCTTTCCTGAATTATTATTCAATATCTTTCCTGTATAGAAAAGCAGGAATAGATAATTCTGCATTTTAGCAGCCCTTTTCTCCATGTATTCCTTAGCTTTTTCACCCTGAAATGCACTTTAGGTCCCTTCTCTCTGCTCTTTTGCTTGAGTATCATGCCAGCCAACACCTTTGATTTCTGCTGTAACCACAGCCAACACCAAACATCATTATCAAAAAAGGTATTTTTCTTGATTTTGGAAGTTGTATGAATTTAAAGTTCAGAGGTTTTATCTCCTGTAAGCAACTAAATGTCAATATGAAAGCAGAAAAGTGATGAAATCGATTTCTGAGCATACAGTATATGTAAACTAAAATAAAAGAGTAAAGGAGAGTTGTTCTTTTTAAAGCTGCTTTGGAATTTAATACAGGTGCAAGACTTTCTGAACCTTAGGAAAATAGGAAAAGGAATCAGAACATTTCTAAGTGGAGCAGTAAGCCAAGTATAGGATGTGAGTTATTACTTCCACTTAGAAAGAGCAAAATACAAGTCAGATAATATGAAGTAGGAGATGGATTTTTTTTTCAAATGTGAAGGGGATCAGGATATATAGGGAAGGGTTAGTAAAGGAATGAAAGAAAGGGATTTAGATGTATTTTGTAAATGTTACAACTTACTGCAAGGAATTTCAGCATGGCATATTGTGAAACTGGCCCCCACCCCCAAATAAACTGAAAAAAAATTAAAATTGAGTTAAAGTTTTCATGGCTTCCCATCATAGTGATTTTGGACAATCCATTTGCATCATGCAATCTTGAATTTTGAATATGGACAGTCATTCCCACCTTACCAGGTCACCCTGGGAATGAACAGGAGAGTCCACATGTGCCACTTAGGAAAATACTGGAATATGAAAAGTGCTTCAACAGTTTCAGTTATTATCAGCAATATTATAATGACCCCTCATTTCAGAGCATGCTGGGGAGCCTACATATTATATATAGTATTTAACTTTTACAGTAAAAAACCAGACATTATCATTGTGCCTAACCAAGATTACTCAGCTGAAGATTAAAAACTTTACAAAAAGGGCCAAATTTAATACCTTATAAAGAAATGGACTAGATTTAATAGCAGGTTTATATGATTTTAGAGACTGATTTTTTACCATTTGACATACAGAACACAATATAAAATAAATACATTCTCAGTTTACTTATAGAATTCCCAAAACCATTTATTGAAAGTGACATAATTCTATACATAGAATTTGAAAAGCACAGATCACAGGAATAGCTGTGAGCTCTTAATATAGTTAAGTAGGAAGTATCCAAATGCCCTTGCTAAGCATGCTGAGCATAGGAAAGCTAGACTCGCCCAGATGTTTGGTTGGGGGAGGGCCTTGTATTCAGTTCTTCATGTAATTTCTTAAGAGGATGAAAGAAAAGTACAAGGGATTTCAAGACACTTACTTGCATTGAATTTTCCTCTAGATAGATGGATGTCTTTAAACCAATCAGAACTGATTATGTTCTCTGAATTGCAAAAGAAATAAAAGTATCTTATATCTTTTAAATATTTTAAACAATATTGATACTATTTAGGTACCTGCACTGTTATGTCAACATAAAATATTCTTAAAGAATTCATCAGTATTGTTTGGTGAACACACTTTTAACTTTACTCCATGTATTAAAACAAAATCTATGTATTATATGAAAATCACTCTTCTAGGAGGTTTAGGATACATCAACAAGTAACAGTTACAAAAGAATTTTGATGTTATTCACTTTATATTCTAGTGAGGAATGATAGGCAATAAATGGTATCATAATAATAATATGTGACGTGTATTATAAAAGCATAGGGGCTGAGGATTCAGCTCAGCAGCATAAGCACATGCCTGGCAAGAGTGAGGTTGGGAGTTCAATCACCGGTACCAAAAATAAAAAATAAAATAAAAGCATAAGTATCTTGGAAAAGGTAACATTAACAGTGCAAAATAATGGTCCAAGGTCAGAAGGAGAAAGGCATGCAGCCAGCCTCTGGATGGACAGTGACTTCACATCGAGAGAAAGGAGGAGACCTTGAACATTTTCATTATAGAAGCATGGAAGTATTTTGATGCCAGCAAATTTGGCATAACTATGCCACATGTAGCCTCCTTTTCACTTTCCTCATTGCATTGTTTTTCCCACTTTTATCCCATGGTTGGTTCCCTCCATCTAGAACCTAGAGCATGACTCCTTCCCCCTTAGAAGGGTTGAGGGCACACACTGTGATTTCCTGAGAGAAGAATACTTCTCCTGTATTAGTATTTTCTTGGAGCTAAAAAACATTACATCTTTAAGGAAGGGTTTATTTGACTCATGGTTTGGAAAAAGGAGTTTCAGGGTTGTTTGATTCTAAGGCATAAACATCATGGCAGAAAGGTCTGGTGGAGTTAAACTGCTTAGTTCATGGTGGCCCAGAAGTAGAGAGAGGCAAAAGTCCCATAGAGGACTCAGGAAGAGACAAAACTCTACAACCCACTTAGACACCCCAAAAGCCTGCTCCCCTAATCTGCTAGGCACTTCTTAATCCAGTGAGGTAGATATGTCAAGGCTAGTAGTCACAGCTCCCTATACATTTGGACACTACATGGTATATTGTATTGCTAAAATAATATAAGGTAGTAAACATTTCTAATGAAAATGATGAAAAGTCAGGAGATTATTTATCAAAGTCCAGATATAATCCAATGTAGTGATATTCATGAGCTTCCTATGCTTCCATGTTGGTTGTTTTTATATGTTATAACCACTGGAATGTAGATTTACAATGAAAATGAAAACAAAGCTTCTTATGTTATTTAAAACATTATGTGTCTTTCATAGTACAGGTTGAACAGATGCTCATATGTATTAGTTATAGATTTAGGACTAGAATGTCCCCATGGACCATGTGTGTAACCTAGGACAGTGCAGACTGCACAGTACAGGATTAGCTGTGTGTTGTTTTTTCTGAGGCATAACATCCATGTTAAAGGCACATTTAACTTTGACAACTACGGCCACAATTAATATGTGCCTTTTCCCCCCTAAGGTCGCAGAAATTCCTTCTGTATTACTTGTACTCTATATGTAGATTAGTTTAGTCTGTGCTTGAACTTCATCTAAGTCTAATGATTGTGTCTATTTTTATTTAAAGTAATTTGAGATACATTAGTGCAGGCAGTAACTCTTGATTCCTTTTACTTTCCATTTATTACTGGATATACTTTTGTGTATCCGTTTTTCTGCTTAGAAATGTTTGGTTTGGGTCCCATTTGGGACTGCGGTGGATGAAGCAGCAATAAATGTATAGCAAGTTTTTTTTTTTTTACAAATGTAAGACTTTATTTTAGTGTTTAAACCTCTAGTAGTGGTATCATTTGATCATAGTTAAGCATGTGTCTAGCTTTATAAGTAATGGCCAACTGTCAAAGAGAATGCAGCAAATAATCAAGGAGATTATATGGCATGACCAAGTGGGATTCATTCCAGGAATGCAGGGATGGTTTAACACACAAATCAATAAATGTAATACACCACATCAACAGAGCCAAAAACAAAAACCGCATGGTCACCTCAATAGATGCAGAAAAAGCTTTCAATAAAGTCCAACTCTTGTTCATGATAAAAACCCTTCAGAAACTTGTAATACACGGTATCTACTTCAATCTCATAAAGACCATCTATGACAAACCAACATCCAACATTATATTAAATGGACAAAAACTGAAAGTCTTCACTCTAAAATCAGGAACAAGACAAGGTCCACTATCACCACCAAGGTCTACTAAAATCAGGAACAAGTGGTCCACTATCACCATTCCTATTAAATATAGTTCTGGAAATATTAGCTAGAGCAATCAGACAAGAGAGAGAAATAAAAGGAATGAAGATAGGAAAGGAAGAAGTTAAATTATCACTATCTGCAAATGACATGATAGTATATATGGAAGACCCAAAAACTCCATTAAAAGACTACTAGAAATAATAAACAAATCCAGCAGTGTAGCTGGATACAAAGTCAACACTCAAAAATCAATAGCATTCTTGTACACAATCAAAAAACTCACTGAGAAAGAAATTATGGCAATATCACATTTCACAATAGCATCTAAATAAATGAGATACTTAGGAATCAACTTAACCAAGAAAGTAAAAGACCTATATTCTGAAAATTATACTATGCTAAAAAAAAAGAGATTGAAGAGGATATTAGAAAATGGAAGGATATTCCTTGCTCTTGGCTAGAAAGAACCAACATTGTGAAAATGGCCATTCTCCCAAAAGTGTTATACAGATTTAATACAATCCCAATCAAAATACCATCAACATATCTTACATATCTAGAGAAAACACTTCTAAAATTCATTTGGAAACAGAAGAAACCTATAATATCAAAGGCAATTCTGGGCAACAAAGGCAAGACAGGAGCCATCTCAATTCCTGACTTGAAACTATACTACAACAAGCTACTGGGATAAAATCAGCAAAGAAATAGACCTGAGGATCAATGGAACAGATTAGAAGATGCAAGCACAACTACACAGACACTCAGCCACCTGATATTTGACAAAGGGGCTAAACATGTTCACTGGAAGAAGGATAGTCTCTTTAATAAATGGTGTTGGAAAAATTGGTTTTCCACATGCTGGAGACTGAAACTAGACCCATGCCTATCACCATGCACTAAACTAAAATCAAAATGGATCAAAGATCTAAATATTAAAACAAAAACACTAAAACTACTGGAAGACAAGGTAGGTACAACTTTTGGAGATATAAGGGTAGGCAGGGGATTCATGAACAAAATGCAAACTGCATGGGAAATGCTTCAAAGAATCAACAACTGGGTTCTTGTATTATTAAAATATTTTTGCACTTCAAAAGAAATCAACAGAGTGAAAAGAAAACTCATACAATGGGAAAAAATTTTAATCAGCAACCTCTCCAACAAAGAACTTATATCCAGAACATACAAAGAATTAAAAAACATCAGGTCGCCCAATTCAAAGACCCTCTCCAAAAATGGACATCTGAGATGAACACACAGTTCTCAGATGAAGATATACAAATGGCAAATAAATACATGAAGAAATGTTCACTATCACTGTTTATTAGAGAAATGCAAATTAAAACATCATTAAGATTTCATCTCACTCTGGAAAGAATAGCTGCCATCAAGAAATCAACTGATAACAAATGTTGGCGAGGCTTTGGGGGAAAAGGGAACACGGCTCCACTGTTGGGAATGTAGACTGTGCAGCCATTATATAAATCAGTATGGAGATTCCTCAAAAAACTAGGATTGGAAGTTCCATTCAGTCCAACTATTCCACTCCTGAGTTTTTTTTCAGAAAAACTGAATAGGTCATGTGACAGTGATATTTGTGCACCCATGTTTACAGCAGCACAATTTATAATAGCTAAATCTTGTAAACAATCAAAATGCCCATCAACTGCAGAGTGGATGAAAAAGATGTTGTATTTTTATACAATGGAATATTACTCAGCTATAAAAAATTATTTTCTTGAAGCCTTTATAGATAAATGGAGGCAACTGGAGATTATCCTCATAAGTGAAATAAATAAGAATCGTATTTATAAATATCACATTGTCTCTCTGGTGTAAAAAGCAAAAACTGTAAGAGTAATAAGTTCTGAAATGTGTAATAGCTATTGTAAAAAAGAAAGGGAAGGAAAGTTCTCTAAAGCATATACTGCATGGATGTTTAAGATAGATAACCACATTATTAAGTTTTCATTGGATCATTGAACAGAACGGTTTGCACTCTTATTGTTCAATTGTCCACATTCTATGCTTTAATTTTGGGAATTGAACAACTATTTCTAAGATGACAATATGTAGTTTATCAATTGGTGATTTCTTAGCATTCATTTCTTTTGGAATTCTGCATTATTTCTAGCTTTTTTTCTGTTTTGTTTTTAAATTAAAAAAAAAAACTAAAAAAAGAAATGGCCAAAGAGCTTTCCAAAGTGATTATAAACTTTTATATTACAATTATAATTGAGAATTGATTCATTGGTCTTAAGATACTTCAAATTTTACTTTATTTTGAAGTTATGTTATTAAGTAAGTAAACTAATATTGTTATATCTGCTAGATGAATATTTAAATTTTATCATGAAATGTCATGCCTTATTACATAATAATATTTAGAGTTTGCATAAAATATATTTTTTCATTACCATATTTTTACCCTGATGGAGTTTTGTGTGGAGAAGGTACATCTTATATGTGGCATTAGGCTTGAATTGTAGTCAGTTTATCCCTAAGATCGTTTCTATTTAATTTTAGTAAATATTTACATTTAATAAAAATGTCAATATGGTTATGTTTAAACCAACATTTTGTTATCTGTTTTTGGTTCATTGACCTCTACGTGTCTTTATTTCTTTCTTTTGCCTTTCTTTTATTGTCAGTTAACATTATTACTATTTTCAGTGTTTACTTATGTCTACTTTATTGATACAGAAATTACACCCTTTTGCATGTTGTTACTGCTCTTATTTTAGTGGTGTTCCTAAGCTACCCGGCATACTTAATTAACATTATACTACTATAAATATTATGGGAAACTCTTAATACAAGTTTACTTTTAGTTATTTGCATCTTCTCTGACATTGTCATGTATTTTACTTCTATGTGTATAAAAATTTCTAATGTATATCCTGTTAAATTTTGCTTTGAAGAATCAATTAATTTAAACTTTTAAAAAAATTTTAAAGACAAAAGAATATGATAGACAAAAGAATAAAATATTATATAATTATATTTTCTTTGCTCGTTATTGTAGATCTGAATTACTTTCCAATATTGTTTCTCTTCATATTAATACAGTTGTTTTAACATGTCACTTGTAATATATGATTATCCAAGGATGATTTATTTACCAGAAACACTTTTTTAAATTTTATAGACCACTCTGATGCATGTAAAACTTTGATTTGATTCATCCAATTCTTCAGTTGTTCTGTTTTATTTTAATTCAGATTGTTTCTAAGAACACATCACTCATTATTACTTGTATGCAACAAATAAACAATTTTTTCTTCTGCTTTTAAAATGTTTTCTTTATCTGTTTTCTTCAATTTTGTTGAAATTCATGTCAGTGATAGCACACACACAGATCAATCTGAAGTTTGTACTTTATGATTGTACTTCAAATTCTACAAAATTATTTTACCTTTTAATTTTGGACTACCACTGAACTCCATCCCCAGAAAATTTATGTATGTATTCTTCTCTCACAAGTCATAGCTTTCCAATGTCTCTCTGCTTTTAATTACATTTTAGTGTCTTTATTTTCCTTTTACTTTACAAATTTTTTTGGATGGGCTAGTGTTATATATTTTTAACCACTATTGCTTAAACTAGAAATTTAGAATTTTTTAATTTTGAATTTTCACTGTTTACCGGTGTTCAGTATACAGATATCTCACTAAATATTTAATTAGTGAGTTGTGAATAAATATATAAATATCTCTCTGTATCAGAATCCTTTAAGATGTAAATAATTATGTTCCCTTTTCGCTAACATAATTTCTTTTCTGCATGCTTGCAAAGCAGGTGCTTATGCCGCGGAGCTCAATCCCCAGCCCCCGCTAACATAATTTCAAAAGACCTCATATAGACCCTAGTTGACTTCAAAGTTGGAACACTTCTTAGTTCATTTAATATTTTTTAATTAGTTTAGTGGTTTAGGAAAGCTTCTTATAGTCAGTTTAGCATATTTTTACCCAGATATCTTAGGACATTTATTTCTGACCTTATCTTAATATCTCTATTTTTCTTACTTTGTTATAGTTCATTTTCTTTTCATGAATGTCTGGTTTTCTGATAATTTCTTTTGATACTTTTTCTTCTCTGTGTCTCTCAATTCC
Organism: Hydrochoerus hydrochaeris; assembly: GCA_004027455.1. Taxonomy (NCBI): domain Eukaryota; kingdom Metazoa; phylum Chordata; class Mammalia; order Rodentia; family Hydrochaeridae; genus Hydrochoerus; species Hydrochoerus hydrochaeris. The sequence continues at coordinate 162,338 of PVLA01003341.1, forward strand.
AAATTCTAGTATAACTTCTTCTTTTCTATTAGCTTTTGGAGTAGGTCTTAGCCAGGATGAGAATCTTGTATTAAAGTTGTAAGGGAAAATTTCATACTTCTCCTCATATTTATTATAACAACATGTGCAGACTTTATTTTCTCCCTGACATCTGGCTAATGGGACCCATTTTATCTGGTATAACAAAGCCTGGCTGGGAGCTGGGGATTTAGCTCAGTGGCACAGGTGCCTGCTTGGCAAATTCAAGGTAGTGAGCTCATTCCCTGGTATCGGAAAAAAAAAAATCGGAATTTTCTCTCCAACCTGAAGTTTGTTATAAGGGTAAAATAGCATTTGAGAAAAAGAAAGTGATCCTTCTAACTGCAGCTAAGCATTCTCTAAGTTTATTTTTCAAGCTTTCTGTAATTTTGTAATAAAGAAAGCTTTAACATCAGGCTTCCCTTGTGCACCTGGCTCAGCACCGCCCCCCCCCCCCCGCAGTCCTGTGCTAGGTCCCCAGTGGGGTGCTGCTGGCCCTGCTCCTGGAATGGAAATAAGTCAGAAAATCTGTCCAGCCACACTGAGGACATGGTATCTCTACTGAGGTTTTTAGCTGCCAAATACAAACTATATAGTGTAACTATACTTAGTCATCATATAAAAATTCAAAAGTGCAAAAAGTTGGAATAGTCTGAGTTAAAGGACAAGGTCATTTTGCTGTCATGTATTTTCAACCAGGGACAAATATATCAATGTTGTCCATGTGAAAAATAACTACCCTATTCTTAGCTAGACTTTGGCAGTAGAAAGCATAAAATGCAGGTCTCAAATTATAGTGAAACGTTACTTCTTGAAAAACTGAATTAATAAATGCTTGATCTATTGAACAGTTAGTAGAAAACTAATGTTTGCATTACCTCTACTACTGGACATTTGACCTGTTTGGAATCCAATCCAATAAAGCTATCTCATTTTATAGCATATTTTTACATCTTTTAGTATAGAACATAGGTTGACTAATTTTAATTATTACTAAAATCATTTTTTCTTTTGCTGTCAATGCCATTGTGAAATCTCCCTTCATATTAGTTTTCTGCTACCAAGAACAGTCAAACCCAGCCCCTGCAAAAGGGCTAAGGTTTGCAAGCACAGATGTCGTGCAGTATTGGATGGACTATGCCACCAGTTGCTGGCAGCCTGTTAAGTTGCACAAAGTAACTTTTTTCAACATTGAGATGAGCTGTGTGAGGTGACATGGTCTTTAGTTACCTCAACTGCTATGTAAATGTCTTTGAATAACCTTGAAGTGGAATAGTTTTATGATGTGTAAGCACTTAATACCATGTATTTTGAAGGAAAAGATAATAGTAAATATTTAAAAGGAAACCCAACTCCCAAGTATAGAATGAATATATGTATATGAGTGAATACAAACACGTAAGTGTGCTAAGTCCTAGGATTTTATGAAAAAGACTTAGAAGTTGCTGTTATGCTTCTGATTTACAGAATAGTTTGGAAAGTATTTTTCATAAATAGACAAAGGTTAGGGTATGATGCTTATTGCAATTAAACCTCTTCTAATTTCTATTTTATGCAGAGGCACTGACCTTTTTTGTTCTTTGAACTAATTTTTCACATTTTATAATCAACATAGAATTAATATTTATACTAATGTATCTTGTTTTCCATTAGCCTGAAGCCTTGTAACATTAGCTGTGCCACTTAATAGCTCGGTAACCTTGAGTAAGTCACATTTCTTTCCATCTTTTAAAAACAAAGTTTATATTAATGTGAGTTTTTCTAAAGTTAATCTTTTAAAAATATTGAACAGCACTGGACATTTGTTACTTAATATTATATTAGTCAACTGTTATTAACTTGTAATAGGCTGTGAGTAAATTTCCTGACCAGGATTTCTTCCCTCTCCCTTTAGTAGCCATTCAAAAAAAAAAAAAAAAAAAATTGGAGCCATTTCTTCATTGTGTAGTTAGCGAGCAGACAGTTGAGGTTTATTTCTTACCCTAGTTAACAGTTAAATATGCGACCCTCTGAGTCAAGCCAGAACCTCTCTTTGAAATTCAACTGTGGGCAATTACCCAAGGACAGGTCTTTGAAGAATACATTGGATTTCATTTACACGACTGGTGGAGTTTTGAAGAAATATTCTTTACTCCTTGCCATTTGGAGTTTCACAGTTTTTTAGTTGCTACATTGTAGTTTTAAAATTACTTGTTCAAAAACGAAAACAATACATAAAAATTAAAAATAAAAAAAAATTATTTCATCAGCCTCTCCTTTGGTATTTTGAACTACTTTCTGTATCTTTCCAATAAATTTTATTTAGTTTTATTTTATCTCCTTTGGGCTAAAACCAGGTCGTTATATTACCTACTGGTTGGGACCTAATTATTAGTCCAAGTGTATTCTGCCCATCCTTTCGGGTCTGGTTTATGCTTTTCCTCTAACAACCACAGGAGTTCATGATATCTTCCATTCTTAAGACCATTACAAGTTCTTTGTCACCATTGTTTACTTAAGTGTCACATATTCTGTGTACGGATAATGTTCTTTGAATGCAGTTACTATTTCATTGATGAAGAAAACACACACTGAACACTAGCTCCTTAAGGAAACAACCATTATATCAGCTCTACCAGGGATGGCGAAACGCTTAGAGCTTTCGGTGACACAAACAGTACACTGGGGCACTTGTGGGCCTGATTATTCATTTTATGGATTGAGTTTGTCTGTGAACTTGGTAGCCTCCTCTTCTCAGCCATGCTTTCTGTTCAGATGTTAATTCAGCTGGAAGATGATGCATTGTGTCAGGGGTAGGAGAGTACAGCGGGTTGGTTTGTATATTCTGGATAGTTACTGTCATCTAGCTAGTGAGTATGGTTTTGTTCACACAGCAGGGAGCTTCAAACGCAACAGATAGTACCACTGAAAACTCCATTAGCTAAGTCACTTCAAATGACTTAAGAGTCTCATAGTTAGACTCTCCAGAGTTAGAATTGAAACTCTGTGCCTTGACAAAAAAAAAAAAAAAACCCACAAAGAAAAAGTTTTGAGACATTAAGATCATTGTTCTAATCTACCACATACACAGACACTTTGACCTGAACTTTATCCAGAGGTCTTAAAGATTCATCTCTTAAAATAGGTATTAGAGAGTGAGCTCTCCAGCGCTTTGAACACGCCCAGAGAGCGGTACTTCCACATATGGGTCATTCACATTTAAAGCAACTCTAGTGATTAATTTCTGGCATTCTAGTCTTTCTTTTTTCTGACTCTTATATGCAGGTTCAAGTTTACTGAGAGTTACAGTAAGCTTACTAGTTTTCCTACAGGACAACCCTTCAGAACTTTGTGAAGAGTTATTAGGTCTGCACTGAACCTTTTCTTCCTTAAGCTAAATACTTTTTTTTTTTTTTTAAATCCCATGTAGGTGATAGTTTCTTTGTCAACTTTGTTATGGTTTCTGGATATATTGAATTAACCACTCTTTTGAATTCACTTGTAAAATGAAAGAAGAAACAACATTATTCAGGTATAGACTTGTCTCAATTTGCAATAAAACTACTACTTAACATTGAAAAATTATTTTAATTTTGCAGTTTGAAGAAATTATTGTGCAGGATATCAAGGAGAGTAAAGTAAAAGAGAGACACAATTATAAAAGAAGATAAGGTCTTTCCTAGAATCATTTTAAATCAACCAAATTTCAATCTTCTTACAATTATGAATAAGAATCTGTGGGTACATACTTCCCTCTTGATCAAATGGTATTGATGGGTAGCTTTGTTAAAAAGTGAAAGTCTTCTAATGCAATAATATGTATTTTACATTAATTAGGAGATGCTTCTTTCCTCCAAAGAGTGTGCCACTACCTTTTTCAGAGTGCTTTGAAAATATAGTACCTTAAAAAATTATGTGTACATTTTAAGACTAAGTCATGCATTATGTGAAATGAAATAATTATAGTAAAATAATTTTAATGTGATTTGAGATCAGAAACAAAGTATGATAAATTCATTAATCAACACTTCAAGAGTCCAACTTCAACAAAATATTACTGAATGTAAGTAATATGTTTTAAAAGGATTGCATGAAGCCGGGGCACGGCTCTAATCACAGCAGCGAGGCAGGCTGAGGCAGTAGGGTCACAGGTTCGATTCTCACTGTCTCAGGAAGTAATTGGAAAAATCAATGCGTTCTCACCAAGACCTTTTATCAAAATTAATAATAATACTAATTACAATATAATAAAAAGACCGCTGAGGTAGCTTAGTGGGATAGAATCCCTGGATTCACTTCCGGGTTACGGGGGAAAGTGCAGAGGGAGGACATTGTTTGAAGGGCGTAGTAATGCAAGAAAAACTGTAGTTTAAAGCTTTATTGTATTTTCTACTGGGATCCAGATCTGCTTGAACATAGCTGAAGAAGTGTAAGGTGGAAATGGGAATTTGGATTCTTTTCCTAAGCAAGTAATACATCCAATTTATAAAATGGATGTTCAAATAATCAAAGAATTGATAAAATCATTCTCACACACTTATTACTCAATAAGATTATTACCCAATCTAATTATACTCTTTAAATATAATGTTATAGAATTTATTCTTTTTCCCAAGGCTTGCTTATAACCGATTTTATTTTACACTAGAATTGAAATTAACATGTTTTCTAATTTTTGTCTCCTTTGTTAGCCTTGATTTTCCCTCAAGCATTGGCCTTGATATAACTCATATAAGTATTCAGATATTCACACATTTTCTGTTAAAGACAGGCCTCATGATTGAATTCCCCTAGGAATTTCCTGAGGAAAACATTGATTTATTTTTTAAAAATTTTATTTTACAGGGAGAAAAGTAAAGAAAAATGAAAAAAAAAGTACAGAATTTCAAAACAGGATAATAAGGAATTAACAATGGTTAATATATTGCAGATTGAAGTGATGAGTTGATGCTTATATTGGTTGATTAGTTTTTCAGGTCTATATCTTGTAACCTGAGCAACTATTTTGGAGACGCCAATAAAAAAACAAAAAACATTTATTTTAAATGTGAGATAAAGGGGTACTTCCTGCCTGTATGACTGAGTGACTCATTTGAGGAGAGCTAAAGAGTAGACCACACCCCAGGGCCTTATCACTTCTTGCATAAACTACAGCCACAGCCTTCTAGTATTCTCTCGCCTCACAACAGCATTTTCTTAAAATCTACCCTACATGGGTAGATTTTTGTCATCTACAACCACTCTACAAATGACATTTGTGTGCCCCGAACATGGTGCCTCCTACCAAGAAGTACCAACTCAACAATATAATTAAGCATCAAAGAATGTCACCCCAAACCATGTAGTTTCTTATGTAATCTTCCCTCAAAAGCTATAGTTTTACTGTGGTCTCCTCTTGCATAAATGGAAACTAAAACTTAGAATAAGTCTCTTACTCAAAGTCTCACAAAGCTTAAAATTCAAGCTCAGGCCTGCACACATTCTGGAATTTCACTGCCTTGGCTCTCATCATTTATTGTACTTTTCCCCTAATATTATCTCAGAAACTTTTCAATTGCACCTACAAAGAGAACCTGTTGGTTACTGATAACAAAGACTGACCTCCATCTCTGAATTCATTGCTCCAATCCAATCTTTAAATTAATATGGCTCACCTTCACTGAGTGTTTATTATGTGTCAAATATGCTCCAAATACTCCTTGGATATTAACTCTTTTATTACAAAAAAAGTAGGTAGGTACTGTGTCATTCTGTTATTGGTGATTTCTGTTTTTTGGCTTGACAAACAATCACAGGGGGTTTTGCAGATTCATCTATGTCACAGTAGTAGCTGATCCTGGAAGCAGAATTCAAGCTTCTGCTTTTTGGCCATACAGTGTCCATCCATGTCTTTGGCTCTTTCCTCCACTGTGTATCTAATACTCTAAAGAATTTAAGGAAATTTCCTAGCCAGTTTTTCCTGGTTAATTTGGTTAGCCTTGCTGGTAAGTTTTACTGCTGTTGGACTAAGTTCTCATGTCAGACAAATAGCATTTTAGGTCCTGAAGGGACAGAGGGCTTTAATATTATAAAGGTGCTAAATTCTACTTCTAGAGAAAAGCAGCTACATATTCCAAATGACCGTGCACAAGCTCAGAGCACTGAGCCATCTGTGTGTGAAATACAGCTCTCAGGCTTCTGAAGCCAGTAGAAGTTTTTCATTTGGACACTTCCTGTGCTGAACACAGATGGCTTTAAGCACCACTGCATGCAGTTCACACCCACTTGGAAGTTATTGGGCTTAACTATTAGTGTAGAATAACGGCTTATGCTTTTGCCATTAAATAGTGATAGCCACACATGCACAAGGACCTCCACCTGTGCACACAGGAAAGCTCTCTCTGTCCCCACACCCTTCCTCAGCATGCTCAGGGCTGTCTGTGGTCACTGTCCTCCTGTTTTCTCCTGTGACCTTGTTATCCTGAGCACTTTCTAAGCTCCACCCACCCTGCAAATGTACTCTTCTGGTTATTGATGATCTCCTTGCTGAACCTAATTAACATCCCTTAGCCCAGCTGCCCAGGTCTTTGAATATTTTGACTATAAATTCTATTTTTTCCCTGGGACAGTTATGGTTTTTGTCTTTACTCTGCATAGCGATTTCTAGCACCGACTTCCATGGTGCAGCACAGGAAGGCTTGGATGATGAATTGTGAATCCGCTCTAAACATGAGTGGCTCAGTTGTTCCTCCGTGAAATATTTCTTTACCCTTAGACCTAGTTTGCTTCTTCTGTGTATCTCAGTGCTTTTTCCTTAGTTTCTGCTAGCTGCTTGTCACATGTCTTATTTCCATGTATTGAAACACCCCAGGACTCAGTATTGAGAACTTCACTATTGTCTATACACCCCTTCACCTTGGAAAATATCATTTAATTTTGTAAATTAATATATCACAAAACTCCCCAATTTTAGCTTTGAATCCACATCCGTTTCCTATAATTCCACACTTATACTTAATGTTCTATGTACATATGTGGTTCATGATCTATTAGGTGTTGCAAATGTAATATGCAAAAAGAACCAGATTCTGATCCCCACACCACAACCTGCCTCTGCTGTCCCTCCACGCACCTGGTCACTTTGTGATAACTTCATTTTGTCAAGTTCTTGGACCAAACCTTAGAGTAAAGCTTCAATCCTCTTTCTCTCTGTTACATACAACCTACAATCTATTCATAAACAAATCCATAAAGAAATGTTTTTTCTACTTGTCATAAAATACCTGACAAGCCTGAATGGAACCCTTGGTCTCCTGTTAAATTAACATATACATTATGATCTGGGGTTTACCCAACACACACACAGACACGCACACACACTCACTATTCTGTGTAAACTGCTTCATGACCAACTTTCCTCCTTAGCTCACTTTTGTGTTTCAGTACCTACAGGCCCCCAGGACCTCACCCCACACACATGTACTGACATCCATTTTGAGTAGTCAATACCCCAGCTACGTTGACTATAAAACCATTTACCTCTCATGTCTTATCTTTCCATGCAATCAGAAGAATAAAGTGCTTTGGGCACCTATGGATAAGTCCCAGTGCTAAATAACAAAAGAAAACTTTTTAAGCTCTAGTCTCTTTTAAAGGGCTGTAGCTGCCACTTTCTCCTTTGAATGACTCATTTCTGTTGGCCATGTTTGCCATGTCTTTAAAATAACCAAATTCTTTTGTGCCTCAATAGCATTTTCCATATCACAAATTTCAGTTATTTTCATTTATACCCATAGAGCTGCTTTTATATTTTGACTAAACTCTTAATTCTTATTTTTAAAATTTTATTATTATATATTGTTCTTGCCTTATACAAAGGTGTGTGCCAGTGGTTGCTGAAAGTTTATAGATAATATCCATTAATTTTCAAAAATTCTTCAGTGAACTTGGACACTAGTTCAAGCAGTATTTAATTATACCACAAGTATTTATGGTTAGAATACAAGAAAATAACTTTGAAGGGCCAGGGATTTGAAGGGCTCAAACATGCCTGGTAAGCATGAGGTCATGAGTTCAAACTCTGGTACAAAAAAAAAAAAAACTTTGAAAAGATAGGCATTCCTATGATGGATGCAGTCTAAAACGCTTACAAAGTAAAGTGCACCGACTTATCCCGTCACTGTCCCTATCACATGAATGCATTGCCATGCTGGATATGCAGTCTTCATTTGCTACAGTGTATAAGTAAAGCAGTCTTAAGAAAAAGCAGAAAATAGTAGCGTAGAAAGCAATCACAGAACTTATCCTTGTTATGCTTAGCTTTTATGAAATCTTGATGGGACAATGATATTTTTCTATGCTCCATAATTTTGACTTTTCCCATGGTTTAAGTACCAATGCCATCAGCTGGCCAGTTGCAATTTGATTTGTGACTGTGAATCTCAGTACTGAAAGATGTGACTTTACAGAGCTTTGGTGTCATTCCCAAAACACACTTTCATTTCTGTGAGCTTCACAGATGAGTGTCAAACACTGCAAACAACCCACTTTTGCAGTTTCTTCGGGCTGCGTGTTATTGCGTCAGCTCTTCAGTGGAATAACGCCTATTGTGCCATCTGAGCTGAAGCATGAAAGCTTTCTTGTACTTTAGACTACAATTTTGATACCACCTATGATTTGTGAATCAAGTCTGTTCCTTGGCAGAGCACTCAACAGACTCCTTTCCTTTTGTTCTTTTTATGGAAGATGAATGGATGGCAGAACGGCCATTCCAACTGAGAGAAAATAAGACAGACACAGTGCGGGGTGAGAGAAAAGAGCGCTGATGTCACTGAGCCTCTTACATACCAATTTTAAGCAAATCTCACCCAAGCCTTTTAAATAATACTGTGAAGAATAATTCAATTGACAAAAGACGCTTGTAGGATCGGGGGGCTCATTATCCTTTTTCCTTTTACTCACTTAGAACAATCTGATCATCACAGAAACGCTGCAGCTGCATCAGTACCAGCTGAACCCAGAGTGTCAGAGTTCTATTATAACCACTTTGAATCTGCTCATCCAATAGGAAAACCTCCAGATAAGATTTGCATTACATCTCCATTAAAAAACTAGTAATTATTAATATTAAAGGAATAGATATTCATAAAATCCCCTCCATGATGCAGGTTCATAAAATTATATCCCCCTTCGGCGCTTCTGCTCCTCAAGTTCCTACTTCTTTTCTCTGTTTATCTTGAAATGAACCCCCAATTCTACCTCCAGCAGCCTAGGTAGACTGCAGGATCGGGACTCTCCTGGAGGACACAGATCATTCCTTCATGGGTCATCACAGCAAATCCAAAAACCTAGAGATTTATAAGCAAAGTAATACATTATTTATGTGTGATACAATAGAGTCTTATTTTTTTCTAAATTTAATTTAATCTCAAGAGTTAATAGCAATCAAAACATCTATAGTATTAGGCAGAACCCTGGTACCAAATATAGCCAAATCCCCTTCTATTTTGAAGAAGTCATTGTTAGTATTCTCCAACACAGTTAGGACAGAGAAAATTGGGACAGACACCATCTATGTGTAAGACAAATGGAGTGTCAAGATAATGCAAAGTATTCTAACACAACTTTTACTGACATTACAGATTGCATACCTCGAACCCTCCCTTCACTGGGATGATCTTTTCACTGTGGCTAATGAAGCTTTTAAATGAAAAAAATCCTAAATTAGGAAAGCACACCACCTTCTACTAAAAAACCATCAAAGCCTGGTCTCCTGCCTTGTTAGTTAAACTCTAATATGTGTGAAGCTCATGTATTTATCATGGTACAGTCCCTTCATTACCTGTGCCTTAGAGTCCACAGATGTGTTTATACCCGAGTCAGCGCCAAGTTCTTTATGGTGATTTTTTTTTTAATTTTAAAGAGAATAAAACAAAAGAGAACAGAATTAAGCAGATCAGAAAAGAACAATGCAAGCAACACAGCACTTCACAATAAGACAAGTGGATATCCACATTAGCTACCATAATGTCTCTTTGAAATAGTTAAGCATAGCTTCACACACGATAATATCAAACATAACAAAATAGAATAAGACCATTCAAGAGAATGAAACTATTACAAGGCATTCTGAAACAAATAACAGAAAATGAACAATGGCTACTATAATATCTCATTTTCCATAAAAATTTGTTTATAGTTTTACACATATTAAAATCTAGTAAGATAAAACATGACAGAATCAATGGTAATAGAGGAACAAAAGCATGTTAGGTCTTCAAAACAAGATGATATTAAATCAACAATGGCTGCCATAATGTCTTGTTTTCTTCAAAGTAGCTGTTCATACAATCACCCATAATAGGATCAAACAAAACAGAATAAAACCATTCCAACCAATGAATGAAAACATTATAAATCTTCAAACTTCAAAGCAGTATAAGGGGGAACCATGATTACCATAGAATCTTATGTACTTTTACCATTTCTTTTACTAGGGAGACTATACAGCATTTATACATGTGCTTGATTTATTTCACTTATGAATATGGTCTCAAGTTGCATCCATTTATTTATAAATATCTCAATGTGCTCATTCTTTATAGCTGAGTAGTACTCCATTACATAAAACTACCACAATTTTTTTTATCCATTCCTCAGTTGATGGGCACTTAGGTTGTTTCCAATATCTGGTTATTACAAATTGTGCTGCTATAAACATGGGTGCACATGTATCACTGTGGTAAGATGTTTTCAGTTCTTCTGGGAATATGCCTAGGAGTGGAATAGCTGGGTCCAATGGGACCTCCAACCCCAGCTTTTTGAGGAATCTCCAGACTGACCTCCACTGTGGTTGCACCAGTCTACACTCCCACCAACAGTGCAGAAGAGTTCCTTTTCCCCCACGGCCTCTCCAGCATTTGTTGTTGATAGTTTTGTTGATCCTGGCCATTCTTTCTGGAATGAGATGAAATCTCAGTGTAGTTTTAATTTGCATTTCTCTAGTGACCAATGATGATGAACATTTTTTCATGTAATTATTTGCTTTATGGTGATCTTATGTAAAGTATCATTTTCTGTTCAAGGAATCACTAAAACCTGGCAAAAACTTTCTCCCATCTCTATTAATGAATCTCTAGCACTGTATGTGAGATGAATTACCTGAGTTTCAAGTTATCAAGGTTTTACTGTAATAGTCACTCTCTGTATAAATAATAAAAGGATCAATGAAAGAAATATGTTATTAAAATAAATTATATGTATTTCTCTCCTCCACTTGAAAATTCTACACTAAATGAAATAATATGATGGTAAAAAAAATTCTGCAAATACAGCATGAAGACAGAATTATTTGGCAAAATCAAGTATCCTGTCTTTATTTTATCTTGTTGACAATTGTTCATAAATTACTCATCTATTGTTTAGTGTGATTGTATCTAGATCCACAAATGTGGCATTTTTTTTTTCTGGCATTTTGAGACAGGGTATCACTATGCATTTCAGGCTGACTTTGAGCTCACTTTGTAGTCCAGGCTGGTCTTGAACTCAGTGATCCCGATCCTTTTGCCTCAGCCTCCCGAATGCTGGGATTACAGGTATGCACCACCATGCCTGGTTAGTGTGGGTTCTTTTCATGAAAATTCCCTTGCTCTCTCAAGGTCTGAACATATCCAAGACTTAAGAACTGAGCACAAGTGCAAAACTAGCTTCCTCACTAACCCATAGGAATTACAAAATCTGAATGTCAACATGTGAGTTCAAACAACGCGTATCAGAATAACAAAGGAAGGTGCTACTGGAGAGTTTGTAATGAAAGAAAGGAAGAGAGGTTAGTAGAGCTGAGGCAATATGCCAGTTTATTGCTATATCTTACACATAACTCATTGTCTATTTCTGTGTAAGTTTAGAAAAGACTGTTCTGCTATTTCTGAGACCTGAGCAAAGAATGTGTTTCAAAATATTGAAATTGGTTCTTTTCCACAGTGTTTTTAAACTAAATTCCAGTTATGTCAAGATTCAGGGAAGTGCTTTTAGGCAAATAAATAATAAGAAGTGGATAAATTGTAAGCTCTCACTTGGTTCCAGAAGTATATTTTCCCTGTTACATGTGGTCACTTACATCGAACATCCTGAAAACAAACAAACAAATAAAATCATTATTTTAGTGTTTCCTACTTAGTATGAGATTTATTCAGTAATAAAAGCAAGACCATATGGGTAAAGGTTTTATTAAAAATGTAAAACTTCTTATCTTTATAAATATCTTACAATACCTGATGTGCATAAGGGGATGATTATGGTTACACTTATGTGTGCATGTGTGTGTAACAGACCTCTGAGATTGTTGTATCATCTTGTCACTTCTGATGATAATATTTGGCATCGCTACTGGAACAAGTAGTGTTGAAGAATAATATTCTCATGTGGTCTTTTCTAGTTGTCTGATTTGGCCCTGAAGCTAACCATCAGTAGAAGGAAATTAGAGAACATAAAATGCACCATTAATTGCTAATAAGGTATATAGATCCTCTTCTAGGATCCAAGGAGACTGAGTACCTGTCACAACTGGTCCTGCTTTTTATCCCCTGAACTTCACAACTGTACATCTCTGAAACTCTTCAACTGAAGAAAACCTGTTTTAATTGGGATAAAGAGAGACAGCTCTACTCATCCCTGTGTACCACCACTCCAGAAAAGCTACTGAGTGTGACACGTGGAAAAGTATTTCTAGAAGTAGGATAACTGTTGGTATCTCCAAACTTCAAACCTGCTCTATATTCATTTGGATAATTCACGAGTTTCTAATCAATGCTACCTAAGGACCAGACAGGCCTGAGGATAACATGGGAAATAATTTGGGATAATATTTAAAAATGTGTGGTACTGAAAAAAAGATGCATACAAAGCACTTGACCATGTCCATACTTGAGGACCATTAACAGTTATTATTATGCTTCAATATATATAAAATATAATAATAACCAAGGCAAATTATTGAAATGATAGCCACTCTAGTCCTATTTTTGCCTTTGAGAACTTTACATTGATCATGAGTAAACTGGGTTCCCTGGCTTTGTTCCACTGTAAGACTATTTTGGCTTTTTAATTTTTTTTTATTTAAAAAAAACCAGAAAAAACGATATAAACAATTTCAAAAAATAGTAGAAAATTCACACTAATTAATATATTGCACATTGTTATCTTAGAAGTAGTTGTTCAGGTTACAAGATTTAGGCACAAAAATGATCACACAATCAAACAATGGAAGCACAAACTATTCTTTTGGATGAACTAAAAGATTAGTATCTATCATGCATATGTAGATACAAATACATACATATTCATATGTATACTTATATACATAAAATCTTTTCTTCCTTCTCTCATTTCCCCTTTTCTAGTTCTTTCTTTTTGAGCACTTTTCCTTTCATCGTGACAAAATCCATTGTACATTTTAGATCTTATTACTCTTTCACTTTTTTTTATACTAGAGACACAATATATTTACACATGTGAGTGTGATTTATTTCACTTGTGAGTGTGGTCTCAAGTTGCCTCCATTTACCTATAAAAGTCTCAAGATTATCCTTGTTTATAGCCAAGCAGTATTGCATTGTGTAAAAATGCCACATCTTTTTAATCCATTTTGTGGCTGTTGGGCATTTGTGTTGTTTCCAGGATTTAGCTACCAGAAATTGTGCTACTATAAACATAGGTGCACATATATAGACATAGCTTGTTGTTTTCAATTTTTCTTGGGAGATACACAGAAGTGGAACAGATGGGTTGAAGGGGACTTACAATCCTGAGTTTTAAGGAATCTCCACACTAATTTCCACACGGGTTTCTCCAATCTACACTCCCACCGACAGTGGCAAAGTGTTGCTTTTTCCCCACAGCCCCGCCAACATTTGCTTTCCTTTTTCCTAGTCTTCCATCAGTATCCATGTATTTATTTGCCATTTGTGTTTCTTGCCTACACAGAAGGAGCTGTTTGAACAGCATATTGTCCACTGGGATATAATAGAGATAATGGAGTGCAGTGCAATTTTTAAAAATTAATGATTTAATCCAAACGAGCTCAGCAGCCAGCAGGAGCACTGGGGACCCCTCTGTGTACCAACTGGACAGTGGTAGGTGAGAGCACAGGTGGTGCCCTTTCTGCACCTGGAGGTCACCAGGTGGGCCTGTGAGAACCCATGGACCCTGACTAAGACACGCATGATGGTGAGCCTCCACCCAGGTGGAGGAGCCTAAGCGGGGATGTGAGAGCCACAGCGGCATAGGAGGGCCCTACCCGGGGCACACATCATGGACAGGTGGGCCTGGGACTTGGCAAAAGAAACAATTTCCCACTGTTGGTGGGAGTGTAGATTGCTGCTGCCACCGTGGAAATCAGTGTGGAGATGTCTCAGAAAACTACGGTTGGATGTTCTATTCAAGCCAGTTATTCCCCTTTGGGTATTTTCCCAGAAAAATTGAAAATATCATGTTTCAGCAATATATGTGCACCCATGTTTATAGCAGTATAATCTGTAATAGCTAAATCTTGGAAACAGCCCAAATGCCCATCAACAACAGGACAGATAAAGGAGCTTTGGTATCTTTATACAGTGGAATATTACTCAACTATAAAGAAAGATAATCTTGAGGCTTTTATAGGTAAACGGAGGCAACTTGAGACCACACTCACAAGTGAAATAAATCAAACTCACTTTTGTAAATATATTGTCTCCCTAGTGTAAAAAAAATTGTAATAAAAAGTGAAAGAGTAATAAGATCCAAAATATACAATAGATATTTTAATAATGAAAATGAGTGAAAGTGCTCAAAAGGAAAGAACAACTGGGATAGGAGGAAGGAAAAACAGAAGAAAGGAAAGGATTATATGTGTGTAAATATACACATATAACTATGTATGTATATGTATGCAAGACAGGTAATGACTGGTTCTCTGTCAGTTCATCAAAAAAAACAGTTTATCCTTCCATTTTTTGATTGTTTGATCATTTTTCATGCCTACATCTTGTTGCTTGAGCAACTCTTTCTAAGATAATAGTATGCAATACATTAACTAGTGTCAGTTTCTTACTGTTTTTTAAATTCTGTATTATTTCTATCCTTTTTTCTGTTTTGCATTTTTAAAATAAAAAAGAGATACCAATAAAAACAAAAATTCGGTTACCTTCAAAATAAGCAAAACTGATATAGTAATGTCTCCAATTTTTTTGCATATTACTCTAATTGTTAAGGAGTGATTTCATATGATTTTTTTATGACACAAATTTTCTAGAAAACAATTTGGCAATTCATTGCAAAAAATATTTAGCAAGTCATAATGCTGATTTACTCATGGATGAATTGATAATCAAGTATTAGAAAACTCTATCACAAACCCATATGAAGAATTTGGTTTGTGTTTTGAGAATTTTGAAACAACTTATATGTTTACATATTGAATAATGCTTAAATTAATTTTATATCACAGAATAGAACATTTTTGTTTTCATCTCAAATATTTTAACAACAAAATATAATACAGTGCTAAGTAGAAATAATTGAATATAAACTTTTTGTGTCCTAAATCACTTATGCATGATGACAGAATAACAAGTAAATAGAATATCATATTGGCTTTTCTGAAATAGAGATATCAGTGACAGTACTTTTCTGTGTCCTTGTCTATCCATAGCAGGTAAGCAAAGTCATGAATACTATTTTAAGTGTTGTGGAAGATTTGTGTGTATACTTAGGTATTGCTGGCTGCATGTCATCTGTCAGCATTAGACAGTGATTCCATAAGACAGGCGGAGAGACTGAGGGAGGGAGTTTGCCCAAACAGAGGTAGTAACTGCATATGAGAAGGAGTGAACATGAGCGCCTCTCCCCTCTCAATTCCTACAAACCCTACTGACACAAACTCAAGTGCTCACTAGCCCTGCAGGCTCACATGCCTTTGTCAGGCTCCCATGAAGTCTCTTTAGATAGTCTGGGTATTCTGCTGCTTCTTGACATTCTTAAGGTGAACCTGAGACAAGTTACCATTAGGGATTAATTATCAGAGGAACATGAATTTTCATTTTCATGTTTTCTTCCTTTGGGAAATATAGATTATTAAGGCTTTCCAGAAAATAAAAATATGACTTATGAAATATTTCATACTGCCAACTACTCAAATTTTTCTAAATTTAAAATTTAACCTTTCACATATTTTCTTATGGCAACCTATTTCTGAAACCCTAAATTGTGTTTTTAAATAAAAACTTTCTGAAATGAACAATGCATTGATTTTTGTGCTGTACTGAAGCCATGTTCAATGCCCAGAACTAACACTTGCTGGGCTTAAAATTATACTCATTTAAATTGTGTAAACTTTAGTTTCAACAATGTTGAAACAGTTGAAAAAACCATTTTTATTAGACAGGAAGCCTTTGGTTTTAGTTTACATAAAACTGAACTCAAACTACATTAAATAATACAGTAATAGTTTAGGGTTAGGGTGTGTTGTATGTGTGTTGTAAATCATTGTTTCCTTGAATATTTATGTGGCAAAAACCTAAATGACATATTTTTTTTACCTCTTCTAAAAGAATATGTGAACATTAGGGGTGAATTGAATCTTAATAAATTCTCATTTGTAGGATGTCAGTAATAATGATCAATATTTATATGTGCCAGGCCCTACTAACTGCTATGTACACATGTATTTTGAGTTGGCCAATATTAACACAGCAGCATTATTCTTATTGCACAAATGAAGTCCAGGTTCAAGAAACAGGTGCGTTTATCAGCAGCAGAGTTTCCCAGGGGCAGTGGCCACGCTCTCGTCCAGTAAGGGCAGAAGCCTTGCATTTTAGGTGGCTCTTTTCACAGCTTTTGGGCTCAGAAAGCCCGATGTTCTTTAATATTACTGAGGACTCCACAGAGCTCTTGTTTATATGGTACATATTCAATGCATTTAGTATTAAAATGAGAAGAAAGTTAAAAACCACTTATTTATTTAGAAAGTGATAAACATGTATTTCCAAAAATAAATGTTATTTAAAATATAAAAATATAGGTAGCTCCTATTTTACATTTTTGTAAACTTCTTAATGTGTAGCATACAAAGACTCCTGAATTCTTGTTGCTGCTTGTGTACCGTATTGTTATATCACACTTCATGAGGCCTCTAGTGCAGTGAGTTAATAAGGCAAATTAAAATCTTAATTAAATGTGAGAAAGCTTTTGCACCTGCAAATTCCTGAGAGGATATTTAGGATGTCTGTTTTCTAAATGCAATGGACAAAAACTAATATCTTCATAAGACAATAACTTTTAGCAAAAATATGAGCCATCAGTTATATATTTATGTTCTTAATAATTCTATAACATAACATCTATTTAACATGTTTGCATGTGTATATTTAGGCAAAGGAGTATTGTGTGGGTCTTGCAGTAAAGTTGGTAGATTTCAGATCATTCAGTGTTTGTTATTGTTATGACTAATGAAGACTCAAGTTTATGTATGTGGTATTTGAGAACCATCAATGCAAATATGAGCATAATTCATAAATGAAAAAATTATCACCTAGTTTCCCACTGGATGAAAATTCCATTAACTTCACCCTAAGTTATTATTCTCAAAAATGCCCATCTACAGTTACATATAATATGTTTTCTTAGAAAATATATTTGCTAGTCAAAATGCAGGGGATACTCCAGGAGGCTGATGCAGGATCACAACAAGCTACAGGCTGGTCTGTGCAGTTTAGTGACTGAGATTCTCCATAAAAATTTTAAAAATCAGAAAGGCTAAGGAAAGCTCAGAGCAAAGGCCCGGGGATTAATCATCTGTCTGTCTGTCTGTCTGTCTGTCTCTCTCTCTCTCACACACACACACACACACACCACAAAGGATTGATTTTCCTAATGACTTCCATCTCATTTTAGCTGAAACTAACCAGACTTGGAAAAAGATACTAAAAATTTTAGTAAATCAATAGCTGGCAAGTTCAGAATAACCCACAAATACAAATTAGATATTCACAGATTTGAATGTTAAAGAATAAAATGAATTATTCCTTAGAGGAAGCATTCTGTGGTAGAAGGCAGAGATTTCTTTCTTTTAAATTTTATTTAAAGAGAAAAAAAAAGCAAAACAGAAAAAAGGGTAGCAACAATACAGAATTCCAAAGGGAAAAAAGGAAAAAAAAAGACTAAGAAATCACTAGTTGATAAATTACATACTGTCACCTTAGAAATAGTTGTTAAAGCAACAAAATTAAAGCATACAAAGTGGATATTCAAACAGTGAGAGTGCAAACATTTCTACTCAATGGTCTAACAAAAACTTAGCAATATGGTTATCTATCTTACACACTTAAACATATATACAGTTATATACTTTAGAGCACTTTCTTTTCCTCTCTTTTTTACAATAGCAATTACACACTTTGGGTTTTATTACTCCTACCATTCTTATTACTTTTTACACTAGAGACATTTGATGTAAAGAATATGAGAAATAAGAATGAACAACTTCGGGTAAAAAATAAGAGACTGAAATAAGAAACACTGTTTCCTAAAAAATGGGTCTATCTTTTGCTTAACTGCAACAATAAGTAAATATTCTATAGGAAACTTCTCAAGAATAGAAATGAAGACCCTGACTGTTGGATCAGAGTGAGACCATTGTGTTTTCTGAGGTTATAGTGTTTTCTCCTGCTTGGACAAAGAGAAAGGTCAGGTTTTAAGTTTATAGACGTACAGATAATTGTATAATAGCAAGAACTCTGTCAGAGATATTTCATGATGAAGAGTAGAAAGCAGCAGAGGACATACATAGGGAACTGGCTGGCAGGCTGAATTGTTATTCTGCTTTAAATCACTGGGAATTGAGGAATTCTGATGAACAGGAAAATAATATTTTTGGTCTTGGTGGATCCACGGGAAAGTTTCATGTAAGTTGACCAGTATCTGGATGTTCTGCAGGAGAATAGTTGGGTAAGCAAAGGAAAATGTAATACTGAATGACTTAAAAAATTACTTTTAGGTCTACCAATAGTTCATTATAAAGAACGCAGAAATTAGCAAAAACCCTCACTGTTATAAACACAAATTGAAGTTTTCCACCTGAAATAAACTGAATAAATAACAACCTAATAGTGTTATATTTTTTCTTACTTGCTTTCCACATTGACCTCGCCAATATAAATTTGTCCTAGTTGCATAAATGTTCAAGCCACAATGTTTATTTGTCCTCTGGGCTAAAAGATATGAAATCCTAATGGCTGGATCATTCTAAATAAACAGGCTTTCCTGCAATTTCTTCTGCATCTCTATCAATTGCCTCAACCTAAGCAGTTATGGAAATCATAGGAATACACGGTACCCCTTTAAATTTACTGTCCATGCTGAAAATTCTAAGTAATCTAAACATTCCTTGATTGTGTTGTTAAGATAAGTAACTGCAAACTTTAGTAGCTGTAGTGGTTGTTACATGAGGACACCTTTTAGGCCTGGTTCACGTTGTTTTTTAGCTGTTGTTTTTTTCAGCTGATTGTGGCCTCTTAAAACCTATTATGGAAGAAAGCACCTTGCATTATGATTTAATAAGCACAGTTAACTCCAACGATGTATCTTCTCTCGTCAGTGATCAGAGGTAATTTCCATGATTGCATATTCACATAAATTTTATGTTTCTTTATCGCCTTCACTTTAGCCTTTGCTGTGTGTGCCACACACTGTCAATTTAATGCAAACCAAAGTTTTCCTTACCTTCCTCCCAGAAATGAATTATATTGCATACTCCTGTTCTGTGCATCCATCACAGAATAAACAACTTCAGAACGGGCCTGTCACCATCCTGTACAGGGCCACTCTGCACTGTGCTGTTAAATCACCAAGGCACAAGCCATTTGTCAAAAATAAATTCAGTTGAATCAAATTTACTTTGCATGCAAAGGGTGCTGGATTCCTATCTAGGCTTCACTTAATAATGTATCAGGCTCTGATTTGTTTGAAATATAATAAAAATAACCGATAATAAAGTTTTTTAAACTTTTTAAAGTTTCTGTGTCTCAGAGTAGTACACTGAATAAAACATGTCATCACAAGGTCACACCATTATTACCCACCAGAGACTGGTAGGGTATTTCAAAGCAGACAGCAAGTATCCAGTTTAATATAATTTTATAACTACTCTTGACTTTTGAATAGTTGACATGCTTTACTTCTTCCCTCATTTCTTCTTTGCTATCTGCCTCTTTTCTATGTCTTATGAGGAAAATCAGTACTAATTTCATCTGTCAAAGACAGGTTTTGAGTCTTCTTTCGGTTCGACCTGAACTAGTGACTGGGGGGGCATGGATCCCAGTTCATCAATGAAATACCATAAACGAGAAGAAAGGACTGACTCTTTCAAAACCTTAACAACTCGCTAAATTTCAATGGCACATACTTGTTCTGGCCTGTAAAATGGCTGGAGGTTTAGCTGTCCACAGCCAATGATTTTCCAGTAAGTTACAAGAATGGTTGTAACATAGGAGCTAAATATACAGACTCTACGAATTGACTCATTTTATTTGAATCATGGTTTGGTCACTGTCTCAGATGTACAAAGTTTGACGGAAGGCTTAAACTGCTGTATTTCACTTCTCTTATGCAGTATTGATCAGAATAGTGTCAGTAGTTCAAGGTTAATGAGAAAATGAAATCACAGAATCATATGCCTAATGCCGAGTAGACACAGTTATACAGGACCGAGAATAGCTCTACCTTCTTAGTTTCTGTTCAGCCAACCAGCCAACCAGCCAACCTCTGTCTCTCAGTCCCTTTATGCTGTATTTAACAGGGCTTCCTACTTCCCTAGACCACCTATTATGTAATTAACTTTTCCAGCTGACTCAGACCTCACAGAATCTGTAATGGTGCTTCATTATTACTTGTGTCTTTCTGCAGTCTGGATATAGGTATGTTCGCGAGATGACTTCATTCTAAGCCTCATCTTCCTACAAGTGTTGGTTCTGGCCATGAGACTGGCCATTTTTCTCTTGGATTCTTTGGGCCAGACCTTATGTACCTTGGGGAGGTCTTCAGCACTCTACCTGGATTTTGTCATTGACTTCCAAACAGATGGATTCTTTCCCCACATCAATAGCCAGAGGATGGCTTCCTGGGAAAATGAGCGCATTACCCAGAACCACAGTAGTTCTGCACTGGAGGAGGAATACTTCCCTCCTGGGATTCTGCAAGAACTTCTGGATTAGATCTCTGCCAATATCTGAACATGGCTTAGACTCTTCTAAATTTGCTTTCTCTCTTTGGACACACATCATAGATGATCAGATTATCAAGCTGGTTTGATTTTTCTGTTTGTTTCTTTGTTTTCTGTTGTTTTTGTTTTTCTGGATTTTGTTTTTGTTTTTTTGAACCATCCAAGGCTTGTTCCCACTGGCTGTGGGCCACAGTGATGGCATCCCAGGTGGCTTTTAAGTTAAGCCAATCCAGTGTCCTTACAAATAAAGGATGCTGAACTTCCTTCTGATTCTCAGGCTTTCTGTTTTTATCCTGGGTTGCCAAGGTCTGGATAATGACAATCTATGAAACTAAGCTCCTGGGAACTGCTTTCGTATGTTCTCTTTCATACACTCTGCCACAAAACTTCATTATTAATGAGAGTTTTGAATATCATAGAATTTTTGTTTTACAAAGATCATAGTAATCATTTTATACTTCCTGGGGTATGGTTCTACTGTTGATAAATTCTTTTAGCATATTTGTGAATCTTCTCAATTTCACTTTCTTTTTATGTTTTATTCAACTATAAGTGATATAAAAGTGCATATTTTTGAGATGCACAGTTGAATTCATTGTGATAGATGTACGCACTCGTACGCCATGACTGTCAACACTATGCCAAAAACATTCATCCCCCAATATATCGATGTTCTGCTTTAATATCTCTCTCTCCTTTCTTGCCAGGTCAATTGAGAAGCCTTGATTTGCTTTCTGTCAATATAGATAACTTTTCATTTCCTATAGAAAGAAATATAAACTGTGTACTATTTTTGTGTGAACTTTTAAATCCAACATTATTATTTTATAATCCATCCATGTTGTTGAATAAATCAGTAGTTCAATATTTGCTTTGTGGCTTGTTTATCATTTAAGTGATGGTGCTCATTAGGATTATTGCCAGTTTTTAGTGTTATAATCAAAGTTTCTATAAACATTCTTTAAAACAGGCATTAGTTTTCATTGAGTAAATAATACTGAGTTGTTGATCACTGGGCCATATGTTAAGTATATGTTTCTTTTTAATGAAAGTTCTGTACTCTTGTCCAAAGTAATTGTATCATTTTATATTAAGACCAGCAGTGTGTGTGTTCCAGTTGTAATGATTCCTTGCCAACATTTTTATGATTCATTAGTTTTTGATTTCTATCATTATAAAAATGTTGTGAGGTATAACAAGTAGTTATAATTTTAATACCCCTATTAGATAGTGGTACTAAGTATGTTTTTATTTGCTGATTTGCCATGCATATAACATGCATATATTGAACTATACTTTGATGCTTTGTTGATTTTTGTATTATTTCTTTGCTTATTATTCAATTTTGACAAGTTTTTATATATTGAGAATGCAAGTTCTTTATCAGATATGTGATTTGCTTTTGCATGGACAGATTTTATTCAAGCCTGTGGTTTATCTTTATCTTACAGTATTTTTTGAAGAGTAGAAGCTTTTAACTTGCTAGGCCCAGTTATATTGTTTATTGTTTTTGCAAATGATTTATTTATTTATTATTTATTTATTGTTATTGCTAATGATTTCCTGTGGTATCTAAAAAATATTTTGCAAATCAAGATTCCAAATAATTTTATACTGTATGTTGTTCTAAAAATTTACATTGATGTCAAATATTTAGGTCTTTTGTATGTGAAATCACTCTGCATTGAAGAAAGATAAATTTGAGTCATTATGAAAATAGATTAACTTTGAGACCTTCATGTTAAGTGAAAGAAATTGGACACAAAAACTTAAATACTACATGTTTTTCTCTTTTATGAGAAATTCAGAGTAAAAATAAAGAGCAAAATCAAAGATAATAGGAAGATAGACTGTTCTCAAATGGAAAAGGGATCGAGAGATGGGCTGAAGGAGCAAACAGACAGGGGTTTTAAAAATGGAATTAGGATGTGTTAGGTGTGTGTAACAACTCCACACAAGCAAACATTATGTGCTTCATACATGTAGAAAAATAAAAATGAAACTAAAGAAAGAGATAGGTGGAGAGGAAAGAGAAAGGGGATGAAGAAAGGAATTAATATACTATATCATGTACCAACTTCAGACAATGAATGTAAATACGAGATACATATATATCTATAATATAATAATATATATATATTATATATGTAATAATATATATATTATTACTTTTCTCTGGTTATTTTTCTCTGGTTTCTGGGACAAAATACTCAACACCCAAAATGAAGGAAGGACAAGTTTGTTTAGCTTACAGTTTGTGGATGTTTCAGTCCATATTCAGATGGTTTCAAGGCAGGGTGGCATGGCCAAGGGACAGCTGTTCATGGTAGCTGCGAGCATCAAGAGCAAAAGGGAAAAAAGGAGAAAGCACACCTGCTCCCCTCCTTTAGACTATATGTAGGCTCCCCTGCCCTGGGTGGGTGCAGCATTCACTACCAATCCCAGTGCTAGACAATGAACCAATCACAAATGCTAGACTCAACCCCCCATGACAGCATGAGGCTTTGGAGGGACATAACAAACAAATGTTAGTACATAACATATATGTACTAATAAACTAAAATAAAATTTTAAAAAGAAAATATTTACACAAATGTAGGATTCCCTGTGACTTTCATTTGGTAATGGGGGACAGCCCAGTGTCTATTTTATGTGCATCATACATTAGTTGTTGTGCTTTTAAGCTTAGATGTATCCTAATCATTTCATGTAATACATTCATGGTGATTTTTCACAGGAAAGCATGAAATTGTGTGAAATATGAGCGCTACTGTGTCAAGCACAATTGATTCAGGATATGTGCAGAAATGAGACTAAATTTTGATATAAAAACACAGCTTCCTGAAATGTATGTTAATTTATTTTCCTTAAATCTAAGAGAGTAGATGCTAAATTGTGCACCCCAATATGATTGCTTCTCAAAAATAGCATTGAAAGCCTAACACTTTGTCTCAAATTTTTAGTAATTAAGTAATTTTTTCAAACTCAGAATATAAGTGAACTTTGTCCCAGAATTTCAGTCCTGGAAATTCATCTTCTAGATTTGCCTGTGCTTGTGTGAAATGAGAGAAATACAAGACATTATATGATACCACTTTCTAATAACTACAGAATTAAAAACAAACTGTGTGTCCACCCATAGGGGGCTGGTTAAATAAATTATTATTAATCTAATCATTAAAAAGCAATCATCTGTAAAATGAGTGAAAAACTTTCCATGATACTGATAAAACTATTAGAAGATGCACAAACATGGAAAATCATCTCCTTATTTGGTATATTGTCTAAAAATAAGAGACAATAATGGTGTGGAGCCCAAATCAGTTAATCTCAGATATTCAGGAGACAGAGGCAGAAGAAATGCCAATAAGAGGTCAACCTGGGCAATTGAGCACTACCCTGTTTCAGGAAGGGCAAGGAATGTAGACGAGTGGCCATGGGCTCTACCCCAGTACTGGGAGAAAAAGAGAATTAGTAAAAAATTGCGTTCATATCTGCTGTATTTTTATTTTAAAATATAGTAAAACGCATCTTAAAATCTTAATTGTCTATGAAAAGGCAGATGGAATCTGAGTAAATGAAGAACGAGGTAGCCGTTGAGTGTTTCCACTGTCTAGTTTTAAGTGTTGATATATTTTTCTAACACTTGAATCATGAAAATGTGTCATATAGAAAACAGCTAGCGGGGAGACACTGACCAAGGAGCTAAGCTGTGCATGTGTCTGGGACCCCATGAGAGTCCCCAGAAGCACTTAGGGGAGGGCTCGGAGGGCAGGTGCATCCCTGCGCATGTGGGTTACTCACTTTCACTCGCATGTGGGTTACTCACTTTCACTGAGCCTGTGAGGTTTCTCTCTGGCCCCTACTGTTTCCCGCCAGGTGCAGGTGGCTTCTCCTGCAGCCTCAGACCCGCCTCTGGGGCAGCTTTGGGAATGGTTCATGGACTTAGGATCACTGCTGTCACGGACCTCCTCTGGGCCCAAGCTTCTCCGGTGGAGGAGAAGAGCACAGAAGAGACAGTGCCGAGACTCAAGGCTGCATTTCTGAGGAAAGCTGGTGGCGGAATCGGCGACTGCACTCTTTCCCTCCTGTGGGCCCTGGGACACCTGGGAAACCCGCATAGTGAGAAGTGACCGAGAGGCGCTTCTGGCCTTCAGGTTCACTGATGGAGTCACTTCCCTGGGACTCAGCAGGGCTTAGCTTTCCAAACAGGCATCTGAGCTGACTCTGATTTGTATTCGAGGGTCAAACTGAAAAAAACATTTTTCTCCATAAAAAGCATGGTATATGTTTCTTTTCCCAGCTGGAGAAATGAGATAGAGGAGGGGAGAGGAGGGGAGAGGAGAGGGAGAGGGAGAGGGACAGGGAGAGGGAGAGGGAGAGGAGAGAGAAGAGACTGAGATAGTAGATATTGACATGAGCCTAGGTATAAATACAGATATAAATACAGGGAGTGTGTTACTTTGAACCAGCATAAATTATACAAACCAGTAGAGACGTGTTACACCTATTCTTATGTTGGTAGTATTTTCTTTTGTAACTTTATACCTCAAGATTTCAGTTTAAGACTATTTATTCTTTATAAAGTCTATCTCTACTCTATGTTTTTCATGTGTCGTGTAGATCCAAATTAGGGAACACAGTGTCAGATGAGGAAACTAAAGCCAAACTGAAGGAAATCACTTATCTGCAAGAATCAGCATTAGTATTTTTTTCATGCTACAGATCATTTCCTGAAGTTTCTCAAATACTTACAGAACTTCAAATCCTACCTCAGCCACTCTTTTACCCTGAGGACAGAGGGCATCTAAACCATCCTGACTGAAAATCTTCAGATCACCCCAGGGTCTTGAGTAGACTACCCCATGATGCGTGCCCTCTCAATCCGCACCAGTCCAGCTTGGTTTATGTGTATGTAATTTTGCTCAGCATTTTGCTTGGTTTAAATATTCTACTTTTCTTTGCTGTGGTGATTCCTGATTCTGAGTAAGCTCCATTTAATGTCCTTTTTCTTGTGAACAAGCAAAGCAAAGAGTCTGTGATGATCAAGAACTCACTGTTCAAAAAAAAAAAATCCTCAAGAGATACAACAGTCCAAGTAATGCATTAGTCATAGGACACAATTTTAGAGATACAGAGACAGAAAGCTTGACATAACTGTTTAGTCACAGTTAAGTATGATGCAAGCCTTGGGAGGCATGTGGTAGGGTGGAAAGAACACTAAAATGAGACCCAAGCAGCCAGACTGAGTTATTCTGCTATTTACGTTCTTTTGACCTTGGAACAGATCTTAATGTCTCTAAACTTCCATTTCACTGTCTTTAAACAAGAATGGACACATATGTGTTTGAGATCTTGCTTAAAGATGAAAGCTTTTTCAAAGAACTATCTTAAAAGTAACAAGGAAGAAAGTTACAGAAACAGTGAAGGAATGTTCTTCTCTCCTTCAAAACCTCTTTAGAATCAGAATTCTTCTCATCGGGTCAGTGTGACACTGAGAGTCTTTCTGTCTACCCAGGACAGTGTCCACAGGTCATGCAGCCACCTGTTGCAGAGGCTGCTGGCTCAGAGTGTGGGGCTCGTTCTTGGCCAGAGCCTTCCCTGCTGGACTTCTCTCTCTGTTGCTCCAAACAGCACAGGCTCCATGATACAGCAGCAGAATCTGGAAGGAGAGTATGCATCCCTTCATAGACAGGAGCCGCATCCAGTGACGAGTTTAGCTGGGGCCATAGAATATTCCTTCTCCTACAGGATAAGCGCTCCCTGTTTTAGGGTTGACACAGAGCCCATTCATAGAATTTAAGAAGAATCAGGTGAGGCAAATGAGAGGCTTAATCCACTGAGACAGAAGTGCCAATGATAGGAGTAGTATAATCATGAAGGGAGAATCCAAGGCTATCTTTGATAGAGCATCCTCAGGGCTTTGTGTCATTCAGCAATATCTTCTAGTCTCAAAGACCAACAGCAGAGGTCTCCTTGCTTAATTTCAGAAAACCTCTTAACTATATAAGCAATGTGCTTAAAATACAGTAAACAAAATTTGTCTTGCAAGGTTAAATGTTTGCCCCTGTATCTTTGACTTTGCAAAAAAAAGGTATTTTATATGTGCTCAAAAATACATATTTCAGTATGAAAAATCAATAGCTTTGCAATACATCAGTAATGGACATACCCGGAAAGAAATCACAGAAACAGTCCCACTCACAGAAGCTTCAAAAGTATGTAAGAATAAACCTAACCAAATTAAGACCTCTAAAATGAAAATTATACACTTCTGAACAAAAATATTGAAGAAGACATTAGAAAATGAAAAACTTCTTTGTCATGAATGATATGGTTAAAATGCCATATTCTAAAATGCAACTTAGAGTCAATGCATTCCTTTTTAAAATTATGATATTCTTCACAGAAATAGAAAAAACAGTCCTAAAACTCCTAGAAACCCCAAAGACCCAAAATATTCAAAACTACCCTGAACAAAAAGAGCAAGGCTCTTTTACCCAATTTCAAATTATACTATAAAACCATAGTAACCAAAATAGCATGGCATAAAAACCAGAAATATAGGCCAATGAAATAAAACAGAAAATAAAGCAACAATCTTCAGCACCTACCACCACTGGAATTTTGGCCAGAAATCATGCATTGAGCAGCCTCTTTAAAGGAGCCAGGACAAGTAAATGTTCACTTGCAGAAGCATGAAAGTAGATCCCTATCTCCCATCCTGTATGCAACTCTAATATAAATGGATCAAGGAACTAGCTGTAAGACCAAACGTTCTGAGAGTTCTGGCAGAAAATGTGATATCATGATACCCATATCATGTGCTTGGTTTGGAGAAGCTGCCCCCAGAGCTGTAGGCACAGGGGTGGCACCCACAATAAGGCAGGGATTCCCCACAGGTACATGCACTGCCACACACCAGTGAAAGCGAACTAGGCCTCCTGGAACCCAAAGTGCAGCTCTAGAATTTAAATCTGTACATTAGTCTCTAATATGACTTATATTTGTTAGCTCTGGAAGTTTCACCCATTACATTAATTATAAAGGGGGTGAACAGCAGCTCGTTAATCCCGTGAAAAAACTCTTTCTGAGTGAGACATGGATTACTTTAGAGAAAGACACTGTCTTCACTCGCGCTCCTTTTATGGTGACAGATACACACGTGCACGCATCTGTGCACATGTATTGAGCTTGTGCCCACAAGTGTGTGAGTGTTGGTGTGGGGATTTCCCAGGCTCACCATGACAGGAATCAGGAAACTCCTAGTCCTCTGGATCCCTTGTTGTGAATGCTGTGAGGCAGACAGCAGAATGGATTCATCATGGTATCTCCAGACACTGGAACCCTGTCAGATACATGGTCCATGTTCAGTAAAAATGTGTTGATGGGCTCAACACATGATTTGAGCCTGGATTTCCTGTCTTCTATCCTAGGCTCCTTGTGGAATAGGCTGGCCGCATCTCTCCATCTCTAATGTACACTCTGTTCTCACTCTGTGAGGACAGGAAATAACAGTAATAATAGCCACTGCTATTCATTAAGCATTTACCAGGGTGAGAGGCCTTGTGGGAGACACACCTCACATGCCCAGGGTCCTTTGCTCCTGGGGGCAGGTGAGGTAGCAGGTCAAGGAGGCTTATTCCATCTCACACAGTGCTCACCCTGACGGTAAACCTTTGTGTAAACCAGCCTGGCAGGCCCGCTTCCGCTTCCGCTTCCGGAGAAATCTGAGCTAAGGCAAGCTGCCTTCCTGCTTATTTTCTTTTGGACTCACATAGTGTAGGCCTTTAGCTCTTATGTCCTCGGTAGGCGTCCAGCCATACATGCTCTTCTCTTCGAGATAACAGAAAGTCATGGCTCAGGACAGTGTGACTGCCTGCTCTGTGCAGATCTGTTGTGCTGCATATTTGCAAAGGTCTTGCCTCTCTTGTTAAAGAGGCAGGGTGAAAGGTCTAGATGGGACCCTTGGTCCAGAAAGCCTGGAGTCAGGGCTGTGTTCCTGGGGAGATAAGATGTTCTCTGGGAGTTCTTGAGATCATTAAGAGATGTTGTACTTGGGCAGTTTCTCCCCTGGGAAAACTTTGCTGCCACCAATGTCACCCCCACCCCAACCTTTGACTCTGATGTCACTGTATCTCAATGCTTTGGAGACTACTTAATCCTTCTTCTTCAGGACCAGCTCTTTCACCCAATTCTTGGCAGTAGGTTAATTTTTCCGAATATTAACAGGCATATCTGTCTGGTGTTGGTAATGGTTTTGTGACAAATCTACTGCTTTGTCACCAATTTGGCTCTGGCTGCCATATCTGTGTCATGTTCGGTGGTTTAGAGTGTGATAATGATGCTTATTAAGTAGCTATCATACAACAAAATTTTCCTAAATTTACATGCATTCCCACACAATTCCATCAGCTCAGAGCTATTTGCCCCATTTCACAGGTGAGGAAGCTGAGGCTTCCAGAATGAAAAGCCTTTGCTTGGTATCACACACACAGGCAGCTTTCAGTGTGGTATTCAAACAAGGCAATTAATTAATTAATTCCAATTATATTCCCATTCAGCTAAAATGTCCTGTAATTGAAATCTGGGGAATGTAAACATTAATAAGCTTTTTTCTTTTTTTTTTTTTTTTTTGTTTTGGGAAACCTGAGCAAAATCAGTTTTTCTTTATGAATTTAAGCACTGCAGAATTGTCCAGTTTTTCCACTATTTATGTCTCTTTTTCTTAAAATAAGACAAGTATAGCTTTTGGATTTGGGACTGCTTTTCTGCTGTTTATATGTTCTTTCCTTTTCATATTATAAATTTCAAATATTTGGTCTATCAAAAATTTATGATACTAAAGTAGCAATTACCATATGGATTTTTTTTTCTCTTTAAGGAATGGAAAAGTGTTGAAACTTGGAAAATTCTGCAGTATAATTTGTTAAAGTTTGTACAAGTACCTTGTAGGCATTGTTACCCTCTCACCAGTAGCTACCCCTGGGATGTCTCTTATTTGGCAATATAATCTGTCACATTGTTTATGATGGTCAATTGATGGCTTATTAAAATATAGCATTGGGTAGGTGTGTTTGGATTTAAAAGGAAGTTGTGTATAGAAAGAAAATATGTACATTAAGGCTGCAATTCAAGACATGCTATTTGTATTAGTCAGCATTCTTCTGAGAACAGAATCTAACAGGAAGATCTACTTGAACTAACATGACTGTAGAGGCTGAGAGGTTCAGGGCAGACAGCCGATGGCATAGTTCCCAGCCTAAGGCCAGGGTCTGAGAAGCCGGAGAGCTGATGGTGTGTGTTTCAGTCTGAGACCAAGGCCAGCACCAGAAGCAGATGCTTGTTCCCTGTGAAGACAAGCAGGCAGAGAGAGACATCTGTCTTTTCAGGTTTTATTCTCCTCTGCCCTTTGTTGGGTTGGATAAGCACCCTCCTCCCCAGCCCCATTAAGAAGGAAAAGTTGCTTTATTTAGTCTACAGCTTCTAATGTTAATCTCAGCCAGAGACATTTTCAAGACCAGACACACCTAGAAATCATGTTAAACCACTTAGTTGGGTAAACCATGATCAAGCTGAATTAACATGCAAAATTAATCACACAGTATTTTAAGTCAAATCGTTAACACCTATTATGTATTATACATTTACTACCTGTAGCTAACATTTAACCATCACCTTAACCTTACCAAGATGTTGATCCTGTTTCACTCTTAAAAATTACACACACACGCTGCACTTCAGAGAAGCTGATGAGTTCGTTCTCTTAGATAAATATATCTCCCTAACTACTGAATCAGAAACAGATTGATATAAAAATATAATCACTCAGTGAACCATTGTTCTCTGGGACATGAAGAGTTCACATTGCAGGAGAAACTTTTCAGTGATGGTCAGGCAGCAAAGCTAACACACAGAGGTGAAGGAGACTTGATGATTCCCTCTGTACTACTGGGCAAATGTGTTTCCTTCCTCTGTATAGTGGGCATTACCTGTTAAGCAGATGATAGATACTTCCCAACCTTGACTTTTCCTGAGGAAGGAACTCTCTATCAGTCACTCAAGGAAATATCAAGCCTAGTTTTCCTTGGACATAATTAGCATATTATTCTCTGCTGCTCTCAGTGGGGACATCTTATAAAGAAGGAAAAGAAGGTATCCTATGTGAGGACAGAGGGGTATAAAATACTAAAAAATAGATATTATAGAGTATCTGTTCATTACCTAATAGTCTCGAGAGTTCTAATCAAACATATCTCACAAAAAATTCAGTTCACTTCATCTTCATCAGTTTGAAGCCTAAACATTGTCAACTGGATGAAATGTACACAGTTGGTTACTCAGTCCAATCTGCTAAAACATTATCACTCAAGGAGTTCATGTGACCTTAACTGCACAGCACAAGATATTAGAGGGAAATTTTCCTGAAGCTTCTAAATAAGTAACAAACATATCTCTGCCTTGTTTCTAGGATAATACTCCAGTATCTCTCAGGATACTCTCTGTAGCTGTCAAAATGATTACCCCTTGCCATGGAAATATGCAACCATGAATTTGAGTTCTTTTATTTCCACTCTCCCTGAAATGTGAGGTAAAAAGGATCATGTGTGCTTAAGCTAATGTCATCGTGTCCGCAGCTTTGCATCCTTTGGTCATTTCAGAAGATGAGCAGCTTAGAGAAAGGAGAAACTGCAGCTGTCTGATTGATTGCTAAAGGGAATAGTGGGGACCATATGGGTGTAAGGACCTCTTATCTACAGGACGATGTGAGGGGTAATACGTCCCTGTCAGCGACTCTGCCACGCATAACCTCAGATTCTCACTCTTTGAAAACCGAGACATATTTAATATGTTTCTCCTTGACAGATTTAATATCCAAAAGAACCTGGTAAAAGCCTCTGACAAGCCCGAGGATTAAGTATGTTCTAAGGGAAGTGAGTGAAGACATTTCAGCACAGGAGTGTTTAACTTGTGGAAACACATAAATTTATCTGCAAACTTTATTCTCCATGTACATAAAATCAGGCTTTTTTAATGTCATTGCGAATTATGTACCCTGCACTATACATACATCGGCTGATTCTCATTTGTTGGCCAATCATTTGGAAGACAAGGATTGCTTATATTTTTATATCAATCTGTTTCTGATTCAGTAGTTAGGGAGATATATTGTCAAGCAGCACATTAAGCGTGAGCTGTAAGAGTAAGTGCAAACTGTTTTCCATTATGCCTGCAGGGATATAATTGAGCCTATTGACAAGACTTGGGATTGGATGGCTTCTTCTTTTCTATTTTTATTTTTATTTTTTGCTTCAACTAAAAATGTCTTTCCCCTTACCATAATCACTCACATGCATTTTAAAATAATTCAGAACAAAAGCATGTTAACTGCAATTTCAGCCTGTCTATCCAAACAGCATTATCAAAACTATTAACATCGACATAAATCATCCAACTGAAAATTACAGGCATTTCAAAAGATGTACAGGTTAAACACTAATATACCTATTTTACAGATGATAAAATTAACTTTCCCAGAGTGCAGTGATATGAACTCACATTGCCACAGTGAAGAACAAGCCCACTTGAGTTTCAGGTGGGGACTGTACATATATTCACCTCCTATACTAGTTCATGGCAAATGACAGATTCTCACAGTACTATTCTGGATACATTTACCTGTAAGTACCTGCCTGATTTTCCAATTATTGCGAACAGACAAGACTTGTCTCCTCTTCTGAACTGTGAAGTTCTCTGCAGAAACCAGGTAACCTTTGCGTGACCCTAGGCAAGCTGAAACACGCGTGGAGCACTCCCACATGACGCTGCTTACTATGGCTCATTCTAGGCTTGGGCTTTCTTAGTGGTCAGCTCTATCTTTCCTCAGACAAAACACCCAGTGCTCACAATGTAAACGAGGAGTTTGGTTTGACTCACGTGTTTGGAGCTTCATTCCATGGTTGCTCGCCTGCAAAGCAGGAACTTCAAGGCCAAAAGGCAGCCTAGGGCAGTGCTGCTCAGTGTCCAGCCCCCAGTGACCCACCACCTCCACCTGGGCCTTCAGCGCAGCAGAACATCCAGCTGTGAACATCAGTCACTTAACTCCTTGATGAGTGAAATCCCCTGCAGCCTTCCATCAGAGTCAAGCCCAGTGATACTGAACCTTCCAGGTTTTCAAGATAAACAGCCATCTGCGGCACCACTGTAGAGACCCGTCTTCCTCAATTAGCCAGGCTGAGCACAATAGCTCGCTGATTGAATTAGATTAAAGCACGGATCAAGAAGTCCAGATATGATTGCCTGCTAAGTCAGGATGTCTGTGGGTGCAGACAAAGCGGCCTTGGCTGGCTGATCTCTCTGTATAACTGTCGCCTTCCAAAAGCAGATCATTCATAATTGATAAGAACTAAAAACATTTCCATTATCTACCACCCTAATTTAATATCTTCCTAATGAAAACAATGTTGCCTGAGATAGACATTGACTTTGTCTTTCATCTGTGGGCCAGCCAGTTTCCAATGGCCAGTGTTGGAAGGGGGTGTGGGTCACTGACGAATTGACATGTACATCTGAGCATCAACTCTGGTGGTCCATCCAGAGCCAGGTGCCTCCGTTAGCCAAAGAAATGAGACACTGATATTACGAGTGCAACAAGCCAAGAAGAGGAGACTCTGTAAAACCTCTGCAAAGCAGGAAGCTGGGCAACTCCACAATCCATCACTCCTTACAGAGCTCACGTCTTTTCATCCTTTGACAAAATTACCGTTCGTTGTCATTGTCGTGAATGACACTAAAGTGCCTGAATCTACTTTCCTGTTGCTGGAACTATACCTGCAAATGTATCTGACACACCTGAACAAAAGAAGTGTGTGATCCTAGGTTAAGCAGCGCTGGGAGGGACCACAGGGTGGTTTCTGAGACCTTAGTGCTGCCTAACCCAAGGTGGGGGATTCTTTGAGAACATCATCTGTAGAGTTAGCCCGCCTGTTCCTGACTACATCAATTTGGAGAATTTACATAAATTATTTTAATTCTTGAAGAACACCTTCAGATTCCAAGAGTGGACTTATTTAAAATCATAAACTAGATGGACTCATTAACTTGTTCTTTCACAATTCTGGGAAATAGAATTCTGGAAATAAGGTGTAGGCAGCGTTTGTGTGTTCTGAGGGCTCTGAGTTCAGTATGGCTCTCAGGAAAGTATGTCTCATGCTTCTCTGATAGATTCTGATGACCCTGGTAGTCCTAGAATTTCCTTGATTTGGGAATAAGTTCCTTCAGCCTTTGCCTCCATCGCCCCATGAGCTTTTCCTGGAGTATTTTTTTACATTCTTCCTTGTGAGTGTGTGTCTATCTCTGTGCCCAACTTTCCTCTTATAAAGAACCTAGTTATATTGGATCAGAACACACATCAGTGACCTCACATTAATTTGATGACATCTTCATAGACCCTATTAAAGACATTTCTGAGGCACTGGAAGTTTGGATTTCAACTTATACTTTTGGGGGGTCAGAATTCAAAACATGACAAGCAAGTCATAATGCATTTATTATACTGGAAAGCTCATTAGACTATATTGACTCACAAAAAAGACAAAGCTTTTTTTTTCTTAAGTATACAATTGCTTTAAGGAACTAGAATGCTAACAGAATCATAATTTAAAGAACAGTACAATGGTGTGGTATTTTGAAAAGTGTAATCCACATATCAGCTGTAAGAGAATTGTCAAGGTGAAGCAGGTTAGTGAATACTAAAAGTATAAGCTTCTCAGAACCACTCCAAAGTATCTTGAAACAAGAAGAGTGAACTGAAATACATGTTTTTCTTCCAACATATTTTTTCTCCAACCTGTTCAATATGGTTGGCATGGCAACTGTTGAATTTCACCCTGGACGATGTTTTTATTTGTGTGGTTTGTTTGTTTGTTGTTTTCTACAGTGAGATTGAGTAAACTGGTATTTTCTGATAGGATGGTAATGGCTCTTTGTCAATTTGCCCTCTGTCTGCCAAGTCTGAGAGTTATTTCTCCCTGTACATTTGGCAGTGTTCATTATTGAAGTATTTACCTATTTTTAATCACGAATCCACATGTTCTTTAGGCAGGGACATATTTTCTGTCTTTAGCAGCTCTTAATTTACCCGGTCACAGGACATGGTTGGATGCTGTGCTCAACAGCAGCTAAGGGGAATTCCAGCCTCCTTGGGCTACAGCACACTGCCTAAAGCAGGAAGCGCATTCTCTAAAGCCAAAGGAACAAGCAGTGACCTCACAGAGCACTCCTCTCCCTTTCTGCCAGCCAATAAGTTGTTCTTTCTACTGACTTTCCATGTCTTGCTAATTACACCCTTATGAAAAACAATTTCCTCTGGCCTGATGTGAGAACTTACTGGTATTTCTGTTCTTTCACTAGTTGTGAGGTTTTTCAAAGTAGGAATCATACCCTAGAGACTCTGATGTACAGTCCACATCCTAGTAAAGTACCAGAAACAGTGTGAAGCAAAATGCACTAAGAATAACTTTAATAGTACAAATTATACAAGTTATCATAGAAAATTCTGGAAACGAGGAAGTCTCAGAAGATAAAAAATAATACAACCAACATAAAGCAACCCATTTTTAAAATTTTTTTGGCACTGAAAAAATTCTTTGCAAATAGACATGGTCAGTTATCAAGTTTTGCACATAATCTTTTTCACAACACTAACATTATATGACTATCTCCTCATATGAAATTACACATGTAAAATGTAGCTATTTTAGTAGCTGAATTGCTATCCACTACATGATTACAAGAGCAATGCCTTATTGTCTCTAAAGTTATTTGAATATGTATTATACAATAGTAAACATCTTTGCATATAACTTTCTGACATTAATATTTAGTTGTTTGTTTGTTTTGTACATTAGTTTTGAAATTAATTTTAGAAGTTCCTGAGAAAGTATTTCCATACATAGAATTCTGACTCAATGATTATTTTATAACACATAATTGTGTTACTGAACATTAATAGCTGCTCATTTCCCAAACACAGAATAAGAGCATATTTATCATCAGCTTCAAATATATGCATATAGGAATAATCATTGTAATTAAATAAACCTTTGAAAATGAGAAGAGATGCAGTGTAGTTAAGTCTGAGGTTTACAATGTTGAACAAATTAACTGCTACTCAAGGCTTGGTAAGGGGTGTAGGTAGGCTATTACCCAGCCACTGTTCAGGTAGCCTAGTTGAGCACTTGAGAACATAGCTGCCTGGAGACCTTCTTTATGTAATAGCATGCAGACACCATCTGTTCCACGAGCCATGTGCTGTCCTGGAGACAGTGTCTTTTCCTGATTAGCACAAGTCCCACCAATTGCCTTTTCATGCCCTTTTGTGGGAACTGTGCTGGAGGGATTGGGAAGAAAAGTTGCAATGTGAGTCTTTTGCTTTCTTGATGAAACAGGTATTTTATGGACCTAAGACGTAGACGTAACTAGCGAGTAGAGTTCCCTGGGGTTCTTGGATAGCTAGGGCCTTTAAGATGGCATTTAAGCCTTTGCACAATTTTCTGTCCAGCCCTGACTCTGGAGTTTACCCAAGCTTCTCCTCCTGTATCCTCATGTCTACTCACACATCTTTGCAGATGTTTTTCCTCTTTTCCATATCTATTTCTGGAAGTTTTCTCAGTCTTTAAAGCATTAGTTCTCCCTTACTGCATAACTTTTATTGATCTCTTTAATTTTTGATCATTGATGACTTTCCCACCTTCAAATTCATTGAATTCATAGTGTATAAATTTTGAGTGTCATAAAGTAAGGCTGTTAGAAGTATAAGCTCCAGGGCCCTTTGCTCTAAATTTAAACTTGGTCCATCACTTGGCTGTAAAGAGGCAATGATAATGTTTCTCAAACTATGCCTCAGTTTCCATATCAGTAAAATGGAATAATAATAGAATATTGTTTCTCAGGGCTCTCACAAGA
Source organism: Hydrochoerus hydrochaeris (assembly GCA_004027455.1). Lineage (NCBI taxonomy): Eukaryota > Metazoa > Chordata > Mammalia > Rodentia > Hydrochaeridae > Hydrochoerus > Hydrochoerus hydrochaeris. The sequence goes on from PVLA01003341.1 coordinate 199,536, forward strand.
ATTAACATCTTAAAATTTTATGCAGCATGTGATAAACAGTGCTCCTCTTTGTTGGTTGGCTTTAGTATTCTAATAATTAAAAAAACAGCAATTGTAATTTATTTTTTTATTCTTAAGTATTCTTGTATAGCTAAGATCCTAAATAAGTATTAATTGGTTCAGGAAATCAAAAGAGATGAGTTTATGATGTTTGACACAAGCAATTAATTTGATGTCCTTCCTTTTTACCTTTTATTTTTTAACCATTGAATATTCATAGAGAATTCTCTGTTTCTAGTTTGGAAACACAAATGTGAGAAACCACATAAACAGGCTTATGAATAGATGCACTGCACTGTGGTAGGAATAGCTCGTGGAGAGCGGTGCATACACCTGGGAAACCTGGGAGCCCAAAGAAGCAGCATTTGACCCAGATAAACCTGCAGAACGTTTGAACAATGCCACAGCAGAGTCAGGGTGGTGACATTTATACCTGGAGACATTTCCAGTACTAAGAGCTGAAAGATGAGCCAAGATGACTTGAAGTTTTCTTACAGCCTTGTCAACAGCTATCACCTCAGAGAAGACCAGCTCAAACCATGCTGTTTTCACCCAACTCACAGTCTTGAGTTATATATGTACAACAAACAAAAACAAAGTGCAATGAAAACCATTCTTCCATGCACTGTCACCATGCCCAGCTGTCACTGACCAGTGAAAGAAAAGTACACGTTATATTCATGATCATGTTATCTGACTCGGTCACCTTTATTTGTTGCTATTGAAGGCACTAAACAAGATATTGTGCAACTGCACCACCATATTAAAGAAAGGCAATTTAATTGCAATTAGCACTAAAATAATTTATTTATGAAATGCCAGGGTGTGACTTTATGCTCTATCATTCATTTTCTCCCAGGCCGATGCCATGTGTGCTTCACTAAGTTGTAAAGTACAAGATCATAAACCTGCAATTCCATTGCAGTCACATTCCTAGGCTGTATTCTGCTCGCTCTGTTTGGTCTAGCATCATTAAGACCTCTGAGGTCATTTGTCCGTAGGTGTTTAATTCCTTTGTGCTCACAGCAAGATCCCCTTACTACTCATTAAGCAGATGTGACCTGTGCTGAAAGCATCTGGTGAACAACTACAATGGAGCCAGACCTATTTGGTTCTCACGGTTGGAACATCCACCTTTTGTGATTAGCACTTCAAGATCAACACATCATCTCCGTATTCTAGACCACGGAAGGGCGAGGACCTTACAGATACCACTTGTTAAGCAATGCAGTGCTCTGGGGTCTGTTTTGACAACCAAATTCTGAAGCCAAACATTATTTTCTCATTTTGAGGCACTGGTGAGAGAAGTAGGTAATTTCAAACTGCTGATTATATGAGCGAGAGGTATCAAAGTGGAAGAGAAATGCTGTTTTCTGTGTTTCTTTCTCTGGTGCATTAAGAAATATGAAGCTGTAGCTTTCATATCCCTGGCCCCAGTCAAAAATCCCCCAAGGTTTCAATCTGCATTTTACAGTCCGATTAGCTGAAGTGTACAGTTCACACAAAGGAAGTTATCTGAGATTTGAACACAGAGGCATTGGGCTCCAAACCTTTTTCAAAAGGCCCGTATGTCAGTGTCCCTGTGACATCACTGCAGGGAGAGTTCACTCTTGACTTTGAAGAAACTTATGATCCATCTGAGGACTACTAGCTTTCCCTTTTTCTCCCCCAACCTCTTATAACTTTGTGTTATTAGCCACTTACTGATTACTAAAGTCATCCACAGAGAGGGTAATTGGGAACTAGTAGGAGAAATAATTACAGTCAAATTTCAACTACTGGTAATTCTTGGGAGATGTGTGTGTGTGTGTGTGTGTGTGTATGTGTTGGTCACTTTCTTATTTCTGGGACAAAGTATCTCACACTCACAATTTAAAAGAGGATGGATTTATTTTGGTTCAGGGTTTTGCTCAGTTCCAATCATGGTTTGCTAACTCTGAGGCCCTTAGTAGAAGAGAATGGCAGAGGAAATCTGCTCCACCCACGACACCAAGGAAACATAGAGAGAGGAGGAGCTGTGGTCAGAGATCCAGCATTCCCGGTCACCCTTCTGTGACAGCCTCCCACTAGGCCGCCCTTCCTCCTGGCACATTTAATGCTGAAATGGGAGAGTCCCCTGGTGACTGTAGTGTCTGTTTGATTCAGTTACCTTTGAAAAGCTCCACCTCTCAACCCAGAAGATTTTCCTAGGGACCTGGTAGATTTGTTTGTTTCTTTTTTTGCCAGAATTGTTTTGGTTTAGATATTGTACTCTGAGTACCTACCTTGAAAATAATTATATGCAGTGTATTGTTTGTTGTTATCCTCTTATTGTGTTACAATTTTTTTTCACAAAATAAAAGAAAAAAACATAACTGTGTGTGTGTGTGTGTGTGTGTGTGTGTGTGTGTGCACGTCCGTGTATGTTCAGAACTGTTCAGTTGTCTTGCAAATAAAGTTTGCCCTTGTTTTAGTATTTGGATATTTTAGTATTTGGCTTCTGTTGCCCAAGCTGTCTGCTGAGATCTCATTTGGAAAACTTTTTTAGAATCAGACTTGTCCTCCTTTTTCAGTGGCTGCTGGGTTTCACCATAGTGATTATTCTGATGGGATGCTTCTCTTTTATTATTTTGCTCTATGCAGCTCTTCTGGGTAGCTCCCAGGCTGCCTGCACAAGTGGTATCAGGTGAGTAGTTGCTAACCTTTTAACAAGGCAGTAAGGAATCCATCCAAAGTAAGAGCTTATTGCTTATTGTGGATAGTAGAGACGGATGCTGCATTGTCCAATTCAGTGAATGTGTTGTTGACTTATATCTTGATCAAGAATATGGGTAAACAGATCTTATCAATCTTTAATTCAGCAGCTTGCAGCAGGTTAAATGGTACACTATGACCATAAGGAGGTTGAATATAAAACTTACTGTAGGAGGAAATAAACTATCTCGCCAAGTCATACTTGTCTTTTTTAAAATTTACTTCTTTTTCTTGATATTTTATTAGCATTTTTTGCAGTATATATTCTCCTGCATATATAGAATTTCCATTCAAAGGCTGAGTAAACTGCATTTTTCAAAGAAAATTTATTTAGGTTTATATATCAAAAAAAAAGGTACTGGACGGATACATAGAACCTATCCATGTTGATAGCTAGGAATGAAGTCAACTATCATACAAATATGTCATAAGACTTAGGACTCAGAGAGGGTCAGGGGACAGTACCATTGTGACTCTCAATATGACCATAGTCATCTAGTATTCAGAATTTAACTGACCCACGCCTATTCCAGAACTCTTCCCACATAGCGCTCCTTTCAGCATTGGAAAACTGCAGTGAGCTTGTATGTTGTATGTCCGTCTCCCCGTCTCCCTCTTTCACTGAGCAGGACAGTCAAGGGGGAGCCCCAGAGTAAGGCCATGTCAACCACAGTACAGGAATCTACATTTTTATAACGTGTGTGCCTATACATTGGTAAAAATAGAGCATTATGAGATAGATGACTTCTGTCCTACTCTGTGAACCATGCAGAGTGGAAAGTCCAGCAGGAATTTGTGGGGAACCGAAGCAGGACATTGGGCCAGAGTCAGCAGTACACCCAGGTGCTGCCAACTCCCAAGTCATCTGTGGCAGTCTCACCAGCATTTCCCCCTGACCTCATACCTAGATGTACTGGGAAGAGGTAACCTTGGACCAAAAAGAGCAGAAAAAAATGCCACTTCTTCAAAATGACAGCAAATGAATACATACCAAGTATCTAACAGAGGCAGCAATAGTAAAATCTCAAGGAATTCTGTCCATTTATTGGTAATATTTTCTGGATCAACCTCCAAGCCTGGGTCTCTACTTTCACCTAAAAAATAAATTACTTCCTTCTTCCATTGTTTCTTTAATTAATAGCTTTAGTTTTCTTTTCTTATTATATCAAAATATTGCCCAGAGCAGCCAACTGTAAATTGCTGTTCATGGCTGATAGAAGGAAACCATGAAATTGTCACAGGCCGGCCCATTCCCCAGTGTCACGCAGCTCTCCGGGGCTCCTGCATCTCACCTTCCTTCCACTCCCTTCACCAAAAGACTTGTCATTGGTTAAAGTTTATGGTCATGGATATGTTTCCCAGTTTCCTTACTTTCTAAAATTTTTTTTAACATTGAAAGCATCCATTAGTATTAATTAGTATCATGTGTCCTTGGAAAGCAATAAAAATCAATTTCAGCATGAAAAGATGATTTTTTTTACATGTTGGCTTTATTTTCTTTTTTACTATTTTACAGAAACTGCCTTTTAATGATTATTTTTCTTTTCTCTGAAAGCCCACAGCCTGTTCTAGATTCCTATTGTGGTTTTCTCATCACTGATCAATCTACCCCAGCTTCGAGAGATCTCTTGGATTGTGTGTCTGTTAATTTCAGTAGAGGGCAATTTGCTCAGGGATGCCCAACAACTTCAACACTGAGGAAAAAGATGAGAATTGAGATGCTGATGCTGGGGAGCACTTTGAACTTTCTATCCAGAAGCTTTTTTATACTATCCAAAGTTAAGGAGCTAAGAGAGGCTTCGGCTACCTTGCCAGAGAGCTTGAGTATTAGTTATGATGAGCCCACTCCTTCAGCAGCCTCTTGGTCTCCCGGATATGTGGAGCCTTGAGATAAAGGAAAATTTCATTTGGACAGCTCCAGAGGGAACAAATGGCTGTGTCACCCCCATTGACAGCCATATCACCAACTTCTTCAGGTACTGGAAGGGATAGAAAGCTGAGGAAATCTATATTTAGGAGGGAAAAACTTGAACAGGTAGCAGCTGTGCTTGTTACATTTCATTTTTAGAAGGACAGAATAGTCCCTGGGGTGTGCTAGATGACCAGGTCCATCAGAGAACTTCGCTGAATTTCTCCCTGTCAGTAACTAAACCATTGGTGACTGCACGTCTGGGCTGTGGGACTCTATTTAGAGAAACAGATCTGCTCAGTCCCCACGCTGACATGCCCCTAAGTTTTGTTTTGTTTTGTGTTGTTTTGTTTTGTTTTTCTTCTGGCAGGCAATATTCTTTCTGCCTAGTTTTGATAGGATTTGTGAATTTATCACTCTAAAATCATGTTTTTGGCCAAAAGTTACATTCAATTAGAAGTTGGAGAATCTGAGAAACAAAATTTATTCATGCAACAAATGCCCAGTTGTATACTTACTGCGTTTTAAAATCTGCTGAACATAAAGAATAAATAGATGCATAATGCCATATTCTACCTTCTGTCCAAAAAAAGAAGCAATTAGCACAGGTTCAGAGTAGAGGCAAGCATGCTGCAAGACACAGAGGGCAAGCTGAGGAGGTCCTGGGAAGGCTCTGATAGGAAATACCCCTGAAGAAAAAAAACGAAGGAATTTTCAGGATGAGATCACGAAGGGAAAGGGAGAGGTCTGCCCATGAGACCATCAGACGTGACAGAGATTTTGACAATGAGGAACGCTGGATAATCCTATGGCAACGGAATGCAGCATGTGGGAGTCTCCATGCATAGGAAATATGCAGGGCTAGGTGACGCAGAGGCTGGCCAGGTTTCTGCACGTATGGTTTGAAGCATCTTATCCCTCCCCACCCACAGAGCTTGGAAAGCCGTGTGCGCACACAGGTCATACCACTGTAAGAAAGGGTAGGGAAAGCCCCACACTTCCCCTTCTGCTCCCATGGGACCTGGGTCAGCGGGCTCATTCCATTCCATCCTCCTTGCAAGGAGATTTCCAGGGTGCACCGGGGATAGTCTGGATGTTGGTGCAGTCTGTAAGACTGTTGGGAGATTTGGGCCTGACAAATTCTCTTTTGCTTGTTTTAGTCATGTTTAAACACCAAGCAGGTATCACCTAGAAGAAACACATAAAACATGTTTAGACATTCACGCAATGACAAAAAATAAAATAAAAAAGTCTTCTACAAGGTCCATGAGTAGTGTTTATAACAGGAATAAATTTTAAAAATGCATCTCTGCTAATCTTCTGAGAAGATGACCTTGCTCCTGGGACTGTTTTGTTTATTTCTGAAGACTTGGATAGGCATGCACATTAGTAAAACTGCAACATGTGTTTATGAAAAGATGTTTGATACAGGATATGTGCATATGTTTCATATTTCTGGACATAAGCAAAATTGCAGTGCCTATTAAGGAAAAAGGTACAATCCTGAAAGAGTCTAATATTTCTTTTCAGAGTCCATCACATGTAAATCAAATTTGTGCAAGTCAAATTGGTTGGAATCTAAAGCAAAAATAATTTAAAAAAACTCTGAACCCCTCTTAGACTTCATGGTAAAGTATCTGTTGCAGAATGACTGTATTTAGCACCCTTCTCCTCTGCTTTCCTTAACCCCAGCCTTTGCCCTATTTGGGATCAGTGTGTATGAATAAACCACTATTAGATAAGGGCAGCCAGGGTCCAAATCCCCGCATACGTTGCAGGCTTATAGGGAAAAACACACAACCTACTTGCCAGCATACATAAAGCGGTATTTTCTATTGTTTTGTTTTTCTTTTTTTTTTTTTCCACATTAGAAGCCACAGCACTTTAGAGAATTGAGCGTGGTTCCTCTTCCCCACTACATTTTCAATAATGATGTTAAACCTTGGTTCTAGGTACTCAAGCCAGCCACAAGACTAACAATAGGGTCTCTCTCCATCTCAGGCTAGGCCCTCTTGTACCATGTCTTATATCTTGCATTTCCATCAGCAAAATTTTAGCTTTTCACTCCTTCAGTAACATCTAACTCTTTACTAGCTGGAAATGCGGCATCTTTCCATGTTCTTAAAATGCACACAAGACAGAAGAGGAAGATAGTAATCAGGATTCCAGTGCGGGCACTGTCCAAATCCTTCAAACATAAATTGAATGAGAAGAGAGGAATTATGAAAATGATTAACTCTCGGTTAATTGAATGAATGGATTGCAAGTGAAATGGGATAGTGGAAATCTCATTTTGTGATCCAAAAAATCATAATCAACTTTTGGCTCCATTACATACTTGGAATTAGGATTATTTACTTAGGAAGGTATGGTAGTAGTCATATGATAATAGCTGAGATCAAATTAGAAAATTGATAGTACTATATAAATGATTACTTTTCCTTAACATTTTTAATGTTTGAAAACCGTTCTTTTAAAGAAAAACAAGGCTTCCTGTTGCAAGCTCTCTTCTTTACCCAAGGCTAAATTACATTTAACCATGAAAAAAGTGATGGGGAAAAGGAATTAGAACAAAGAAGTACAACTGTAAAAGTATAGGGCTGTGAGCTACACATGACAGAAGAGGGTAATACTCATCATTCAAGAAAAGGTGACGTGCTTGCCCTCAGAAATATTTATAATATTCAGGATGCAGTATTTTCATATTCCATATTCCTTTTGTTTCAATGGTAAATAGGTAGTTGTATATAAGGAAAAATCAATATGATTATTGCAGTGGACATTTTAATAGTAGCTGCAGCAGCAGTTATAGTCATAACAGTGATACTATTTAGGTTCCTTTTATATGAAAGGCGTTTTAATAAACATTTTATATTAAGATCCCATTTTATCCTTTAACAATATTTTGCATGGTGGTAAATTACACCAACAAGCCTTGGAAAAGTAAAATACAATGTGTAAGTACTCATAAATGATAGATATTCCCTGAAATCTAAACTCAGGACACTATAATAAGGCCAAGAATTAAGCTGTGGTCCAATATTCCTGGACTGCCTCTTGAATATTTACCTTAGAGAAACTTGGACATCTTCCTTGGTATGATAACAATATTACTGCTAGTAAATGGGAACATTTTATTGAAATGGAAATAAGCCAACCTCTCAAGAACTCTAAAATGTAGTGATTCTAACTGAACCTCTTAGAGGTGTGTAAGACTTTCATATTCACCCAGTCCATCATCTTTCTTGCCTATTTGATACATGAAACATGTTTGAGATCACAGCTTTTTAAAAAATAAATGATAAGGTGTTTAAACTTGGCTAGTCATTTTTTAAACTTGACTAGTTATTTCTTTTTTTAACTGTACTCAGAAAAATAGAGAAGAGAATATTATCCACGGAAATACTACCCTGACTTCTGGTTCCAGCAGTGTCTGTTGACTACCTTTATGATTTTCCCCCTGTTTTGTAAACATGTGAGCTATGGTTCTCTCACAGTAGAAACTATGACAAGTACACATTTAAAACACCTTCCAGCTCTGAGACTGCGACTTCCACAAATCCATTCAGTGAACCCAGGCTACAGCTGTGAATATAATATTTTCTTTCTTAACATCCCAACATGAAATGCATAACACATTCTTTTTGACTTCACTTCCTTTCTTATTACTCATTTGCTTCTTATCTGACGAAGTATACTTTTTACTCTTATTCAGGTCAAAACTCTTCATAACTTTTTTCCGATGACAAAGGCCTCAGGAATTCCCACACACACATGTGCTCACGCAAACACAGCACACACAGTTCCTGTACAGAGACGTGGGGCATGTACAGGAGTTTCCAGAAATGCGTTCAGTCGAGCCACAGTTTTGCTGTTTCCTGAACTTAGACAAATGCTCCATTGCTCTAAGGCCTCAGGTCTCAGCATCTTCGGGCTCTCTCTATCTGTTGTATAAAATAAGAAAAATACATTCGTGGGTTCCTTTGATGGCTCGTGACCTGGTGATACAGGGCACACTCCTTCATCTGTCCTGCTGGTTCTTGCTCTCGTCCTTGGCCTGGGTCTGGCAGTCCCGATGAATCATGTCATACATGCATATAGTAGGTTTTGAGAAAACAATTTTTGAAGAGTGAACTATTAAGGCACATGAAAGCATGTATGTTAGAAGCCTCTTTTTCACAGCTACTTTGTCAGATTTGGAATTATGCTGAGCCCATGTTTTTCTGATCCATCTTCTGAATACTGGTTATATTTCTGAGATCATTTATAATAGCTTTCTCTCATGAGACAGTACATTTATAATAGTATTCCTTTCGTGATTTATGTCTCCTCAAATCTTTATACACTCATAGGTGGGGCTTTCCGGAAATGTTGGGTTATTGATTTTACAGCCAAATGTGCTATTGGAAGATGGGGCCTGGTCAGAAGAGGTAGATGTGTGGGGCACGGCCTGGAAGGACACATCTCTCCCCTGGATCCTCTCTTCTCTCTCTGCTTTGTAGTTGTCATGATGTGAACAGCTTTCTCCTCTCTGGCCTGTTAGTTCTCCCTCCCTGCTTTGGAGCCTGTCAAAATAAGCCTCTCATTCCTTAAGTCATAGTGTTGGGCACTGTGTCTGTGACAAAAAATCGACTAAGATAATGTTACATTACTGATCTTTCATCACTTCAGTATGAAAGGCCTGCTTTCCTTTGCTAGGTGTGCTTCACTAGTAAAATATAGAAAAGAATGATGATCTTTAATCTTCAGAGGCACCAACAAAATTTACTGAGACAAAACTCAAAACTCTATCCAAATTCATATTAGGATTTTTTCTTAAGTGAAACTGATTGGTAAATAAAGTTATATAAACTTTACAAATAGTAGCTTAACACAATCTTTTCTAAAGCTATGTGAAATAAATTGTGAATGTCACAAACTTTTAATTATGTTTATAATTTGGCATATGTGCAAGCATATTTCCTTCTTGTGATTTTTTGCATATATTTTGTGAAAAAATAATAATAAAATGTCATAGATTCATTTTATTAGAGTAGAAGTCTAAATAAATAGAAAACAACTTCCTAAATAGTCTTAACAACAATTGGTGTTAAGATACATGCTGGTACTGAGTCTTAAGATATATGCTCTATTGTACTTTTCCATTACTTACACAAAAAACCTGACAACTGCAATTTAAATGAGATGGGATTTTTGGTTCATGGCTTCAGAGTGTTCAGTCCATGTTCCAAATCAGAAACCGCATTGTGAAAGGATGTAGTAGAAGAAAGTTGCTTATATCATGGTGCCCAGGAAGCAAAAAAGAGGACCTTTTGGGGACAAGAATGCACCATTCCAGGTCACAATGCTTAGTGACCCACCTTTTCCAACTTGGCCCTAACTCCCAATAGCACAATCAGCTATGAATTCACTAGTCGGTTCATTGACGAATAACTGTAATGCCCCCATGATTCAGTCTTTCAAACTTATGCAACATAGGGGGGTATTTTAGATATAAAGCATGATGTGTGCCCTATGTAAGTTTCTTACTCAGAGATGAATTTGGCTTTGGAAGATTGTAAGATGCCTGAAATTGAGCATCATTCTTGTATAGCCTGGAGAGTGTTTCCTAGTGTTTATTATTGCTCTGTATCAAAGGGACTGAGAACAGGTGAGATGAAAACCATGATAGCTGAGATTCCCCTACCACACCTAGAACCTGGCTGTGGAGCAGCCATCCAGCCTCACAATCAACTTTTTGCATAAAGGGGAAAAATGTAGTTTTATTAGGGGAAAAATCATTAATAACAAAATAAGTGAGGTAGCCCTGTTTCTATCTATCTCTTAGCAGCAGGAATGTGGTGAACATTTTTTTATGCCTGGAGGCATGAGTTTGGGTTTGAGGCTGGTCTTACTACTATTTCTACTGTGAACTTTAATTATCTAGTCACTAGGTTTCTCTGATGTTTCCAAATGTATGAAATACTATAAAAATGTAGGTGTGGTGCTGCCTGCTCTAATCCCGGCAGGTGAAGTTTGTGCCTAGCCCGAGCAGCTTAGTGATTTAGTAAGAAGCTACTTTACAAATAAATTTAGCAGGCTGGGGTTGTAGCTTAGTGCAAAGCCCCAGGCTCAGTCTGAGCACTTCAAAAATGTACTTTTTCCTGAAAATAGTAATACTGTTCTGTGAAACTAGCTTTCCCCATTATTATAGTTATGATCCTTTAATTAATATCATCTTCTCAAGATACTTGTTAAACATGAATCGTCTGAGGTAACGTTGCAGAGAGAATTCTTGCCCTGGAGCAGTGTAATGGGAATAAAAATACATGGATGTTAGAAATAAGAGGAACCTGAAATTAGGTTTAGCTGTATTTAAGATTTTGATTAGCTCTGTATGTTTCAGTTTCGAAGACACTGAAAGTCTCATATGTTTTACTTTTATAAGTATGTGTCTGTTGTTTATAATGTTTACATTCACTATAGGGAATTGGTACGTGAAAATAACACACATACATTCTATTTTTCCCCTTCCACCTCCCTTTTGCTTCTCCAGGGTCCGATTATTTATGTACCTTCTCATTTTTTCATCTTTATAGTGTACATCTCTTGGTACGACGCAGTACTCATCAGCAAAGCAGGGTCTGAATTGTCATTAATTGCGTACAAACAGATCTCTAGATTCAATTTCATTCTCTGGGTTCTTGAGCCAAACACAACAGAAAAGTCTGTGTTGAGTATGGATTCTGAAGAAAGCTCACAGCATTTGTATATTTACTTGAAGAAGTGAGAGATTTCATTGTGAGATATAATTTCTCTTTAGATCTGAAGGAAAACAAAAGGAGTTAATGCTACAGAGGAGTAAGAAGCTAATCGCAGGCTAAAAAGATTAGCAACTGAGATCATCTTTTTTTTTCCCCCTTCAGGATGTTGTGACCTTGGTTAAGAAGATGTGGGTGAATATAAGGCCTTTGACAGCTGTGACACGTTTTAAAGTCATGACCTTAGGATGACACTTCCTATTGTTTAGTGTGGATTCTGATTTCCCCTTTTTTTTTTCTTTTTTTTTTTTTTTTCCGGTACTGGAAATCAAACTCACAACCTTGCACTTGCCAGGCAGGTTCTGTGCCGCTGAGCTGTAACCCCAGCCCCTGATTTTCCCCTTAAGGAAGCTGAATTCCAGAGGGTAATGTGAGTCTCTGGCCACAAGCGCATCTTTCCTGGTCTAGGGCCTAGATCTTCCATGCTGGTGCTGCCCCTCTGGCTTCTGCTCCCCACGGGAGCCCCTTCTTTCTCAGCACTCAGCCTTCTTCCCATTCCCCTCTTGCCTGACAGGGCTGAGGTTGGATGGTCATCACTCACTTTTAGGTAGACACTTGCAAATTCACTGCTATCCTAGTGACTGGGAAGGGTGGACAGCAGTAATGCTCACAACAAAGCAGAAAAAAAATCTTCTCTGTCACCTAGGACACCAGACTAAATTTAACCTGAATAACTCTCTAGGGTCCTAGCTGGACTCAAAAGTAACTGCAAGAGTTAGTAAAGCATTTTCTTTTTTTTAAAATAAAAAAATGCATAAACACATTTTTTCTTATTATTTTAGGGTACTTGTTCAAATAATAACACAGAAAATGAGTCACTTTTCTCCCAGAGAGAAGGGTTGGGAAGTGAATGGCAGAGGGAGAGGAGACATTTGGCTCTTTTTTTAGGGCAGGTTAAGGTTGAATCGGCTTTTGTGATAGGCTGTTTTCCTCTCAGCCTGTTCCTCAGGGCATTGCGGGGACAGGAGACCAGCCAGGAGGAGAGGAGGGCTCAGGGCACAAAGGAGGGCCAGCTGACTAGTAGCCAAGGCACAAAGGTGGCTCTGTGTCTGGATAAGCAGGAGGAAAGATGCCCAGAGGAAGCTCCCTGGCTGCTGGCATCAGCTGGGCACCTCCGTCTCCTCGGGCCTGGATAATACAGGCTGTGCATTAATTAGAATCAACTTTCAAAAAAGGATCCTAAAGCAAGTATGCGTTGTCATGAGCCATATCGTAAAATAGTACTCAAAAAGCAAATATATTCGGGGCTTTTCATGACCAAAATATCCTTAAATTTTCCCTTATCTTGGAAACCTTTTCAAAAGGTTTTTCCTAACCTTTCGTTTCTAAGAAAGTTCCCTTGAGAAAATGTAGAAGTTCTTCTTCTGCCCCTTTGAGATGCAAATCGTCGATAATCTAGGCATTTCTTTGCACGGATCAGAGAAGCATTTCTTTGAAGTAGAGAGAGAGAACATTGGTATCACTATTTTCTCCAAAGTACAAGAGCCTATCTTTGATAGGTGCCAATCATGTAGCAAACAGAGATGCCCCAATTACATTGATTCACTGTAGCCTAAAGGCATCCAACAATTTCCAGGAGGTGCTTACACTGGGCCATTTTATGTACAACTTAATAACAACAACAATAATAATAATAATAAAGAAATTCTTCCATCTGTGCGTCAGCTTGGCTGAATTCAATCTCTCTTTCCTCTTGTGATAATATTGAATAAAGTCTGTCATCTATTTAGCTGTTTGGAAAAACTTTTCTTTTAGAAATACTATGTGATCTTCATGGCCAAGGAAATCAAAAAATTTAGTTAGAAGACTTAGACTTCTGCTTACATACTTAGAATCTGTTCTTTAATCAGGTAACTACAATATTCTTTTATTTTTCTTATCCATAACATGGGGTCCTCAAAGATTTTTGAGATGATTATAGAGGCTGAATAATGTAGAGCATTGTAAATCATAAAGAACTACATCCAAATGAAGACAGAAAGGATTTGCAGAGTAACTACAAACTAACCTCATTCTGTTTTCCATAAATGCAATAAGCAAAACCTTATAAGTAAATCACACCTGTGAATAAATGGGTTTGATAGATGTATACAAAATGTTCTATCCAACAACATCTGAATATATATTCTTCTCAGCAGTACATGGGACATTCTCTAAAATAGACCATATACTAATCCACAGAACATATTTAAGTAAATGCAAAAGAATTGAAATTATCCCATGCATGTTATCGGATCAGAGCACCATGAAACTGGCAATTAATGGTAAAAGTAACTGCAAAAACCCCACAAACACATGGAAATTAAATAATACACTCCTGAGCAATCAGTGGGTCACAGAGGAAATTAAAGAAGAAATGAAACAATATCTACAAGCAGATGAAAATACAAATACAACCTACCAGAATCTGTAGGATGCAATGAAAGTGGTCCTCAGAGGAAAAATTATTGCACTGAGTTCCCACATCAGGAAAACAGAACAAACACAAATAAGCAACCTGATATACCTGAAACATATGGAAAAAGAAGAGCAAGCCAAGCCCAAATCCAAAAGAAGGGAGGAAATTATAAAGATCAGAGCAGAAATTAATGCAATAGAGACTAAGAAAACAATTCAAAGAATCAATGAATCAAAGAGTTGGTTCTTTGAAAGAATAAATAAAACTGACAAGCCCCTAGCCAACCTAAATTTAAAAAGGAAAGAAAAGACTCAAATTCATGCAATACAGAATGAAAAAGGAGAAAACACTACCGACCCTGTGGAAATACAGAAGATCATCAACAACTATTACGAAAACCTCTACTCTCATAGGTTTAATAACACAGAAGAAATGGACAGATTCCTAGAAACATATGAACCACCAAAGCTGGATCAAGAAGATGTAAAACTGCTGAATAACCCAATTTCTATTAATGAAATTGAAAATGTAATCAAGTCCCTACCAACAAAGAAGAGTCCAGGCCCATTCGGTTTCACTGTGGAATTCTACAAGAAATACAAAGAAGACTTAATGCCAACACTCCTCAAACTCTTCAGTGAAATTGAAAGGGAAGCAATTCTCCCTAAGTCATTCCTAGAAGCAAATATCACTCTAGAACCAAAACCTGAGAAAGACCCAACTAAAAAAGAGAACTACAGGCCAATCTCCCTAATGAACATAGATGCAAAAATTCTCAATAAAATATTGGCAAACAGGATGCAGCAAATCATCAAGAAGATTGTACAAGATGACCAAGTGGGATTCATCCCAAGCATGCAGGGATGGTTCAACATACTTAAATCAATAAATGTAATCCACCATATCAATAGAGCCAAAAGCAAGAATCACATGATCATTTCTATAGATGCAGAAAAAGCTTTTGATAAGATCCAATACCCATTCTTGATAAGAACCTTACAGAGAATTGGAATAGATGGTCTTTACCTCAATATGATAAAGGCCATTACGACAAACCAACAGCCAGTGTCATATTAAATGGCCAAAAAATGAAAGCCTTTACCTTGAAATCAGTCACAAGACAAGGATGTCCCTTATCACTGCTCCTATTCAATATAGTACTGGATATACTAGTCAGAGCAATTAGACAAGAGAGAGAAATAAAAGGAGTAAAGATAGGAAAAGAAGAAGTTTTATTTGCAGATGACATGATACTTTAGATACTTTACATATAAGACCCCCAAACCTCCATTGAAAGTCTCCTAGATATAATAAATTCAGCAATGTAGGTGGATACAAAGTCAATACTGAAAAATCAATAGCATTCTTATACACTAACAACAAAATCAATGAGAGAGAAATAAGAGAATCCACACCCTTCACACTAGCATCCAAAAAAATGAAATACTTCGGAATTAATCTAATGAAAGATGTAAATGAGTTGTACAGGGAAAATTATAATATCCTGAAAAAAGAAATCGAAGAGGACCTCACAAAATGGAAAGACATCCCTTGTTCATGGATAGGAAGAATAAATATTGTAAAAATGGCCATTCTCCCAAAATTGTTATACACATTCAATGCAATCCCAATGAAAATACCACTAACTTACCTCATAGATCTAGAGAAATCACTCCTTAAATTCATCTGGAACCAGAAGAGACCTAGAATAGCAAAGGCAATTCTAAGCAGCAAAGCCAAGGCAGGAGGCATCACAATCCCTGACTTGAAGTTATACTACAAAGCTACCATAATAAAATCAACATGGTATTGGAGTAAAAGCAGACTTGAAGATCAATGGAATACACTAGAAGATACAACTACAAATACACTCAACCGCCTTATCTTTGATAAAGGGGCCAAGCACATTCACTGGAAGAATAATAGTCTCTTTAATAAATGGTGCTGGAAAAACTGGCTATCCATGTGCTGAAAACTAAAATTAGACCCATGCCTATCACCATGCACTAAAGTAAAATCTAAATGGATCAAAGATCTAAATATTAAAACAGAAACACTAAATATGTTGGAAGACAAAGTAGGTAAAACTCTTGAAGACATAGGGGTAGGTAGAGGATTCATGAACAAGAACCAAACTGCATGGGAAATACTTCCCAGAATCAATAACTAGGATCTTATTAAAGAGTTTCTACATGTCCAAAGAAATCTCCAGCAAGTGAAAAGAAAACCCACAAACTGGGAAAAAATCATAGTGAACTGTTCCTCAGACAAAGGACTTCTGTCTAGAACTTATAAAGAATTTTTAAAAATCAGACCCACAAAATTCAAAGACCCAATCCAAAAATGGGCATCTGAGATGAACACTCAGTTCTCAGATGAAGAAATAAGAATGGCAAATAAATACATGAAAAAATGTTCATGATCATTGGTCATTAGAGAAATGCAAATTAAAACCACACCGAGATACCATCTCACTCAGAAAGAATGGCCAGGATCAACAAAACTACCAACAACAAATGCTGGAGAGGCCGTGGGGGAAAAGGAACTCTTCTGCACTGTTGGTGGGAGTGTAGACTGGTGCAACCACTGTGGAGGTCAGTCTGGAGAGTCCTCAAAAAGCTGAGGTTGGAAGTCCCATTTGACCCAGCTATTCCACTTTTAGGCATATTCGCAGAAGATCTGAAAACATCTTACCACAGTGATATATGTGCACCAATGTTTATAGTGGCACAATTTGTAATAGCCAGATTTGGAAACCACCTAAGTGCCTATCAACCGAGGAATGATAAAAAAATTGTGGTACTTTTATACAATAGAGAACTACTCAGCTATAAAGAATGATCACATTGAGATATTTATAAATAAATGGATGCAACTTGAATCTATACTCATAAATGAAATAAATCAAACTCACATGTATAAATACCGTATAGTCTCCCTAGTATAAGAAATTGTTAAGAGAACAGAAGATTTTATGGTAATCATGGTTCACCATTATACTGCTTTGAAGTCTTATGTTTTCACTCATTGGTTGGAATGGTTTTATTCTGTTTTGTTTGATCTTAATATATTTGATCATATAAGTAGTTACTTTGAAGCCAAGATAATATGGCAGCCATTGTTGATTTAATATCATCTTGCTCTGAAGTCCTACCATGCTCTTGTTTTTCTGTTACCATTGGTTCTATCATGTTGTGTCTTATTGGATTTTAATATGTGTGATAGTATAAACAAAATTTCTATGAAAATGTGATAACATAGCAGCCATTGTTCATCTTTGGTTATTTGGTTCAGAATGCCTTGCAATACTTTCATTCTCTTGAGTGGTTTTATTCTATTTTGTTATGTTTGACATTATTGTATGTAAAGCTAAGCTCAATTATTTCAAAGAAAGAGACATTATGATAGTTACTGTTAATATCCAATTGTCTTGTTATGAAGTGCTGTGCTGCTTACATTGTTCTGACCTGCTTAGATCTGTCCTCTTTTGTTTTATTCTCTTTAAAATAAAAAAAATAGCACGGATGTTATCCAGAATGTGTATCAAACTATAAAACATTAGTGCAACTTAAAAGAAGTTCGGGGTAGAGGATGTGAGTAGTCCAAAAATAGATGTAAAAATAGGAACAGTGCACAGATGAAAAATTCTCAACTTCCTAATTATCCTGATTAAAGAATAAGGGTCATTGCCCATGAAAATAACAATATGTTATTGTCTATAGTATCATGGGAACCTAGGTATGTTTAACTTACTGCTAAATTTATGCTTTAGTAAAAATATTCTCCACTCCTCCACTGCTTGCCTTCAAAGGTCTTGACAACAGGGTCAAACTTTATGGGCAACACATATTATTATTACAAGAGAAAATGCTGTTTGAAAACAATAAAAGAAAGTAGATATTTTAGTTTAATAGAACAAAATTTAGACTTAAATTTTGAGTTTTGTTTTAGACTTTGAGATGCAGATCTATGCTACTGGTTATTTCATTTTACTGCCTCAAGAATAAATACATATACAAAATGGTAGACTTACTGTAAAGCAGAGTGGTGTGAACCATGTCGGCAAATGTAATCACTTTATTTACAATTTTTCCTCATTCCTCTCTCATCCTAAGTATAGAGTTTATCTTGAATACAGAGTAATTTGAATTCTTAGATATCACTCTGTCTTGCTATTTTTTGTTTGTTGCTCAGTGGTTCTTATACTTCACGTGCCTAAAAATTATCAAGAATTAATCCATCCCAAATATTGTATGCAATTACAGATACAGACATGTGCTCACTCTTGTGTAAAGAGTGCAGGTAAAGAGATTTGCTCGTATATAATTTGCATATTATTCAATGACTCTGGAAACGAATGTCACTTAAAATGTAACACCATTATATTATTCAGATTTCAACAGGTTAGCAGATATGGGAAAAGTAATAGTAAGAATTAGCCAGAATTAGATGGCATGAACTTTCTCAAGCACAATCATTGAGGTGAAGCAAACAGTCAGGCCATTCTGCAAATATTTATCAAGGTATTACAGATGTAAACCCTTTGATCTCATAAGTATGCGTCTATAAATTCTTCACCCAGAAATATTTGTTAAGTGTTTTCTCAGATGCATGTACAAGAATATTCTACATACAGGATTAGATGACAAAATCCAGTGTTGATGGGCATGCATTGAAATTCTTTAAATATGGATACACTTCATTTAAAAAATCATAATTTCTTACTCTGACCTTTAAGGTCATGAAGAAGCAATCTGTTCCTGTTTTTTTTCTCTAGCCTCATATTGCTCTTCTAACATTTATGCTTGTCTCACTGTATCCCATAATATATATCTAGTACTTCAGGCAGGGAAAGAAGAAGAAATGCATCCATTTTAATAGTGCAGAGCCATGAACAAGTTTGAATGTATATATATATATATATATATATATATATATATATATATATGTAACAAAAACATATTTAAGAAAATGTTTATATTGTGATTCTGTGTTCCTATGTGTAAATGCCAACTCTGTATCAATTATGATGGTTTTGTTTTTCCCTCAGTCTTTCTACAGAAGATACTATGTATAAAAGGAAAGTTGGAATCAAATCACTTCTAAATATTTTTCCTCATTTTTTCTGATTTGGAAAGGCCAGATTCCTTATCTGTACTGTTCCTGAACAATTCCCTACTGGACACTGTTAACATTTTCCTAGACATTTTTAACTGGTACGTGTTTGCCGTAGAGAATGTTTACACTGTGGGGCGCAGTTGATATATACACACAACACATCACACCAACTCCCTCCTTCCCGCCTCCTTCTCTTGATGCCGTTCCCATGTGAGAGAGAAGGAGAGAGCATGCTAGCTCCCTACGTCTTATCATTTATCCTTTTAAAATTTAACAATAATAACTGCAGCAGTTTTGTAGGAAGATACTTTGTATAGTACCTTGTAAGCATTATCTCACAGCATCTTCATTACACTGAGAAGATAAAGTTATTATTTTATAAAGCACAACGGAATATTCAACCATGAAAGAAGAAAATCTAACCAGGTTCAGTAATATATGTAAACCTGGAGGGCACTGTGCTAAATACAAATCAGACAAAAGTAGACAAATACTGCATGGTCTCACCTCTGTGTAGAATCTGACAAAGTTGACCTCATAGAAGCAGAGGGTAGAAAAATGGTTTCTGCAAAATAGAAATAAGATGCCGACAAAAATGTGAAAACTTTCACTTTAAGACAAAGCATGAATATGTAAGGTACAATACCAAGGTGATAGATATGCTAATTTATTTGATTATGAAAATCATACACAGTGTGTAGCAAATCATTATATTGTACATTTTACTGTATAATTTGTCATTACATATTTAATAATAAACTATAATTCTCTTTACCTCTTACTATGAATTAGGTATCCTATGTTACTTCATATAAACAAAGGATTCATTCTTTTATTTTTCCCTAAGACTTTTCATCATCTTGTGTATCACTTTTCAATACGTTTTTAAAACTTTAAATAATTTGTAGGAAGGTGCGTGCTACAAAAATCAAATCTAGTTCCCTATCAATATACACCAGTGATCTCTGGGGTGCACTAACTAATGGTCAGCCGGCGTGGGGACCCCAGCTGAACTGAGTCAGCGTGGTTCCGGGTGTGGAAGGCCCACCTGAGGATCACTGCGAAGGCATAAAAGGAGACCTGCAGGGGAAGACTGAATGCTGTTGAATTTCCTGGGAAGCTTCCGTGGGTGGTTTTCTACCCAGCTGCTCTTGTTGGAGGAGTGGTTCAGGCATTCTCTGTGGGGCCGGAGTTGGCTGCTGTTCTCTTTGGGGGAGCTCTGGTCTTGCCCTTGAGCATTGCTTCATTGCTCCAGAGCAGACCCCTCAGCCCGCTGGCACAGCTCCTTCCCCCGCTGGTGCAGACTTTCTAGCTTCCACCACTGGCCTTCGGGCCTTCCCAGTGCAGATCCTTGACATTGACTTGCATGAGACATTGCAGTGGGCTCCAGGCCCCCAGATGGATTCTTAATGTCTCTTTTGGGGACAGAACTCTTGCACTCTTCTGCATTTGATTTTTGGGTGAATATTTATAAAATAAATTATATTTCCTCTATTAAAACTATTCCCTTGTCAACCCCGACTACAGCAACCTCACCTGTGTTGTTAAAGGAGCTAGGTCTTCCCACTCACCAGCGAAGTATCTTGGTTTATGCAAAAAATAAACATAAAAAAACGTATCTCTGCAGAAGCAGACAGGTAGTAAAGAAATAAAGGATACTGTGTGCAATCTGCTCATTAGAGAGGAAAGAGTTTGTAGTTATTTTTAACAAAAAAATGTAAATTTATACATTTATTATATTTTAAATTATCTTTGACAATCATACGTTATATAGAAAGACATTTAAACATGTATATATATATGTAAATATATATGTGTATATATGTAGACACATAAAATACACATTAAGTATACATATATAGACCCACATATTTAATTTGGATTCACACATATCTTTATTTTCTAACTGGAATATGCCAAGGAAAAGAAGAAGTAAGGGTTACAGCTTAGATGAACTCACCCGAAGTCCACAGGGTTGGGCTTTTCTTCTTCACAGCCCATCAAATCTCGTACACACTGCCCTAAGAATTTGAGGAATTCATCCAGGAATGACTTTTAGCTCATTTTTTTGGTGCTAAAATAAAAACCCATAAA
>PVLA01003342.1:0-217900 GCA_004027455.1 Hydrochoerus hydrochaeris
TTTCTTTCTTTCTTTCTTTCTTTCTTTCTTTCTTTCTTTCTTTCTTTCTTTCTTTCTTTTTTTCTTGCTTTCTTGCTTTCTTTCTTGTGCTGGGGAATCAACCCAGGGCCTTGTGCATGCAAGGCAAGAGCTCTACCACTGAGCCACATCCTTACCTCATAGTCTCTTTTTTTTTTAATTGAGTTAAAATCTTTTTCTAATTTTTTCTATTTTTATTTTATTTTAAGGAGGATAAAACCAAGGAAAATAAAACAATAAAACCAATTAAAAAAAAAACAGTGTAAGTAATACAGGACTTCAAAACAATATGAAATCAACAATAGTTACCGTAATGCCTCTTGTCTTCAAAATAGCTGTAGATACCTTCAGACATAGTGCAAATCAAACAAAACAGAACAGAATAGAACCAATAAAAACAAAACAATGAGTGCAGTAAAGGACTTCAAAGAAAGATGGTAGTAAATCCAAAATGGCTACCGTAATATATCTTGCTATCTTTGAAACAGCTGCTCATGCCATCAGATATAACAAAATCAAAACAAAACAGAGTAGAACTCAATCCAACAAAAGGATGAAAATGATACAGGGCTTCAAAAGAAGACCATAAGGAATTAACAGTGGCTACCACCCTTAGAAGGAGATCCCCCCAGATACCATACTGCATACTGCTATCCTGTGAATAGATGATTAGACCACTGGCCCTAGACCTGCAAGGTCAGTGAAACACCAAAGCATCACAAGCATCACATTGCATTTCGCCTCAGTAGCTGTCATCACACCCTGTGTTTCTCTGGATCAGCCAGTCACTTGGCGGGGTGGGGGTGGGGGATTGGCTCTTCTTGTTTGCCAGCCAGTGTGCTGGAAGGACCTGGGTCTGGCTGTCTGTCCGTCGCTCTCCCCCACCCCCCCGCCAGCGGTGGCCCTCGCATGATGCTGGTCGCAGGGAGGGCTTGCTTCTTGGTGAAGCCTTATTCTCTTTCCCTGCAGATGGCCCATTGTCTCTTTGTAAAACTTTTTTGCTAAGGGAATTTTCACACATACGATAAAGGAAGGAGAGTATAAGGAACTCCATATACTTACATCATCCTGCTCCAACAATCGTCAGCTCCTGGCCAACCTGTTTCGTATATACCAGTCCTTTGAAGTAGAAGGACTCTAAAAATACTCAAAATACCATCACCACCCCTAAAAAAATAAAGACAAAAAAATAGCCTCCATATCATCCATTAGCATTCAGATTTTCAGTTGTCTTATAACAGCATAGTTTAAGTATTTGAATCAGGATCCTGAATGCTGCAAAGTGAGATTGACTGATGTATCTTTTGTGTCTTTGAGCTAAAGGTTTCTCTTCATCTCTCCTGTCTCTGTCTCTTTCTCCGTCTCAATCCCTCTTCCCCTAGAAATTCATTTGTTGATGGCAATATCTTCCCTCATTGGATGTTCAAAACTGTTGGTTCTCCTTTGTTTCTACCTTCATGTACCACATGCATCCTGTGGCCAAATCCTTTTTTTTTTTCCAAATCCATTTTATTTCAAGGATAGAAAAAGAAGAAGAAGAGGAGGGGGGGAGGGGGAGGAAGAGGAGAAGAAGAAGGAGGAGGAAGAGGAGGAAAAGAAAAAAAAACCTACAACGAAATTTCAAAACACATCAATCAAGGGGCAACAGTGTTACATACATTGTAGGTTGTCATTGTCAAATCATTCACCCAGAGCAGAAGACATCTGCATTCATTTGTCAAACAATAGCAGCATAAATCTTTCTCTTCAGTAAACTCAGAGAACTATGTTATATAACTATAACTATATATAGATACATACACATTTTTTTTTTTTTGGTACTGGCAGTTGAACTCACGACCTCACTCTTGCCAGGCAGGCACTTATGCTCTGAGCTAAATCCCCAGCCCAAGTGTAACTATCTTAACTTTTATTTTTATATACATATACATACACATATACATATGTTAGATAATATGATGTTTACACATGTGTGTCTGATTTCACTTACAAATATGGTTTCAGGTTGCATCTGTTTACCTATAAAAGTCTCCAGTTTATCCTTCTTTACGGCTGAGTAGTACTCCATTGTGTAAAAATATGACATCTTTTTTATCCATTGCTCAGTTGATGAGCATTTATATTGTTTCCAAAATCTGGCTATTACAAATTGTGCTGCTATAAACGTGGGTGTACATACCTCACTGTGCTATGATGTTTTTAGTTCT
The DNA here is from genome assembly GCA_004027455.1 of Hydrochoerus hydrochaeris. Taxonomy (NCBI): domain Eukaryota; kingdom Metazoa; phylum Chordata; class Mammalia; order Rodentia; family Hydrochaeridae; genus Hydrochoerus; species Hydrochoerus hydrochaeris. The sequence continues at coordinate 2,226 of PVLA01003342.1, forward strand.
TTTGGGAAGATACCCAGCAAGGAAATAATCAGGTTGACTGGGACTTCTAGTTCTAGTTTTTTGAGGAATTTCCACACTGATTTCCACAGTGGTTGCACTAGCCTAAATTCCCACCACCCGTGGAGAAAGGTTCCTTTTTCCCCACAGCCCCTCCAGCATTTGTTATTGCTTGATTTCTTGATAGTAACCATTTTTTCTGGGGTGAGGTAGAATTTCAGTGTTTTTGTTTTTGTTTTTTTTTTAATACCAGGGATCAAACTCATGGCCTCATGCTTGCTAGGCAGGCGCTTATGACACTGAGCTAAATCCCTGGCCTCAATGTTGTTTTAATTTGCATCTCTCAAATGACTAATAATGTTGAACATTTTTTCACATATTTATTTGATGTTTCTATTTCTTTATCTGAGAAGTGTGTATCTCAGATGCCCATTTTTGGTTTAGGTATTTAAATCTGGGAGGGCTGATTTTTTTCAGTTCTTTATATGTTCTTGATAGTAATCCTTTGTCTGAGGAACAGCTGACAAACATTTTTTCCCACATTGTCTTTTCACTCTGTTGGTGGTTTCTCTTGCTGTACAAAAGCTTTTTAATAAGATGAGATCCCAATTGTTGATTCTTTGTGACAGTTCCTGTACAATTGAGGTTTTGTTCATAATGTCTTCAAGAGTATTACCTGCTCTATCTTCCAGCAGATTTAATGTTTCTGTTTTAATATTAATATTGATCCATTCTGATTTTAGCTTAGTACACGTGAAAGATACAGGTTCAGTTTTAATCTTCAGCAATTTTTCCAGCACTGTTTATTAAAGAGGCTGTCTTTCTTCCAGTGAATGTGTTTGGCACCTTTGTCAAAAATAAGGTGGCTTAGTGTGTCTGGAGTTGTTTCTGCATCTAATCTGTTCTATTGATTTGTGGGTCTGTTTTTTCTTTGCTTCTTTATTTGTTTGTTTTGCCAGTACCACACTTTTTTTTTTATCACAGTAAATTTACAGTATAATTTCAAGTCAAGGATTGTGATGCCCCTGCCTTGCCTTTGTTGCCCAGGACTGCCTTTGCTCTTCTAGGTCTCTTCTGGTTCCAGATGAATTTTAAGATTGTTTTCTTTAATTCTGTGAGATATGCTATTGGAATTTTGATTGGGATTGCACTGAATCTGTATAACAGTTTTAAAAGTATGGCCATTTTCACTATATTGGTTCTTCTTACCCAAGAGCACGGGATATCTTTCCATTTTCTTTTTTTTTTTTCTTTTTTGTGGGTACCGGGAATTGAACTCATGACCATGCGCTTAGTAAGCAAGCGCTTGAACCACTGAGCTAAATCCCTGGCCCTTCCATTTCCTAATATCCTCTTCAATCTTCTTTTTCAGAGTACGGTAGTTTTTTGGATGCTATTGTAAAAGGTATTAGTTCCCTGATTTCTGTATCAATGATTTGTTATTCGTGTATGGGAAGGCTATTGATTTTTGACTGTTGACTTTGTAACCAGCTATGTGACTGAATTTGCTTATTAAATCTAGAAGCCTTTTGGTGGAGTTTTTGGGGTCTTCTAAGTAGAGTATCACGTCATCTGCTACTAACAATAGTTTAACTTCTTCCTTTCCTATCTTTGTTCGTTTTATTTCTTTCTCTTGTCTAATTGCTCCAGCTAAAGTTTTGAGGACTATGTTAAAAAAGAAACAGTGAACATCCTTGTCTTGTTCCTGATTTTAGAGTGAAAGCTTTCAGTTTTTGTCCATTTAGTATGATGTTGGCTGTTGGCTTGTCATAGATAGTTTTTATCAGATTGAGATAAAGACCATCTATTCCAATTTTTTGTAGGATTTTTAAAAACTTTTTTATTTAAAGGGAAAAAAAACAGGAAAAGGGTAGAAATAATACAAAATTTTAAAAAAAGATAAACAGTAAGAAATCACTAGTTGATAAATTACATATTGTCCTCTTAGAAATAGTTGCTCAAGTTACAAATTAAAGCATACAAAGTAGACATTCAAACAGTGAGACTGTAAACAGCTATGCATGCATGAGTCTTTACATGTATTTCTGTCCTTTCTGTATTAGAGGGAAAAACAAAACATAGCAAGATAAAACAAATTCCTATAAAAACATGAAACCAAAAAGTCATATAAAACCACAGTACAAGGTGATCTATAATGGTTACTGTGTTTTTTTGTTTTTTGTCTTTTTTGAGACAGGGTCTCACTATGCAGTTCAGGCTGGCCTTGAGCTCACTTTGTAGCCCAGGCCGGTCTCGAACTCGCAACAGTCCTCATGCCTCAGCCTCCCGAGTGCTGGGATTACAGGCATGAGCCACTAGGCCCAGCCTATGGTTACTGTTTTATCTCTTGTTATCTTCAATAGAATTGTCTATATTGTCAGGCATATTTGAATATAGCAGTATAATTGAATATAGCAATATATAACAATATTAGTAAAAGCAAAACATTGTAGACAATGTAAAACTTCAAAGGCAGGTAATAATCAAACCAAAGTGGGTATCCTAGTGAATCTTGTCAACTTCAGTGTAGTTGCCTATACTCTCACACTTGATACTATCAATCATAACAGCTTTGAATAAAATCTGTCAATGCAAAACAGCAATCTAACAAACCAGACTGAATTAAGATCAGTCATGGTAAAACAGTATAAGTTATACAGAGCTTCAGATTAAGTTAATTGGAAATTAAGGATGATTACTGTACTATATCCTGCTATTTTTGGAATAACTGTCTGTGCCCTCAAATCTAGTACAACTAGACAAACTGGAACAGAATATGATTCATCTAAGCAGAGTGGTGTGAGTAATGTGGGCTTTAAATCCTGGTACACTATTAACAGTATCCTCTGCCTTCTTTTTTTAGACTATTCCTCCCCTTTCACTCCCACAGGGTGCTGCACATTTTGGGTCCCACCGACTCCCTCAGTTTTTAGATTGGGGGGGCAACCTGCTATTTACCTAAGTGGTTCCAAACCTTCTTGCTCCTGGACTTGATCTCAAGTTGTATTCCTTTATCCACAAAAGCTCAAGGTTTTCCTTCGTTATAGCTGAATAGTTCTCTACTGCACATAAGTATCCTGTCTTTCCATCCTATCTGCAGGTGGTGGTTGAGTTGCCCCATTTATCTCTGGCTCCGTGTCACATAGAGAATTGTTTTCTCATATTTGATTTTTGGTCCATGAACCTTCTCTCAGGTTGATTATATTTCTTATACAGAGCATCTCAATGGACCCTATCTCCTGATCTACTCTGTCTGTATTTTTTTTTTTAGTGTATCAAGGCCATCTATGTTAGAGATTATAGCCAACCTTCTCTGCCTCATTTCTGCTATGCTATTTTTCTGCCATTGTTTGTCTACTTTTCTCCTTCATTCTACTACCTGCCCTGTTCATTGAGGCCTTTCTGCCACTGTTTCTAAAATCCTGGTATTTTTTTTTTCTTCTCTCTCTAGAATGTCCTTCAGTATTCTCTATAGAGTTGGATTGGTGGTCACAAATTCCCCCAGTCCCTCTTTGTTATGGAAGCATCTTGTTTCTCTATTAATTTCTAGAGAGAGTTTTGCAGGGTACATCAATTTGGTGAGGTTACTTTCTTTCAGGGCTTGGAATACTTTGCTCCAAGCTCTTCTTGATCTGATGGTCTGTGTCGAGAAGTCTGCTGTGATCTTGATGGGCCTTCCTTTATAGGTGATGTGTTTCTTTTCTCTGACTGCTTTTAATATTCTGTTTTTATATTGAATTTCTAGTATCTTGATTATTATATGTCTGGGTATAGCTCTGTTTTGGTTGTAGGTGGCTGAAGTTCTGTATGCCTCATATATCTGAATATCATTTTCTTTTCCCATGTTTGGGATATTTTCCTTAATTATTTTCATGAATATCTTTTGTAATTTACCTGTTTTTGTTCCTGCTTCTTCACTCATGTTTCTTATTCTTAAACTATAGATTCTCTTGTCTTCTAGCCTTTGTATTGTTACTGCCTGTTTCCTTGTTGTTTTTAAGAGATCTTTCCTTTCATGATCACACATTGCAAACTTGTCTTCAAGTTTTGATAGTCTATCCTTAGTTTCTTTTAGGCAGTTTGGCCAGTTTTCAATGGCGTTTTTAATTTCCTGGTAATCTTTTTGAATCTGCTTCATGTATTCTAGATTTTCTTTATATTCTTGTTTTTAAAGAGAATAAAACAAAAGAGGACAGATCTAAGCAGATCAGAACAGAACAATGTAAGCAATATAGTACTTCACAACAAGACAATTGGATATTAACAGTAGCTATCATAATGTCTCTTTCTTTGAAATAGCTGAGCTTAGCTTTATACACAGTAATGTCAAACATAACAAAATAGAATAAAACCACTCAAGAGAATGAAAGTATTACAAGGCATTCTGAACCAAATAACCAAAGATGAACAATGGCTACTATATTATCTCATTTTTCATAAAAAATTTGTTTATGCTATCATACTTATTAAAATCCAGTAAGACACAACATGATAGAACCAATGGTAATAGAAAAACAAAAGCATGGTAGGACTTAAGAGCAAGATGATATTAAATCAACAATGGCTGCCATATTGTCTTTTCTTCAAAGTAACTATTCATACCATCACTTTCTTTATATTCTTTACTGAAGATTTCTCTCCTTTTTCATGTTCGTCCCTTCTTCAGTCTGTGTCTTCTTGAGAGGTGCTTAGCATTTTTTTAAATTAATCTACTTATATCTTGCTTTACCTGATTTAATATTTCAGTTTTGAGTTCTACTACAAGGTCCCGAAAATATCTCTTAATGTCCATTGAAGCCATGTCTGATGTTGCACATTTGCTGCCCTCAGTCTCTTTTGTATTTCCCTCTCCTGGATCAATGTTCTCAGGGTTTTGAGATGGGTGCTTTTTCTTGTTGTTTCTTTCTCTTGTCATGTTTTTGGTTTCTTCCATACAGGTGTATAGTGGAGGTCGCAGTCCCTTTCCTTGTTGGTTATTTATGGTTCTTCTGAAACATGCTTGCGAGGGATTTCTGCCCTCTCCTATTTGCTTTTGGTCATTGAGGTGTAGGCAGGGGCTGCGAATGCTGGCCCCTCCCTACCAGACCAGTCAACCTTCAGGGACCTTCACTGGGTTAGTGTGTGATATGGGGTCGAGAATTGGTTTGGGACTGCTTATTGGGTCCCGGCCAGGGGCGTGACCCAGGCCAAGTAGATCCCACCAGTCTTCTTTGGGAAGGGAGCAACCAGCTGAAGTCACTGTCATTCCTAGAGCAGGCTCCTCCTGCCCAATTCCAACATGTCGTCCATTTGGTCGCCCTCTTCCCGTGTGTGTGTGTGTGTGTGTGTGTGTGTGTGTGGTCTTATTCCCAGCACTCACCACGGTTTAATTGAGGTCCCTCACTGGCTCCATTCTCTGTTGGGCTCCCCAACCTTGGTCTTCAGCTCAACTGGTTAGTAGCAGCAGCTTGGTCTTGCTCCAGCGGGTTGAGAGCACTCCGGCCAGTTGTGGTGGCGGTGCAAATTCAGGCAGCTGGAGAGTGCTGTGGTCGCTAATCTGAGCTTCTGCAGTGTACCCTGGGACTGCCTGTTTGACCAGCTCTATGGCCTTTAGTTTCTTGGGTCTAGAGGATCCATTTCCCTCTGTCCAGATCTCTCCAGGGCATTACTACATGCATTGTTTCTCTCAGGGGAGGCTCTGTGCCCTGTTGTCTATCAATGCACCATCTTTTCCTCTCTTCTTTTGTAGGATTTGTTTTATCAAGAATGGGTGCTGGACTATGTCAAAAGCTTATTCTGCATCTATTGAGATGATCATATGATTTTTGTCTTTGGTTCTGTTAATAATGTGTATTACATTTATGGATTTATGGATGTTGAACCATCCCTGCATCCCTGGGATGAATCCCACTTGATCATGATGTACATTCTTCTTGATGATTTCTTGCATTCTGTTAGCCAGTATCTTATTGAGGATTTTTGCATCAGTGTTCATTAGGGAGACTGTAATTCTCTTTCTTAGTTGGGTCCTTCTCTGGTTTTGGTATCAAGGTAACACTTGCTTCCAGGAATGAATTTGGAAGTATTATTTTCTGTTCAATTTCATTAAAGAGTTTGAGAAGTAGTGATATTAGATCTTCACTAAATTTCTTGTAGAATTCAGCAGTGAATCTGTCAGAGCCTGGACTTTTCTTTGTTGATAGGTTTTTAATTACATCTTCAATTTCATTTACTGATTTAGGTTATTTAGGATTCTTATATCTTCTTGATTCAGCTTTGGTAATTCATATGTATCTAGGTATCCATTTCTTCTGTATTTTCCATCTTATTATAAGTTTTCAAAGTAGGTATAGATGTTTTTCTGGATTTCTGCAGGTTCTGTTGTGATTTCACCCTTTTCATTCCTAACTGTGAGGATTTGAGTCTTTTATTTCCTTTTTTTTGATAAGGTTGGCTAAGGGTTTGTAAATTTTATTTAATCTTCCAAAGAACCAACTCTTTGATTCATTGATTCATTGTATTGTTTTTTTAGTCCCCAGTGTATTAATTTCTGCTCTGATCTTTATCATTTCCTCCCTTGTACAAGCTTTTGGCTTAGCCTGCTCTTCTTTGTCTAGAAGTTTGAGGTTCATTATTAAGTTGTTTATATGTTTTCCTAATATGGGTATTTACTGCTATAAATTCCCTTTTTAATATTACTTTCATTGTGTCCCACAAGTTCTGGTATATTGTATTGTTGTTATTGTTCAACTGTAAAATTGTCTAATTTTTTCTTTAATTTTATCTGTGACCCATTGGTTGTTCAGTAGGGTGCTATTTAATTTCCATGTGTTTATGCAATTCTTGTGGTTTCTGTTGGCATGGATTTCCAGTTTCATTGCACTGTGGTCTGATTGTATACATGGGATAATTTCAATTCCTTTACATTTACTTAAGCATGTTCTATGAGCCAGTATATGGTCTATTTTAGAGAATGTCCCATGTGCAGCTGAGAAGAATGTATATTCTGATGTTGTGGGGTGGAACACTCCACAGATATCTACCAGGTCCATTTATTCAAAAATTTGATTTAGTTCTAAGGTTTCATTATTGATTTTTTTGGTCTAGTTCATCTGTCTTTCTGTGACAGTGTGGTATTGAGGTCTCCCAATATAATCATATTAGGGATTATTTGATTTTTCATGTCTGTTAGTAATTGTTTTACATAGATTGATACACTGGTATTCATTACATATATATATGGTTGTTATCTCTTCCTCTTGGATTGTTCCCTTTATGAGGAAATAGTATCTTTATCTTTCTTAATCAGTCTTGGCTTGAAATTCACTTTGTCTGCCAACAGAATAGCTACCCCTGCTTTTTTCTGGGTTCCTGTTGTATGGAGTATTGTTTTCCATCCTTTTACTTTCAGTTTCTGAATTTCTTGTTTAATTAAATGTGTTTCTTGTATGCAGCATATTGTTGGATTTTGCTTCTTGATCCATTCTGTCAGTCTGTGTCTTTTGACTGGTCAATTGAGATCATTAATATTGATAGTTATAACTAATATGTATTGACTTATCCTTGTGATGTTATTTTCCTGTTTTTGGCTCCCCACTTTTCCCTCTTTCTCTAATTGTTTGCCTTCCCTGATGGATTCTTCCTGTTGGGGTTCATGGAGTTGTAGTCTTTATTATCTCTTAATAGAATGTCCTTCAAAACATTTTGGAATGCTGGTTTGGTGGTCATAAATTTCCTCAGTTGTTCTTTGTCATGGAAGTATCTTATTTCTCCATCAATTTTGAAAGAGTTTTGTGGGATACATCAGTCTGGGTTGAAAGTTGTTTTCCTTTAGAACTTGGAAGGACTTCACTTCAAGCTCTCCTTGACTTGAGAGTTTGTGCTGAGAATTCAGCTATAATTCTGACAAGCTTTCCTTTATAGATGATTTGTTTCTTTTCTCCAACAGCTTTTAGGATTCTATTCTTGTGTTGAATTTCTGTAATCTTGAGTATAATATGCCTCACTGTAGCTTTAATCATTGCTAATTGGAGTTCTGTGTGCCTCACTTATTTGTATGTCAAATTCTTTTCTCTACCAGGAAAGTTTTCTGTTATGATGTCTGTGAATATTTTTTTAAATGTCATTTGTATTATCTCCTGCTTATTCTTTGTTTCTAATTAACCTTAAGTTATTCTTTGTCTCATCTAGCAGCTGCTGGATTGATTTCTCATGTTCCCTTGCTATTTTTGAGAAATCTTTATTTGCCTGGTTGCTAACTGAGATCCTGTCCTTACACTGGCCTAATCTGCTTCGAATATTTTCAATGGAGTTTTTATTCTGCTGGATATCTGCTTGAATCTGCTTTATGGATTCCATTTCTTTCCTGTGCTGAGCTTCCATAATTTACTTAAGCTTGTCCATTTTTTTGCCTGTGTCTGCTCTAGCATCGTTAAGCATGGTATATATTTTGATAATCTCTGTAGTTATCTGAGAGATTATTTCTGATTTTATTTTTTCCAGGCTTAATTTAATTAAAAAAGCCTTAACTTTCCAGGGCTTTATTGTTTCTACTTCAGAGAGACCTGGTGGGGGCTTTCGAATTGTCCTACCTCATTGCCCCCTGGATTTGCCTTTGGTGAACTGGATGTCTGGGTTGCATGTTGTTTAAGTGTCTTCTCATTTTCTTTTCTCTGTTTTTTAGTTTAATTTCTGGGGTGATGCTTATAAGTTGCCTATGGTGGGTTGTTTTATTGGTAGTATTTAGGATCCTTAGGTGATGATTACATCTCTGAGGTATCTTTTAGGTGTAGCTAGGTTTTGAGTTTTGAGTCTGTTGGAAGATCTTCTTCAGCTTGTTGGAGATGGAAGTTGTTGCTTATTTGGCCCAATCCCTGGTTCTTTGGCACTGTGTCACCATATTTTCTGTGACCCTTAGTTAATCTCAGTCATGGATTATCAGGACCAACAGCTACTTAGAACAGTTATGTCACTTTTGGCTATAGTGGTACCAATAGCATCAAACATAGCCTAGAAAACAATAAGCTAACCCTTAATTTGCAACTTTTAACTTTATGAACTAGATTTGTGATTGTATAACAAAATGTAAAGCAAACCAGATAATTATATGCAATATGTAAGTCCATAGTATTTCAATTTTGCCCTCAGTGTTAAAATGTAAAATAGATTAAAGAGGAAGTAGAGAAGTGGAAGAAGAGAAAGAGATTAGAAGGAAGGTTGGAGGACAAAGGGGGATCATACCAACTTGGAAAAACTGGTGCAGAAGACTGAAGGAAAAGAGAGATGGAAGAGATTAAAGAAAGAGTGGAACAGAACCACACTCACAGGTTAGGAACCACTTTCATACTCATAAAAAAAAAGGAGAAAAAGAAAAAAAAAAACAACAAAAAAGAAAAAGAAAACCAAATAGTCCATTTCCAGGATTCTCTCTGGTTTCACTAGTAGGCATCCTATGGAGATAGAGTCCTGAATTGTGCCATTCTATCTCAGAAAGTCAGCAGTTGCTTTTTAGCAGAGTAGTAGATAATCTCAGCAGGCCTACTCTGAGGCCAGACTCACTGGCCTCCACTGGCCTGCCACATCCAAGCAGTTTCCACAGGTCTGCATCCAGCTGGGAGCTGTTAGAGGAAGCCAGCAGCAGTTCTGGGTTCTGGGCTTATGCAGCCCATCTCCAAAATGGCTCCCAGCTAATTGCAGTCTCCCTGCCATAGGACTGAGTCCTCTGCACTTTCCACCAGCCAGTAGAGTCATCCACATCCATTGCTCCCCTCCACTGCTGTATCTCTCTGCAGAGGCCTCTGGGGTCACCAGCTGTCACTGTCACTATAACCTAGTGTCCCCAGGTTCCAACAGCTCCTCTTGTGGAGTGAGTGCCATCTCAGAGTGAAGGCGCCACTGGCTACCATCTTCTTCTTCACTGAAGTTTTTCATTTTACTCTCTCCATGGGCTTCAGTTCACACTTTAGATTCTTCCTGGGTCCAGGGGACGCACTTACTTCCTTCTTGTCTTCTTCACGATGCTGTATTCCAGCCTCTGGATGGTGACTCTCAGAGAAGCTGTTTACTCTGCTGCTTACCTCTCTGTCATCTTTCTGGAATTTGAGGTTTTACATTTATTAAAAGTATGAAAAGAAAAGAAATATGCCTTGCAAAGCCAGTTCAGGGCCACTAAAATAGGAAAAGGAGTACACCCTACAGAGTGAGAGCAGTCCGCTGTGAAAGAGAAAGCACTGTCTGACAAATCCTTCTTTAGTCACCCTGTACTTTTGCTCCCCAGAAGTGTATAAAACTTTGCATATGGTGCTGAGATGTGTCAGGGGAAGCCTGTGTGTGTGTGTGCATAGGGAGAAGGGGAAGAGAAGCAAGAACGGGCTGGGGGATGTGGAGATGAGCAAAGTAGTGGTGTCCCAAGATGTTGCTTACCCATGTAAGTTTCTGGGAACAAGGAGCGAGCATTTCTTTGTATCTTCTCTACAAAGCTTAGGAGACACTATTCATTATAGGTACTCAGTAAGCATAGATAGTTGGAGTGTTCCTTCTCAGTGATTTGGGAGTTTAGTAGAAAAAAACACAAGATATTTTGAAGTGAAATAAGAAACTCAAGCAAGAACAAGGAGTCTAGAAAACTAAAGTTGCAGGGGCAAAAGTAGGGATGAAAAGATCTCATCTCCAGCAAAGAAAATGAAATGGAATCAAGTTGGCATTGTGGGGAGAGACGAAGGCTTAGACTGGGCAAGCAGCCCAGGGGTGGATGTGGTCATTCCATTCCCGGAATGCTACTTAAATGTTCAAGCAACCAGATCGAGCATCAGGTGGCTGATGAGAGCAGTCTCAGCATGACCTCAGGAGTCACTCCCAGAGGCCAGCCAGAAAGGGCCTTATTTTCCAGACCAGCTTTAGGGCAGCTCAGGTTGGAACTGAGAAGCTAGATTTCTGTGCCAGAGTGTGCCATGCCAAAATTGTAAGCACATACGTCCTGGTGATTTACCTACTTACTGGATGGAGAAGCTCACACAGCGACACCAGAGACATTTCCACTTTAAGTGGCAAGAGCTATGTGCTGGTACTGAGGTCCTCCCCCAACAGAGGGCACGGAGCAGACACAGGACAGCTTTTGGAGTCTGCTTCCCCTCCTTGTTCCTCTGAGTTGGAGTCAGTCAAGAAATAGAGCCAAAAAGTAGATAGAAATAAAAGCAGTGGCTTTAGCATGAGGCAGAGTAATTTTGGTGACTGAGGTTGGGTTGTTCCTGCCACAGGCTCAGGACTTTCTGAGCCTCCCTCCCAAGATAAGGGGATTTCACATTGACTTTGAGGAGAAGTTTAAGGTGTCCTATCTTCTTCAGAGTATTGAAGGTCAGGGTTAATAGAGTTACCTACACTCAGTAGCTTTTTCTATGGTGACTGATGACCATCGTGCAGAGAAACTCAGACCAGGGGATATCTGACCCTTTTTCACATTCTCAATGAGATAAGCTAAAGGAATTGGTGCCCACCCATCACCCAGTACGTAACTGGGATGAGCAGGTATTCCTGTTTGTGGGTCTGCAGAAAATCAGAGAAAGACACACACACACACACACACACACAGAGAGAGAGAGAGAGAGAGAGAGAGAGAGAGAGAGAGAGAGAGAGATACAGATACAGATACAGATACAGATACAGATACAGATACAGATACAGATAGACAAACACTGCTTTCTCTAAGGTGGCCTTTAAGGAGCCTTGGAGAGAAGAAATCCCTGGCCAAGTGCTGGTAGTTCAGAGGTCAGCTCTGACTACACACTGTGCCCAGTGACAAAGACCACAGTATTTGTGTCCTTCCTCATGGCACCTTCCAGGGCTACCTGGCTGCTGAAACATTAACAGCTTCTTCTTCCCTAGAGCTGGAACACAGCCGGCATTGGAGAAACCTTGACTGAAGAACTGCCTGCCTTCAGTCTCACCCCTCTTGAGTACATCAGCAATGTAAGTGCTTCTGGGTGCTTCTCCAGGGTGGTCCTCACAGTTCATGGCTCACCTTGTCTTTTCATTCTGGCCCTCCTAGGTAAGATAATCATTACCCCATCAGTGCTGACCAGACCTTTGTTTTTGGATAGTCCACACTCAGACCTGAGTTGAGGCAGCAGAGCTATATAGCAATTTCAGAGCCTAAGATGTTCTCACCCCTTCTCTGTCTCTCTCAATGTGAGACTGGAGAGTCTCTAAGGGCTCAGAGTTGAGCATCTAATAGGAAATTCTGATTTGGGAAATCAAGAAGCAGGTAGCCAAATTTTTCTCCATGACTTTTCACAAGAGCAGTGTGTATGTGTCAAGTTCAGCAAACATTTAATGAACACCTACCATGTGCCAGGCTCTGTGGTGAGTTCTTTCATGCTTAACCTCACAGCAACAAGACACATCTCTTCAGAAAAATTGTTGTTACAGAGGCTTCATATCAAAAGAGAGTAGAGCAGACCTACAGGGAAGCAGGGGCACTTGGCCCTTTCCTGCCCATTCACCCCTGGGAGTTGATGGTCACCCAAGTGATCCACATGTGGCCTTTCCTTCCATTCCTTCTTGCTGTCCACTCCAGCTCAGTTGCTCTGAAGTGTTGGTGTGTGCAAGAAAGACTCTATTCAAGAGTTATATACCTCGAAGCATGCATCTCTCACATGATGGGGAAATGTGGGTGTTCCTAGGTTATCTTTTCTGTGTGCTCTTATCTAAGAATCCACCCCTTATCTGAGTTATGCTTCTGTTGTAATAGATACAGAGAAACTGAGGGAGTAAATACTGTAGAGTTTGAAGTATGTGGCAATCCTACTGTCGAGCAGTGGGATGTAGTGTTCTGCCCTGTTTCTCTGGAACATTGTGGAGTGCAATGGCAGACACCTTCCTTCTGTTTTGTGAGGCACTGCTTCCTCTTCTGAACTGATGAGCTGATAAGATATGGGCTGATTCTTATAACCAGTGCAAATAATCATATTTTTAGAATCAGGACAATATATATTAAAGTCTCAATAGATTGAGAAAAATGTTGCTGCTGAAGGGACTTGAGAATGATTATAAGGTTGAAGAAACTGAAGTCCAGAGAAGTAAGGAGGGGTGGGATGTGTCTCTGGGTTAAGCCCCTTTCTGGTCTGATGTGACCTCCTGAATTGTCATTGTCTCTAGAGGCTGATGACCCAGCCTCGAGAAAGGAGCACGTGTCAAACTTGCATTGGTCACCTGCAAGGACGGTGCTGTGAGAGTCTGCTGCCTCAGTTGTGCATATTCCATGATACTAATTTCACCTTCACAGCAGCCCTTTGATGAGTTCTTCCTCAATTCAGAGACCATGACAAGAAGAATCTGACAGATTATGTTGCTAGGAACTACAGTGATAGAGCCATGACTCAACCTAAGTCTGTCAAACCTTAAAGCTGTACATTTTTCTTGTGTCATTCAATTTACCCAAACAGGATGTCAAGAATGATCTGTTGAATATATAAAAATATGTAAGTAGGCCAGGCATGGTGGCACATGCTTGTAATCTCCGCACTCAGGAGGCTGAGGCAGGAGTATTATTTCAAGTTTGAGACCAGCCTGGGTCACCTAGTAAGTTTAAGGCCAACCTAAATGACATAGTGAGAACTCATCTCAAAAAACAAACAAACAAACAAAAAAGTAGACAGATATCTACAGATGTGGCAATTAGCATCTTTTCCTCATTGATTTCCTAGGAATACTGTAAATATCAACAAGACTCCCAAGCAAAACCTAGAGCCATTCTGTGCCATCTAAAGCCAGTTAATTGACATCTCATATGCCAGATTATTAAAATTTGTGACATTTTTCCTGTTAATGACTACCCAGCCACCATGAGCATCAAGTATAAATATAACTCCTCACTCCCATGAGGAGTCAAGTATGAGAAAATTTAAAAATAGCATATGTGCCAGGCATAATATTGAGGAAGCTTTATTTCAAAGAAAACTGGCTCAGCGGAGGTAGCCAAAATGTTAGTTACAGAGGAAGGGTATACCAAATACAGAAATGTGCTAGTGGTTTTGCACATAGTAGGTGCTCAAGAAGTGCTTGTTGAATGGAATGGAATTACAATGAGGAAATTTCAACACCAGAGACCAGCATCCTTCGCTTCTTGCAGACTTGTAGAAAGATGATGTACGTGTTACTATTTTCAAGTGAAATGTACAGTAGTTGTTATAAGTGAGTTAAAGGGCCACTTGCCTAATTTGATTGAAGGATTATAACTAAGTCAATAAATGAAAGGGGAAAAAGGACACTTATTTTACCATCTGTGAAGCTCTTTAGAGGAAAACCAAATAAAGCATTGTTAGCACTATGCACCACTGGACACTGGGGCTTACCATGGCCAGCCAGTGTTAAATATTTGGAAACAGAGGCAGAGCTCTCCCAGAGCTGTCTGAGATAGGTGGGTTTTGGAGTCTGCATTGACTTCTGGACACCACACTCTGAAAGGAACTTGCCACTTTAGAGATGGTGCATGAGGCCAGACTGGGGAGATCTGACTTTGATGTCCTCTGACTTTAGCATGCAGAATTAAGTGTCAGTGATATGAATGTCATGGAAAAATGCCAAGAACCAAAACCAAAAGGCTCAACAATAAAAATAAATGTATTTTTATAATCCAAGAACGAACCTTATCTTGAGGTAAAGCATATACTTACTGTAAAACACAAAACAATTGTAATAGAAATTGTAGAAAGAATTGTAAAGAATTTGTAAAGAAATTGTAGAAAGAATTGTAATAGAAATGGGTTCCTAAAATATACCCATAATGACTGTTTCAGATATATCTAACAAGCATGTGGTAAATACTGTATTAATTGTGGACTTGTTTCCATTGTCTTATAACCTTACCTTTTGTAATTCCTCACCAGCCAAAGTTGGGTTTTGTTATTGGCCAGTCTTTATTTTCTAGCTTATATTACAAGACAACATTAATTTTCTCTCCAGGTTGATTTGTAATTATAAATTGCTGTTTTCAAACAAAATTTTTTCCTTTTCCTGGTTAAATCATCTAGAAGGGAGAGAACCAGATCAGATCCAGAGGACAGGATTTGAATTCTTGGTCAGCTTCATACTTGTTGATATTACCATCTTACTGAGTTTTCATCTGTAAACAGTAATAACAACTCATATTTACACAGTGCTTTAAATTTGACAAAGCACTTTGGTCTCCATTACCTTATTTGAGGTAAGTTGTGTTGAATGCATTCCAAAACACTAAGGCCTTTCCTGAGAAAGATGAATCTACAGTCTTATGCAAACTACCTTTGATTTTTTTTTAAGATGTTACCTTAAAAAAAAAAGTATTACCACGCACCTGTGGTCCTTCCCTCTAGTATTGCCACCCACTTGTACATGTGTGGACCCAGCACATGTTGCCTTCATCTGAATGTCCCTCCTGAGGGTCTGTGTCTTCTTTTGTTTCAGATTGGGCTGAAAGTGTCTTCTTTTGTTTCAGATTGGGCAGTACATCATGTCCCTGCCCCTGAATCTTGAGCCATTTGTGACTCAGGAGGACTCTGCCTTAGAATTGGCCTTGCATGCCGGAAAGCTGCCATTTCCTCCTGAGCAAGGTGAGAATGGGCAGAGGCAAGGGGATAGTGGGCACCAGAAGCCCCTTGGAGGCTTTTAACAGCCACGCCCCCTCATTACATGCATCTCCCCAAACTTCCTCTGAAACAGTTGTCAGAATATTAAACAGGAACTAAGAAAGACTGAGCCGTGTATACCCTCTGAGGTACATGGGCAGGGCAAAGTTCTGTCAGCCTGGGCTAGGGACAGAGCCATCTTAACTTAGCTTTGCTGTGTGCAGAGTACTCCTGGGATGTATGATGAGGTTCCCACAGGGACTCACCAGGCCCCTGTGCTGGAGAGGCAGTGGCAGGAGAGCTCAGTCTGTAGCACTTGGCGATGGTGCTGTGAGGTCACAAGAGTGTCCCACCCAGTGCTCAATCTCTGCTCCCTGACATGTGGGTCTTGTGCCATGGAAGGTGCCCCCTTCCGAGATAGCAATTTTGCTTGTTATGTCAAAAATCAACCCTTTGACACAAAAGCAACATTTTGTTTCTGGGTACCTTGTACTTATATCTAACTTCACAAGACTCCTTGATCTCTAAATTGGTAAGGCAAAATTGCACACAAATTTATGTATTTATTTATTTATTTATGACCTTGTGCTTGCCAGGCAGGTGCTGTGCTGCTGAGCTGTATCCCTGGCCCCTACATATAAATTGAAATTCTTCCTTTTTTTTTTAAACTCGGGCCAGCCAGATCTCAGCAGGAACTACATACTTGCTGATCAAAAGTTATCTTAATTCTTAACACTGGGCATTATAGGTTTCCTCCCCAACCCTCCTTGTTAGGTTGAACAAATTAAAAAAAAATCACTATTTAGATTTAGCAGTTCATAGGGAGTTGCAACACTTAAGAACAACATCAGCTCAGAATGTTAAATATAAACATGCTAAAAGATATCCTGTGTAAATGCAAATAAATAAAAAATGCTGGGTGATTGCATTACTGTAAGATGAAGTCACTTCAAAGATAGTAAATGGGACCAAAGTGATTCTTTTATGTTGCTAAAAGATGGGTCCCACAGTGAATCTGTAATAGTCATACACCCTTCAGTGTCAAATAACAGCCCTGAAATATAAAAGAAGCAGCTGTCAGATAACGTGTTAAGTATTTGGCAGAACTACATTACTTTGAAGAAACATTTTCTTTTTGGCTTTAATAGATGGATAGATAGATAGGTATTGACCTGAGTAAACTATCATGTGTCTGTAGTCCCTACTACTCTAGAAACTAAGATGGGAGGATTGCTTGAGCAACATAGAGACCTCATCAGAGAGAGAGATTGAGCAGTATAATCAGCATGCTTGGTTTAATCAACAAACCAAACTTTTTGTCTCCAGAGAATAGACATCATTGTCAAATGCTCATAAGTCATCTGCAAAAATGTTATTAAGAAGTTGGGCATGGTAACAGTAGGCTGAGGCAAGAGGATCACTGTGAGTTTAAGTCCAGCTGGTGCTACATCGTGAGTTCAAGGCCAGCCTGAACTACATAGTGAGACACTGTCTCAAAACAAAAACAAAGCCAAAAATAAACATCCAAAAAAATGGCAGTGTTATTGACAAAACTTCTGTAAGGTTCATAAGATCATAAACATGAAGGACATGCATATTTTTTTTTTATTTTAAGAGAGAAAGAAAAGAAAATTTTAAAGAGACAGAATAGAAAAAACAAGAAGAAAAGTAGAATACAGAGTTCAAAAAAATTAACATAAAATCACTAGTTGACACATTACATATTGTTAACAATAGTTGTTAAAGTTACAGAGTCAAAACATAAAAAGTGGCTAGACACTCATATATTGACAGTACAAACTCTTCTGTTCAGTGATCTAACAAAAGCTCGGTAATATGGTCATCTATTTTACACACTATACATATCATTATATCCTTTAGAGCACTTTCCTTCCCTTTCACTTTTACAATATCTATTATATCGATTATACTTTTATATCTGTTATACTTTTTGGATTTCATTATTCTGTCCATTCATATTATTTTTCACACTAGATAGACAATGTGATATTTACTAATGTGAGTCTTGTTTATTTCACTAATGATATTCTCAAGTTGCCTCCATTTATCAATAAAGGTCTCAAGACCATCCTTTTTATAGCCAAGTAGTATTCCATTGTATAAAAATACCTCATTTTTTTCATCCACTCTGCAGTTGATGGGCATATGCTTTTTTAAAATGACAACTATTTACAGTTTAGACTTTAAAATGTATAACTTGCTAAGCTAAAATATGAGTGACTAGTAATATAATCTTAGGAGTAAGGAAGGGGAGACATATCTATATATCTATATATCTATATCTGTGTCTGTATCTGTATCTGTATTTATGAGGCAGGCTGTTACTATGTAGTTCAGACTGGCCCTAAGCTCAGTAGGTAGCCCAGGCTGGCCTTGAACTCACAGTGATCCTTTTGCCTCAGCTTCCCAAGTGCTGGGATTACAGGTGTGAGGCACCACACCTGGTGAGATCTTTTACAATGAAACTGTAAAGGAAGTTGAAGAGTAAATGATAAAATGGAAGAAATAGCAACATTTATGACCAATGGTTTTATAAAAGTTTTACATATTAATTTAATAAAAAGATAAATGCCCCATAGAAAAATAAGTAAATAACATGAAAGCATTCACATAACCTAAAAAAAACACATGAAGACATATTTAACTTCATTAATTTTCAAATAATTGCACATGAGAATAGATATACTATTTCATAAATGATTGAATTGTGTGTATACATACAATTAGCCCTCTATAAGGATGCCACATTTAAGGATTCAACCAACGTGTATCAAAAATATTTTGAAAAAAATTAGGTTTGTACTAAACATATACTTTTTTTTCTTGTCATGATTTCCTAAACAAAACTGTAATAACTGTTTACATAATGCTTACATTGTATTGGGTTTTGTAAGTAATCTAGAGATAATTTAATAGAAGGATGTATGTGGGTTACATGCAAATAGCAAATCATGTTATATAAGGGACTTGAGCACCTCTGGATTTTGGTATCTGTGGGTGGTCCTGGAACCAACTGTGCATAGATACTGGGAGACATTCTATTTATAACAAATTAATATATATATCATATCATATGAAAAGGAACAGACTGTAGCTACATAATGACATGGATAAATCTCACAGTCATGTCGGTGAGCAAAAGAAATGAGACAAAAAGAAGTTACATAGCCAAAGCTAGATAGCACACTGGGGGCTCATGTGAGGGGACAGGCTATGGGTAGGGTAGGAAAAGGCCATCAGGCCTGGGTGGTGACCCCTCTGTTGTGTGCCTGCAGGGGTATGTGGGGCTCCTGGTCACCGGCTAGGGGCCTTTTTCTCTTTCTCAACGAGGTGTTTCATGGCATGGACTTTATACTTATTCTTTAAGATGTGCTATCCATTTTATGTACTCTACCATATGTACAATGCAGTACCTTATGATTTAAACCAAAAAAAAAAAAAAAAGAAAGATAAGACCCTGTGGATGGAGAGTAAATTGGTAAAGCCTTTATCTCTATAAGGAGTCAAAGTATGCCCACCTTCTTGGACCCAGCAGCTCCTTGCCTACATGTCCATTCTAGAGAAATCTACATTTTTGAGCCCACAGAGGTGCATAAGAGGTTCTTTGCTGTATTGTTTGTAATGGCAAACAGTTCAACACAATGCAGATAGTTCTTACTTGGGAAATAGTTAAGTGTCTTGTGATGGCTCCATAATTTATACATTTTCCTTGTAAGAAAGGAGAACTATTTGCACTTAGAAATCTGCAAAAATATTGTAAGAAGATAAGATGCAAAGTAATTCATAATAATTTTTATGTCTTGAAAAAAACCCTCATTTCATGCATTACATATGTAAAAGCACTGAAACAGGTCTAGAAGAACACTTATGCACTGAGAACGAGGCTACTCTAGGCAAAGGGGGCAAAGGCATGAAGGGCATTTACTTTTACTCATTAAATTTCTGTACTGCTTGCATTTTTTAAAACAAGAATATATTTTTCTGTTTTGTATAAAAAATACACATGCACCAAAATGTCAGTAATTATTATTGAAGGGCTATAAGGTTATATTAACTGATTTTTCTTTTCACCCATTTACTAATGTAATTTTTCAGTTTTATTTATTAATGGAAGTTTTTAGGGATCAAACCAAGATCTTGTACAGACTAATCAGACATTTACCTCTGAGCTACACTCCCAGTTCTTAATATGCTTTTTACATTAAAGCAGTTTTTTCCATAGGAATTTAGTATATACATAGATAATGTAGTCCAACCTCAAGAATAGCTTCTTGTTTTTATATTTCCCTCACTTTTTTTTGGTGGAGTAATTAAATCAAATCTCAGATACCATATTATTTCACCCATAAATGCTTTATTGTGTGTCACTTATTGGTAATGATTAAATGCTGGCTCAGATTCCATGGCAAGAAGCTTGTGATACTATTAAACTGTCTCGTGCATCATATCAGGAAGAACATAGTGTCCTCTGTCCCACTAAAATGCATATGGATACAGTGAGCATGTAATTGTTTTTACTCAGGCATTCATTTACTCATTCACTTAACAGAGGCTTACTAATTGTTTACTGTGTGCTTGGTACTGGGTGGGGCAGTGTTGAGATGGCCTAAGCACAAAGTGAACCTCAAAAATGGTTGAAAACATAATAATACCAACAGCAACCAATCCAGGTATGTCTTTTTCTTTTCCCTGTTTCAGCATTTTATTATGACAATTTTTAACATACAGAAATTGTAAAAAATTATATAGTGAATATCCACATGCAATCTGGTAATTTCTAGTATTTTAACCTTGCAGGTTATAAGAGCCAGATGGTGACCAGCCAATCGGAAGTTTTGGCTAGGTTAAATAGTTTTTTCTAAGGGATACAGTGAAGGTTTTAAACTTTTCCAAGTCCTTTGCACAGGACTTGAACTTCAGGAAAGTTATCTTAGAGGTCTGTCTTACTGTGTCTTCTCTCATGCTTGCATGTACAAACTGGGTTATATCGTAGTCATTTGTAGGAACCCTCAGAACTCTGTCCTTGTCCTGGTCATCTTCAGTGGTATCACTAACTGACTCTGTGTGGAGCAGGAAGTCCTGAGAAGCAGAAGTCAGATCTGGGCCAAGGAGGAAGGTGCTGCCCAGGGTAGGTGTCAAGCTTGCAGTGGCTGTGGGCTCCCCCACTCACGTTCATCTGTGGGTTGCACAGACTCTGCTCACACAGGAAGTGCCCACACTGCAGGGTGTACTTTGGTAGAGGCTGCCTTGGGCTCACTTGCAAATGGCTGTGGTCTATTCCTTAAGTCATAGGCAACACCAGCAGGACCAGCAGTAGGATTCCATTATCTCTGTTTCTGGAGTTTCTTTCCCATGGAGACCAGATTGTGTATGGCTGTTCTCTCCAGGCATGTTTGTGTACACAGCCCCTGTTGTGGGTCAGGTTGCCCAGAAGAGTGAGTTCCGTCATTTTTGGGTGACTTTCTTTTCTTTTCCAGGGGATGAGCTGCCTGAGTTGGACAATATGGCTGACAACTGGCTGGGCTCAATTGCCAGAGCCACTATGCAGACGTACTGCGACGTGATTCTCCAGATCCCAGAGCTGACCCCACATTCCACCAAGCAGCTGGCCACTGATATTGGTGGGTACCCATGGGCCAGGTGGTAGGGAACAGTCCTGCAACTTTCATTGCCCCCTTAGCCTCTAGGAATTTACTCTATGTCACCTTTTACCATCAATTCTGTGTTTGGCCATGAAGCTAAATTAAAAATGCAGATTCTCCAGGCCCTATACAGTGATTCTGATTTAATCCATCTACATACATTTTGAACATTGTTGAGGTGGGTGCTGCTAAGCTTCTGTGAGGTTGAGACCCATCAAGGAGAGCTTCAGAGAGCTGAATTACAGTGAGAGAGCAGCAGGCTGTTCCTTGCCTTCTGCACCACTGATACGAATAATTACTAACCACCGTCTATTAAGCGCTTTCTGCATACCAGGCATGCCTAGCACTGAAGCAGGCCCTCGCACCCTCTACCTTGTGTAATCCTGTGCAGTAAGTAGGTGCTCTTGAGAAACAAGGCCTGGTGGCTAAGTCTGCTCTGTTGTTTCCATCAACATCCAGCCTGTCCCCCAGTGAGAGGGCCATGTCCTCACGGTGCCATGTGTACTCTTTGCTGCAGGTCCTCACTGCTCTGAGCTGGGGATGCTGCTGGCAGGTGGCAGAGGAGTCTTCAGGTTCCAGGTGTCTTCCTACTGTTGCTTGTCCTGAGCCCAAGGCAACTCTCAGAGTGTTCAAAAGAGGGTGGAAGGGGCATTAAAGATCAGCCCCCTGGGGACCAGCCAGCATTTCCAGCTGGGTGGCAGCAGGCTGAATTGGCTAACTTCTGCCTCATTTTGCAGCAGAAGGTCAGAAGTGAGGGCTACTCTTCAGGTTCCAGAGTGACTAGCTATGGGGCCAGGCCAGAAACTCAGCTTTCTTGATTCCCCAACCCTTCTCTTTTCATAGTCAGCTCTCAGTGGTTGTCAGAGGAGCAGCTAGATTTTTTCCATTTCCCTGGGCCCAGCATTAAGAGAAGAGAAAGGAGGAAATTCAAATGTCATGATTCCCTGTTAGCATGGGCAGGAATATGTAGCAGAGAGCCAGCTGGAACTAGGGAGTGAAATGGGATTCAGGGTGGCCCCTAGGTTTTAGTTGTTGGTGTTATTTCTGCCTTCTACTCTATTAAGCTCTAGATTGATTTGTTCACTCATTCAGCATAGATTGAGCACTTATTGTGTGCCAGCCATAGTGCTAGGTTTAGATAGTTCCTTTGCTCATTGCATTTATACCGTAAGGGAATGAGGCGAAGAGCTGGGAAGGTAAGGCTAATGTGCGAAGCTGCCTGGGTGTAAGACAGTGGAGAGTGATGAGGTCTGTGGATCGCACGCTTACCTGGAAGACATTTAACTTAAACACTAATGCAAGATGAAGGAAAAGCTGAAAATGTCTGGAAGGCCTGGGTTGAGTTGCCCAGAAAGGAGGATCAATAACTCAATCAGTTATTGATCAGTAGTTCAATCAGATGCTTTTGCATCCTTTGTCCCATTTCTCTCCATCTTTGCCACCTGCTGGGTTCTAGCTGCATCAGCAGGTAGGGGCTAAGACTTGCAGGTGGAGAGATCCTCCCTGGCTGGGTGGGTTTTTCCTCCATTCTATAATGCTAACCAAGTAGCCTGGCTCTGGAATCCCTAGTGCTACCTTTTAGAGTGACTGACCATAGAGTCCTGTTTTGAACATTCTCCTTAATTTGCTATGGTGGTGGACTCAGAAGTTTGCCTTTAACTGGTTCCCTGAGGGGTTATCTGGGAAACAGAGTTTGCATTATACCAGGCCTCACTGCCCTTGTCATCATCGTAAGGTTCTATTGGGAAGGCTTTGGTAGCTACTCAGACAAACCTGTGTGTCCCTACCCGCTTTGGGTTCTTCACCTGCTTAAGGATACTCAAGGTAGCAGGCTGGGAACCCCAGAGCACCAGAGATGGGTGAGCTCAGCCATCCATCATACTGGTACAGGAGGCATGGGTGTGCCTGTGTGTGTGTGTGCATGTGTACCTGTGTGTGTTGATGAGGGGTGGTGGTGTTGGCTAGTCCTTTATTAAGTGAGAATTCCTGGATTTGAGCCAAGCCCACAGTCCAGTTTGACCCTGTTGGAAAAGCCCTCCAAACAAAGGCCTGTCTGGAGCAGGTTCCCAGTATTTGGGCACGTAGAGGGCTGCCCACTTTCTTACTCGAGGATACCTTCGGGGCTCCACCCAGCATGCTGCTGAGTCTGCTTCCTCCCCACCCCACAGACTATCTGATCAACGTGATGGATGCCCTGGGCCTTCAGCCATCCCGCACACTCCAGAACATTGTGACGCTCTTGAAGGCAAAGCCTGAGGATTATAGGCAGCTCAGCAAAGGCCTGCCACGCCGCCTCGCCACCACTGTGGCTGCTATGCGGGGAGTGAATTACTGACTGAGAAGAGGGTCAGGGCTGGTGCCCTGCAGCTGTGGACTCCATCTCAACAGCCTCCAACAACTCAGCAGTGTTTGCTCTAAAAGACTTGGATTTTTTGTACAGTCAAAGCAAGATTATAAACAAGAGGTATGTTACTTATTAGAGAAGACTTTTTAGGTAATGTTTTTTAAAAAATTATCTCTTCCTTACGGTGGAATTAAACATGAAATGAAAGAAGTCTGTTTCGTCCCTTCCTTCTTCAGTAGATATTTGAGTGCATCCACATGCCACCACCCAGTACTAAGTGGCTGGGACATGCCAGTAAAGGGGGTCAAGGCTGTACTCTATGAAAAAGGGCACAGGAAAGAGAAGCAGTGAACAGGTGAGCAGTTAAGAGTCATTCTTATGTAAGAGCCAAGGGAAAGAGGGCATCAGAGTGGAAGATGACATAGCTTAGAGAGTGAGTACCGAGACCTGAAGGGTGAGCTCGACAGCACAGAGCCATGTGGGAGACTTCCAGCCCAGGAAGCAGTCCTGACCAAGCCCCGAGGCTCGTCCAAAGTCAGCCACGGCTGCTGCAGAGGAGGGTATGACTGGAGGGAGGGAGGAAGGTAGGAGAGGAGGTGGGGTCAGAGCACATGGGTCTTGCAGGCCATGGTGAGGATTTGGGCTTTTATTTTTTCATTTTAAAAATCTATGGAATGACAAGTGTGGTGACATGCCTATAATCCCAGCATTTTTCTGGGAGATTGAAGCAAGAGGATCACAAGTACAAGCCTTTCTGAGCAATTTAGTGAGTCAGTGAGACTGTCTCAAAATAAAAAAATAAGTTCTGGGGATGTAGCTTGATGTGAAGGCCCTGGATTTAATCCAAAGTAATGTGAATGAGACAAAACAATGAATCATCAGATGATGTGAATTTTGTTCATTTTTTCCTCAGTATCTTCTGTTTAGATTGTACCTGACATAAGTAACAGAAAGTAATGTCATTTGAGTGACTTAAGCAAATAGGAATTAATTTTTCTCAAGAATGAGAAGCCAAAGAATGAGATCAGGGGATCAGGCCAGGAACTGATTCAGTGGCACAGAGTCAGGAGCATGACCAGCCTCTGCAGTGTTGACTCTTTCAGGTGCTGGGTGCCTCCTTGGCAAACGTAACTGTTTATACCTGCAGGTGTTGCACCTGTGTTTAGGGGGAAATGTGGGGAGGGGATGCAAGGAGAAACTCTGTCCCAGCCATCCTTGCTGACCTTCCTCTAGGCTGTTACTGTTTCTTGGTGACAGGGTTCATCCCCCAGCTGCAAGGGATGCTGGAAGAGTGGAGAGCAGGCCCAGTTCTCAGCCTGACACTATTGGGCCCAACAACTCCTTGTTGCCAAGCTGTCTCACACATTGTAGGGTGCATCTCAGTATGTCTGGCTTTCACCCATTAGACAACAGTACTACCAGTCTAGCTATTACAACCCAAAGTGTCTCCAGACATTGCCTGTGGGACAAATTACCTCAATCTGAGGAACACTGGTTTAGGCCAATCAGGATTTAGGCCAATGGCTGCCCTAACAACTTGTTTTCTTAGCAAGAGGGATGGGGAATAAAGACAATGTCTGTCACTGGGGCCATTGATTGGTTGAGTACTTCTCAGGTACCAGGGCCTCATTGGACTCACAAAAGCCCTGCCAGTTGGAGAGGCTTAGGATCTTCTTGTGGTCATTCAACTACCACATGGCAGGCGTGAGGTTTGGAAAGGGCCTGGTAACTCTGACATCCACACTGTAGCCCAGTGCCTGCAGCTGTGTTCATGCACCATCTAGGAGCACATAGCAGGACCCCTGAACCCAGAAGTCCGCCTGCTCATGCCATACCCTACCAGGTTGCCAGGGCTGATACTACATTGGGGCTGGCCTTGCATCCTAGGAGCCAGTTTGGCTGGCCTTGACACAGGGCTAAGAAAGATACTTTGGTTTCTTGTGTGGTGGGTTATAGGTTCTGGTAGTAATCAAGCTAGAAGTAAGTAAGAGCCAGAAACCTAGAAGTGACATGTGTTGCTGAAAACTGGAAACTTGTGGTGGCCTTTGTGCTCCCGTTGTAAGAATCACTAGGCTTTGGAGAGAATGGGCTTGGGATGGATTTGAGGGTTCACCACCTGCCAGCTGAATGATCTCAGAAAAGTTACTTCTTTGTGCCACATTTCCTAATCTGAAACCAGGGATCAAATAGGACCCAACTAAGGATTATTCAAGGAGCCATTGAGATACAGTGAGTCAACTCACACCATGAGGTAAGTTCATGGTCAATGTTTGTTTCCTAGTCCTGCAGCACCTGCAACCCAGCTTCCCTTTTGGACTAGAGGTAGGAATTAGAGAATTACTTCTTTATCCAGAACCAAAAGAGAGGGATGCTGGGATGCCTGATTCAGAGTCATGCTTTAGGTGTGGAGGAGATCACTGCTCCATGGCTTGGTCCTCCATATTCCCCCAAGAGCAAGGAATGGCAAACTGTCTACTGCCAGCCCACTTCCAGTTTCATACATCCACAGGCAACTCCAAAATGTCACAGCCCCTTCCAGGTGTCTGTTGACTGTCCTCCATGGATTCACCCAGAGTGGGTCAGTCAGCCACACCCATCCCCATCACAGTGACCAGTTTAAGATAGGCATGTTGGCCAGGTGGATCCAAATTAACCCCATCCTTAGTGCTTTCATTGGGACCCTGAAGGGAAACTTTCCTCCCTCTGTTGCTGAGTAGAGGGAGATAGCCTGGTGGAGAGTTGTACAGAGATGTTTGGGAAAAGCAGTATGTGGAGAGAATCACTTTCAGAATACCTTTAAGTCAGACACAGCCTGGTCTAGGGGAACCCTGCATGCAGCTATTCTGGGGCTCCTAGGGCTTTTACTATAAGAGCTAATAAATAGTCTTTATAGTTGAATATGGCTCAATTTGACATGTGACCAAGGGCTGCAAAACAGGCTGATAATAATTGTTGCATGGCCTGCTCCATAAAGCAGTAAGTATAAAAGTTCTGTACTCCTGTAAGGGACTGGTATTATTTTAACCTTTGGCACTAACAGAGAAAGGCCTTGCTCCTGGCTTTGTTGCTGTCTTAGTCTGTTTGCTGTTGCTATGACTAAATGTCACAGAAAGTATAATTTATTTAGCTTAAGGTTCTGGAGGCCAAAAGTCCAAGACAGAGGCTGGGATCTGGTGATGGCCTTTCTGCTGCATCACAACATGGTTTGAGACACATAGCAGGACCCAGCAAGTATGCTAACTCAAGTATCTCTTCCTCTTCTTAAAAAGCTGCTAATACTATCATGGGCCCCAACTTCTGACTGTAACATCAGTTACCTCTCCAAGACAAAACCTTCTAACACCAGTAACATACATATTTGGGGATTAAGTTTCAAGGGTTTTGGAGACCTTCAAATCATGGCAGTCACTAGAATAGTGACCTTGAGTACCTTACTTCATCTCTCTAAGCCTCCACTTACTTTACCTATAAAATGAGGTAATACTATTTCTCCCTAGTTATGAGGAAGGAATGAAATAAAGACTTGTAAACCACTTGGCATGGGGCCTGGCACATCACAGGCATTCGGGTAGTGTAGCCATTGTTTAACAACAACAACAGATGGTAGTAGTGAGTGCGTGACATCTATCACTGCTAATAATAAAACTGGTAGTCAAAGGTGGTAACTACCAAGAGTTGGATCCTGGGCTGGGAAACCCTCCCTTCTCAGCCCCCAGCCACGCTGCCTTGGACCAGACTGGCACAAACTGTGGCACTGCCTACAGGGCCCACCATGGACACCTAATGGGAGACTAGCGAGTTTGTCTTTCAGACCAAGAAAATCAGCTTATCTTTAGCAGCTGGTGTGGGCCCTGGGAGGGTAGAGGTGAGCTGGACTTGAAGCCACATCTCCATCAAACTGCTGGGGGTAGAAGGGTGCTGCAAAGCTCAGCGGTAGAAGGGTGCTACGAAGTTCAGCTCTGCACTGCTAGATCTCTTTCTTTGGGAACAGCTCCCTGTCTCCCAGTAGTGTTTTACCATGTTTACCATGAAAAATCTAGGACACTCAGTTAAATTCAAATTTTAAAAAAAACTAAATAACTTATTAGTATATCTCAAATGTTGCCTGGAAACTTGTACTAAAACACTGATTTCTTATCTATCTAAAATTCAAGATTAACTAAACAGCTTGAGTTTTATCTGATGATCCTAAGAGCAGTTTCCCCACCGACCTTACCTGATTTTGCTGGGTGGCAAAGTAGCTGCAGGTCTGAGCAGATGGATTCAGGTCTGACCAATCCAGGCAGCCTGGTTGGTTCAGAGAAAAGCATATGATCCAGTTGGGGACCAGTGAGTGTCAACCTGGAATCTGGCAGTAGCAGGCTGAATTATTTGAGTGTGTTGAGACTATTTTGTGTAAGCCACTTTGAGTCTCTCTGGCCTTGCAAACCAAATCAGGATGGGTGGCACTGAAAAGCCATGAGGCCCCTGCTTCAGAAACAACTTGAAAGGTACTATAAAATCACAAGAGAGATTTGCCCCTCAGCCTGCCTAAGAGACATTTGCTCTCAAGCCAGTGTGAATATCTTTCCAGCCACAGACATGTGTCAGGATGCTTGACTGCCCAGGCTGACAAACAACAAAGCTCCACTCAGTGTTTTCTACTTTTATTTTCCAAAACAAAATGTATGTCCCCCAGCAAGCCCTTCACCTGATGCTTTTTCTGTTCTCTAATGTGGTTGCCCTCACTAACCCTGTTGCTAGAGGCCAGCTAAGCCTAGTGGAAGGGACAGGACAGTGTGCCTGCCAGTTCATCCCTGGTACCAACAGTGCCTGGCAGTAGCAGGGAAGTGGCCAGCCACCATGGGTTTTTGGATGGCAGGGCAGGTGGTGTGCAGGAACCAGATGAGAACTGTGATCTGCAGAGACATTGGCCTGGGAATGGCCAGTGACTGATGGCCTCTCAGGAGAGAAACGTGGGCTTTGACCTTGAGTACCTATAGCCCCGGCTCTTTGGAGAGGGCACCATAGAATGAGGCCCTTAGCCATAGTCTCAACTTCTCAGCTTCAAGTTCTTGAGCTGCCTGGGGTCAGCAAGGATGAGTTTTAGATGGCATCACCTTCACTGTCTGACTCAATGGTGTCCAGTGGCTGCAGCCGCAGGGAGTCATAGTTGGGGGGTGGGGTGCCTGGGATAGGCAGAGTCTGCTCATCAGGGTAGGCCTCCACATCAGGGCTGGGGTTGGTGGTGTCTGGCTGGAAGCCAAAGTTGGTGTGGGCCTCCACCAGCTCAGCCACAGTGGGTGGTGGGCCAGTGTAGTCAGCCTGGGCTTGCTTCTGCCGCAGGCCCTTGAAGAAGGCCACCAGCTTGATGATGGTGATCCACATGAAGTCGATGATGATCTCCCCAAATTCGATGAGGCACAGCACTGAGCCCCCCATCCAGAAGCCAAACTGGCCACCCAGATTTGAGAGGAGCCAGACAATCTGTGGAGAATAGGGAGCTGAGGCACTAGCGGGGGTAAGGGTGGCACAAATTCTAACCCAGACCTAGGGGTCACTGTGCAGCAGACTATGGGTAGGAAGCAGGAGAGGTGACCCTCTCAGCCCACAGGAGTAATCTGGCACTGCTTTAGGGGCCTTCCTAAACCCTACCCTCAGGGCCGGGGGTGAGGAGGGCAGGATCCGAGCCTCCCAAACTCACATTATTGGCTGCTGATTCCTCAATGGTGCGGTAGTTGAATTCTTGGAAGTAGATATTGAGCTTGACAACTCCCTTTCTGAAGAAGGCAGCAAGAAGAGCTGGGGCTGAGGACTATCTCTGTGGGACACACACACACACACACACACACACACACAGACACACGCAGGGCAGCCAAAAGGCCATGCCCACCCTCCTCCTCCTCCTGGGAGTAAGAGTGAGCAAAGGCAGCCAGGGACATGTCCAACATATCCCTCCATCAGTCATTGACCCATCCACCCATGCCTCTACTATCCACCCTTCTACTCTTCCATCCATCCATCCATCCATCCATCCATCCATCCATCCATCCACACTCCATTCACTTATACACACCCTTTTCTAGGAGTGATGAAGTCCAAGCTAGAACTGAATGTGTTCTCCTCACCCCCTCTGAGTCTTGGGGGCCACTAAAGTATCTCTACCCAGCACACATTTCATAGATCTCCTTTTCAATCCTATTTCTATCACTTCTGTAAAGGATACTCTGGCCTGAGACCCCAAAGATCAGCTCTGAGCTGCAGGTGTAGCTCAGTGGTAGAGGACTTGCCTAGCATATTCATACTTATAATCAAGGCCCTGGATTACATCCCCAGTATGGGAAAAAAAATCTGAACTCTTCTCTCCTCAGATCTAGAGTAGTCCAGTCCTAAGCAGTGACTTTGCAAAATTCTGCAGTGTTGTGTACTGATAATAGTACCTGGGGCAGAAGACAGTAACCAAGTAAAGATCCCCCTCACACCTGGGGGTCTTCAGAAAAACTTTGACATCTCACATTTTTGGGATTTTGCCCAAACTATGTATTCTACCTGGACATTGTTGCCTCTTTTTTACGTATTTACTTCTCAAAGTCCCTACACAGACCTCCCTTTTTTCTCAGGTACCGAGGCTCCCCCTTGCCACTCCTACAGGGGAAGGACCTGTGTAGACCCTCATCCCTATGATCTCTTTTCACATCTGCTGATCTCCAGACTTCCTGGTGTTGTGGCTCTTGAGTCCTTATGCTTAATACATGTTAGTGTTGGATGGATGGATAGATGGACAGACAGATGGGTGGGCAGATACATG
Source organism: Hydrochoerus hydrochaeris (assembly GCA_004027455.1). Lineage (NCBI taxonomy): Eukaryota > Metazoa > Chordata > Mammalia > Rodentia > Hydrochaeridae > Hydrochoerus > Hydrochoerus hydrochaeris. The sequence continues at coordinate 32,595 of PVLA01003342.1, forward strand.
AATGGATGGAAGAATGGAAGGATGGATGGTGGAAAGGTAGGTAGATGGAAGGGTATGTTTCTCCTTCAGGACTCTGAATCCCCTTGGCTGCCTTTGTTCCTTGTCACTTCCTGACCCTTTTCCTCTAAGCTACACCTGGATCTGGCCAGGAGGAAAAGGTCTCTGATATCCGAACTCCACCCAAGGCTCTGGTTCCTTCTCTTTTCTGCCTTCTCAGCCTTTCCCAGACTCCAGGCTTACCTGCTCAAGGTGATATTGGTGCTGTGGTCTCGCTCCTGAGATAGGACGTGGAAAATCCAGTCCTAAAACCCAAGAAAGTAGCTGAAGAAAGTGGTACCTACACCTCACCTCCCAGTCATGGCCCCTGGCAAAATAGAGCACAGCCCAGAACCTCCCAAAACCCTGGAGGATCACAGGCTGGGGCAGGGGGCAAGAAGAGTGTCCTAGTGGGAGCTGTGGCTGCTGTTAGTGGAGGAAGGTTTCCACCTCAGGCCAGTGCACTCGCTGTTCCCAGAATCCTCCCTGGCTCTGCCCACAGCAGGCCCGGCCTCTGGGTCTCAGTTTAAATGCTGCCTTTTAAAAAGGATTTTCCTGATCCCTGGAGAGGCTTCCCTTGTTACTCTCTCCCATAATCCTGTCAATTTCCTTCATAAACATGACCATACTTTGAAATTATTTTATTTCTATATGTGTACAAGGGGTGGTGAAAATGGTGACTGTTTAAATTAAAAAATGTGTTTATAGTAAAGGCACATTGCCATTAATCGCCTCAAAATATTTCCCCTCACTTCTAACACTGCATTGTTCTTTCCACTTTGTGAAGCAGTTCTCAAAGTCCTCTTTCCTGAATGGCTTTAAAAGGTATGTGAGAAATACACTGGGTTCTGCTGCTGATTGTCATCCAATGGGAAGGCAAACTCGTCAGCACGTCACAGTGTGTCCTCGTCACCTTACCAGATCTGGCACCGTGTAACTTCTGACATTTCCTCAAAGTCAAAATGACCATGAAAGGTAAATGTTTTGAATCAATTTAGGACACGAAGGCAGCCATGATGGTGCAACGCAATATACTCACAAAAGAGGACTTGACTGTTTCAGAAAGTGGTGAGAACAATGGCACATACCTATAATTCTAGTACTCTGGGAGGCTGAGGCTGGAGGATTGCAAGTTCAAGCCCAGCCTGGGCAACTTAAGTGAGACCCTGCTCATTGCAAAGGTCCTGAGTTCAAACTCAGTACAAAAATGAACAAGCAAACAATGAAGTGTGTTGAAATATGTGGGAATATTTTGGGGGAGATTAACAGCAAAGGGCCTTTTAATGTAATAAATTAAAAAATTTGACATTCACAGTATTTTTTGATCACATCTCATATACTGCTCCTCTCCAACTAGACCTTGAGCTCTGTAAGTGCTGCCTCTGTCTTAGGCACTGCTGTGATCCAGACACAGGGCCTGGGGGGATGTTAGGGGAAGAATAGGAAGGGAAAGAGGTAAGGAGGGGAGGAGGGGAAGAGGGAGAGGAAAGTCTCTCTCCAAGTTCCAGAGTTGTCCTTGCCCAAAGACAAAGGCCAGGAGCCTAGGCCCTCCACCATCTCACCTCAGAGGCCTCAGAAGGCCAGTCGGCCATGGAGATGGTCATCTTGTACTGGGTGTCACTGGAAGAGAGAAGGTGGCCCTGTTGCTATCCTGCCACCACTGTCCCCACTATGCCCCGTGCCAGTGGTGGTCACATGTCTCCCGGGCCACACTCACTTGCAGGACTCCTTGCACATGTTGATACACGTCTCTCTCTGGGTCACACTCATCCACAGGTTGAAGTAGCAGTAGGCTGGGCAGGACAGGAGGAGATGGTCAAGAGACCTGTGGGTAGTTCCAGGGGTCTGCACCTCCCGCTTTGAGCCTCTGGCTGGCTCCCCTGGCCTGGGGTCCCCTAAGGTCTGTGGTTAGGTGGGGGACAGGAGGGTCTCTGTCCAAGCTCCCTATCCCCACTGGATCTCCAGCCATTTTGGTCCAGTCCAGCCCCCCTCCATGACAGCCCCAATAGGTGAGAGTGGCTGTCCCTTGGCACATCCTCCCCATCTCTGCCTAGAAGGCAAGGTTATGGGGTCATGTACAAAGGAATGAGAGGCTGGAAGGGTTAACATCTTCCCTGTTGTCTATGGATTACATTGGTTTTAAGAGGTAGTAGGACCCTCTACTGGTAATAGCATCCATTGTCATTTGGATTTTGGGCCACTGAAGCTCCCATGCCCTGAGCCTCATGTGATTTCAAGTTCCAAGTGTTTGGAGGCCACCATCATGATAGTGGCTCCCCATCTCCCCTCCAAGCCCAGCACCCTGTAGAGAGACCAATGAGCCCACAGAGAGATGGACACACATTCTAAGGATGGACATGTGGTCTTGTACATGCCTTTACACATACATACACATGTGCCTAAACAAGGGTGCACAAATGCACATACAGACTGACTCATACTGCAGCCTAGGAGAATCCTGTGCACTTAGACACAAACACAAACATGCCTTTTGCACATGCATTTGAAAAGAGTTGAATACACGTGTGTACTTGCAGCAGCCACATTCCAAGGCTCATGCAGGCATTTATGTGGTGTATAGACATGTGCCCATGAGGCCAAACTCACTCCCGCACCTACATTCTCAAGTATGAACTTCATGGAGTTGAGGAAGAAAGAGGAGCCGGCTTCCTGCAGATAAGCCTAGGAAGGATCATAGGGAGGACTGGGGATGGTGCAAAGGTTGCCCCTGCCTAGGGCACTGAACTCTCCTGCACCATGGTCAAAGCCTGCATGGGCAGTAACCCCAGCTGGCAGGAACCCCACTCACCCCAATCTGGGAAGTCCTGGTTGTTGCAGTATCTTGCTCCCTGGGGAAGTGGGTACAGGTAGTGGCCACAGCTGCAGTTATGGATCATATGCTCTTGGAAGCAGGAGTGAAGGCAGGCCTGGGGGTGGCAGACAGAACACAGACATGGCTAGTGATGTTCCCGTGCCAGTGTCAGGAGCAAGAACCCAGCAAAAGTCAATACCCAGGCCACAGGAGTTGGGGCCGCAGAGAGGTGACCCTTTCAGTAAGAGGCCAAAGCTAGATGATCAAACTGCAGCCAGGGACCATGCAATCCTTTTCTTGTGGCTGCCCTTTTCTTGTGGACCAAATAGCAGGGCCATGGACCCTACAGAAGGACTCTGGGCAGGCCCCAATAGCCCAGGTCTCCCATCCCAGATGATAAAGTTAGGGATGGATTTCCCCAAACAGTAAATCTAACATTTAGCTCTGTTTGCAGGGTGCTAGCACTCTTTCAAGCTTTCTTCATACAGGGACCCAGGGAGGTGGCCTTCTCTTCCTGTCCTGGAGGGACCTCCAAGGACAGGAGGAGAAGGGTGACCTTCCTTTGACCTCTCAAAGATGATGACAGAGGAAGTGACCAGACTACTGGTCTACAGACTGTCCCTTGTTTGGGAGAAGGAGGAGAAAGGATACAGGCATTTCCCCTACCCACCAAGAAGTGGATGTGATGAGTCTCCACTCACTAGATTCCAATATACTGGATTTTCAGGTAATTATGATCTGGTTTCAGTCCACTCAGGGGCCAACTATGTATTGTGGGCAAGTTATTGATGTCTGAGCCTCAGTTTACTCATGGTGAAACAAGGTGCTCATCACACCTGCCTCCTGAGGTTAGGCGATTCAGAGCAGCATCACGTGCTCAGGAAGCAGCTGTTACTCATGTTACTTCACCTGTCCCGTGGCCCCAAGTCCTGACTGCATGGGTTCCTAGCTCCAACCCTTACCGGCTCCTCTCAGCCTCTGCCCCACCCTGCCTAAGGCTGTCAGAGCCCTTCTTCCCACTCCTCCTGCTGGTTCCTTCCCAGACTAAGAAGGCCTGTCTCTGTCTTTTCTCTGAAGGGTCTGTGGGGTCCCTGTGGGCCCCCAGGAGATGACAGGTTGGAAGACTCAATGGCATGGAATAGAGGAGCCAGAACTGGAGTCAGAGTAGGAGTGCTGGCTGGGGCAAGTGTCTCGCATACTTCTGGATCTCCTTGGCTCATCTGGAAAGTAAATGCCATTCCCAGCTCCTATGACTTTGGCTGGGGAGGGCAGTGGCCAGAGGTGTTGACATGGCCTGGGTCATTGCTGCTGCCTCAGAAGAAACCAGAGCTAAAGTTTTCCAGGAAGAAAACCTCCAGGGATGGGGCCTCCTTCTTCATGTGTCCCATCTCCCTGTGGCCCGCAGAGGCTTGGCAGGTCCCCAGAGCTCTCTGTGGCAAAAAGAAGACCCTCTAGACAGGAGGTGGCCCAACCAGCCCAGAAGTGTAGGGTGGGCCAGTTGGGCAGGTGGGTAGGTGGCAAGAGGGTCAGTTTCCTGTGACTGAGACATAAAAGAAAACTATACCAAGTGCAATCATTAGGCTGCCTCTGATTTGCTTCCGTTTCCTTATCTTCCAATGCAGCCTGTGCTAGGAGAAAAGTATTAACAAGTGGTCGGTCATTTCTGCCATCTTTGGAATGGTTCATTCTGCTGTTTCTAATGAGGCTGCGTTTGGGAGTGGACTGGGCTGACCTTGGAATCAGGAGGAGAGGGAAGCCTCTATGGCAAAGGAGACTGAGGGCAGATACAGAGGGGACTTCCCAGGAAATTAACGAGGCACTCAGACTGGGGTCTGTAAATCACAATTTCCTCATTCCTAAAACAGCAATGAGAATAACACTTATATCCCTAGGTTGTTGCAAGGACTACATGATGTAACATATGTAAAATACGGCAATCATGCCTGCCCAGCACGCAGCAAACCTGCTCTGATTAGTATATTAACAAATGCTGCTATTATTAGTATATTATTTCTTCATGAGGGGTTGAAGGTTCAAATGATGTAATTTGTGCAAGCTCATAGCACAAGATCTCACACCAGTGAGCTCCACAATGTTAGCTATTGTTTCTGTTTTCTTCTCGGGAGATGCCAGGGAGAGATCCCATATAATCCTGGGTGTCCCCAAAGCCACATCTGCCTACATGAGAGTGAGAGGGAGCCAGCCCTAGGCCTTGGTGAGAACTTAGGAATTATACCAGTTCTGCAGGCCTGCATACTCTGTGACCACCTAGAAAAATCCAGCAGATCCTCTGCAAATGGGAAGGGGAACTAGAGGTGGAGAGAGGGAAAAGGGTAGTAAAAAAAAAAGAAAACCAAACAAACCATTAAGATGTGTTATGCATATATACCAAGCTCCCCCCCATAAGGAATGTAATGATTATGTAGAGCAAACATGTACTAAGAAACATTTAAAACTCCATCAAAGCCAGCCTTGTTGGGGCCAGCTCTCCTATAGACTTGAGGTCTCAGGCTGGAAGCCATAGCACGGGTACCAGGGTCAAGAGGACCATGGCAGGGACCAATATGGCCTTCCCACCTGGATGGAGTAGGTGGTGTTGTAACTGCTGTAGAGGTTTCTGATGGCAACGTCAGAGCCGTTCATGGTGCATGGGCTGTAGGGTTCACCCATGCGCTGCAGCTTGTCCTGTGTGGAGAGATTACTCATGGGGACCCCTGGCCATTCCCAGGAAGCCCTCTCTGTACCTCATTCCCATCAAACACTGGGAACAGGGGATACTGGAAAAGGGGAGGGGCTGCCAGTCCCACAGGTGCCTGAGGGCTCAGCCTGCCCCAGGGTTTGGGAAACCAAACCCAGCTGGGTTTCTACCTAAGTAGAGGCAGAAGGGCTGGGAAGGGGAGTGGTGGGGGTGGATCCCTTCCTTAAAGGCTGCAGGAGTTCACCCTGGGACAGATGGGCTTCCACCCCGGGCCCCTGGGCTCCAGCTATACCACCAGCACCCCGATGGATGTCTCTGTCCCCGACATGGCATCGACGCCTTCCTCTTTGATGAAGGGGTATGTCCTCTGCTCATGAAGCACCAGCCGGGCCCCCGCTGTAGATGTGAGGAAGGGGACATAGTCCTCCTGGTCTATGTCCAGGATCAGCTTTAGACCTGTGGGAAGGATGGGGTGAGGGTTGCCAAGCTCATTCTGCATTTGAGGCAGAGGGGAGACCTACCACCCACTTGATGAACTCACCCCAGCCAAGGGGACCTCCAGGATCTGCCCAGGAAGCTAGTTTGCAAACCCAGTTTACAAAAGCACAGACCTTAGGCCTTTTGCAAAGTCCTCATCATATCTTCCCTGGGCTCTTTTTGCTCCACCCCAAATAATCTCTTTTCTGCACAGCAGGTAGGTTTAGGAGATGCCACAGGCCTACCCTTCCTTCCAACCCACCAGTGTTCCCACTCAGTTCCTCTGAGTTCCCACGTCCCTTCCTGCCGCTGGGTCTCTGTAATGCTGTTCACCCTCACCCTCCACTGGAGATGCCTGCTTTTCCTCCAGCTCTCTGACCTTATCCTCTGGAAGCTTTCTGACTGCCTGTACTGTGGCCCAGGGTCCTTGTTAAACCCTCCCCCAGCACTGGGACTTCCCTTCTCAGCATTTGCCTCACTTGTGTGATTTTTCTCTTACAGTCTGTCTTCTTCACTCAACTTTCCCCTTCTTGAGGGATGAGACCAAATATTCTATGTGCCATAGGTAGTCCCAAGCCAAATGGGTGCTAGAGCTGGGTCCCCCCAGCTCAGGACAATCAGGCTGAAGTTTACAGAGTGCTTGCTGCGTGTTGAGTGCCGTATGATGTACTTTCTTATTGATGATCTCATTGCATCCTCACAGAGGCACATGAGATAAGTACTTTTGTTGTCCCCATATTGAAGATGAGGAAACTGAGGCATGGTGTGGTCACTCAGGTGGAGGAGGAGGCACCTGGCTCCTCAGTATAATTTTTTGCCTCTGTAAAGTGAGTGTTCTGGCACCTTTGTGACAGTGTCTTCAGGAACAAGGGCTAGGCAGACGTGTCAGCCCACTGTTCCCCTATTGGCTAGGAGCCCCAAGGGTCACTGCATGATAACCCATCTTATGGTGGTTGGGGTCACAGCCTGAGGAGTGGGAGGAAAGGCTTATCAAACCTGTGTCTAGCATACATGCCCAGAAGCCACAGCCAGCATGAGCTTACCCGCCTTTCACAGGGCACAGGCTATGCACTGGTCTCAAGGACAGGGTATCTGCCATCAAGCAGTCCTTGCTTCCTTGCAGCTCTTTACTCACTTGACCTTTGTCTGTCTGTGATTCTGTCTCCTCATGAACTAATTATACGAACTGGGTATGGTGGTACATTCTATGAGGCTGAGGCAGGAGGTTCACAGCCTCCTGGGGAAGCCTGGGGAACCTAGTGACTCAGTGAAGTCCTGTCACAAGATAAAAACATAAAGGATTGGGGATGTAAATCAGTGTGAGGTCCTGAGCTCAACCCCTAGTACAGCCAAAAACAAAACATAAAACAAGAACCAAACAAAAAAAGAAAGTTGTCTAGCAGAGAGACTAAGAATAAGTGCCAGTCGTAATGGGGTGATCTTTTACCAGCATATCCAGCATGCACGGAGTCCTTCTCCCTGGGCATGATGAAGCAGCTTAAATCCTGTGGGGGCACAGTGACCCACAAGCTGTACCCTATATGCTGCCATATGCTAGTCCCTGAAAGGGAAACTCAGGCTTTGACAAGTCAGGCCTTGAGCTCAGAGTCGCTCAGTGAGTAGATGGTGGATCTGGGACAGGACCCAGGCACAGGAGCTTGGGTTCTCAGCCACAACAAAATTGCTTTGGAAACCTCACTTTGCTCATTAGCATAAGGCAGCTCAGCTCCTGCCAGGATCTGAGCATTGCAGAAGGGAACAGCTGAGAAAACCTGGCTTGTTCACTGCTGCCATACAGCAGAGGCTCCCCAAGGGCCATTCCTGCCTGTGCTGGCCTCAGTTCAACTCTCAGTCTCACTCCAACAGCAGAGGGTCTCCCAGGCCCACATGGTCAGTGGTGTAATGTCTCTGGCTCTGGTCTCGGGACAAACCAACACTCACCGAATTCTGCCCCAGGATTGGCAGAAGGGAGCGCCTTTTCCGTCATGCCCCAGTTAAAGATGTAACAGTTGCCATAATCAGGATAAAAGATGGATGTGAAGTTCCTAAAAGAGATGCCATCAGCTTGAGGCATATCTGGGCTCCCCAGAGCCTCTGCTGCCCACAGATCCTCTGCTGTCCACCCTCCATTCACTGCCCAGAGAGGCTCAGGCATGGAGAGGCAAGCATCAGGTCATTGGGGTCTCCCCCCGCCACCCCTACCTCACTGTGGAAGCCAGAGAGGAAATACCCAGACTCGCTTCGGTTTAGCCATGAATTATTTTTTGTTGTTGTTTGTTTTTTGTCGTTTTTGAGACAGGGTTTCCTCATGCCATTCAGGCTGGCCTTAAACTCATGGGGATCCTCCTACCTTGGCCTCCCTGCCTCAACCTCTCGAATCCTGACAGCCATTAGTTATGAAAGAAAACTTTCTGAATATTTGTATCCATCTCATAGACATCTACAAAAACATGAGTCCATACCCTAATCCCAGCATCCTGTCAACCTGTCCTTATTTGGAAAAAAAGTGTTCACAGATACAAACAAGGATAATAAGATGAGATCAACTTAGATTATCTAGGTGGCCCTAAACCCAATGACAAGTGTCCTTATGTAGGCAGAAGAGGAGAATTCACAGCTATGGAGAAGTCATGTAGGGATTGAGGCGGAACTTTGCAGGCACAAGACATGCCTGGGCCATGAGCCACTGAAGAGGGAAGGGAAGATTCTCCCCAGAGGCTCCTGAGAGCACCCATCCTGCCGACAGCTGCATTTCTGTGGAACTGAGAATTCTCCATTGGAGGATAAATGTCTGTTTGTTTTTGAGATAGGGTTTCACTATCATTTCCCTTCCAGCCTTCCAGAGGGCTGGAATTACAGGTTTGCACCACCACACCTAGCTTTCAAAAAATATTTGTTTTGATAGAGAATTTCCATGTATATTTCTGAAAGTAAGAACTCTTAAAAGTAATTCTACTACCATGTTTAAAATGATAAAATTTCTTGATACTATTAAACATTCAGGACTAGAGTTATAGCTCAGTAGCACAATGCCTGCCTGGCAAGCATGAGGTACTGAATTTGGTTCCTGGTACCAAAAAACAAACAAACAAACAAACAAATAAAAACAAAAAACCCACAAAACCCCAAACAAACAAAAAACAAAAACATCTAGTTCAAATTTATAAGTATCAATTTTGTTTTTATAATTTAATGGCTTAAATTGAGACCTAAATAATTTTCACATACAGTTGTTGATAAGCCTTTAAAGCTTCTTTTAATTGATAGCTTCCTCCATCTGATTGTTTTTGCGCAGCAAAGCTGTTATCAAGAGTTCCAGGGCCAATTGTAGTGTCACCCGCCTGTAACTCTAGCACCCTAGGAGGTTGAAGCAGGAAGATAAAAGTTCAAACCCAGACAGGTGTGGTGGCTCACACCTGTAATCCCAGCACTGGGGAGGATGAGGCAGGAGGATCATTATGAGTTCGAGACCAGCCTGGGCTACAAAGTGAGCTCAAGGTCAGCCTGACCTGCATAGCGAGACCCTGTGTCAAAAAGAAAAAAAAAAAAAATTCAAGCCCAGCTTAGACAATTTAGGGAATTTTTGAGACCTTGCATCAAAAATAAAATAAGTTCTGGCTTGTTTCAGGTAATATCTGAAGATGAGCTATACAAGCTAATTTTTGAAGAAGGGGCCCAGGCCAAAAAGTTAAGACAGAATAGGACTGAACTCCCTACTTTTAGGAAATGCTGGAGATAGAATACTTCCTTGCTGTTAAAAGATACCATAGCAACTTAGAGAAACCCAGACTGTGGGGGCACTTGATACAATAAAGAATCACATTTCTTCAACAAATAAATTGTAAAGGAGAAAACAGGAGACAACTCATAGATTAACAGAAAATTTTAAGACTGGAGTTAAAAATCACAGTGTTTCTGTGTCTACCCCCTCCTCGCCCCCACTGTAAACAACTGGCTAGTTTGGAGGACAGGCTGAATTGATAGCAACTAAGGTACATCAAGTAACCAAATATTGTTCAGTTAATTTTTCAGGCCTGGGGGCAGTGGTCTGAGCATCTTTTGGAAGGATAACAGTATATAATATAGCAAATAAGGGAGATCTTCTGTCTGTCTTTGAAGTCCAATATTGTCTCACTGTTTTGCTTTGTTCAGTTTTCTGCTTTGATCTGCTTTATTCTGCTTTGTTTTTGGTTTGATCTTGCTATACCTGATGGAATAGACAACTATTGTGAACATGAGATACACTATGGTAGCTATTGTTGTTTTCCTAGAATCCTGCTTTGAAGTTCTGTACCAATTTTGCTGCTTTGTTTTGATTAGCTTTGTTCTGTTTTGTTTTGTTGGATTTTACTATCTTTAAAATAAAAAATTAAAAAAATCACAGTGTTTGAGAAAGACGAGTATAAAACGTTCTCAGTCATATGCGAAAGTCACAAAGGTGGATCCCATAGAAGCAGAGAGTAGAATCATGGGTACTAGAGGCTGGGAAGGCAGAAGGAGGGTAGAAGGCAGCTGCCTGACAGCAACCAAAATATAGTTGCATAGGAGGAGCCAGTTCTAGTCTTCACAGCAGAGCGACTACGGCTCACATATTCTATTAAAAAACTAGAAAGGAAGCCAAGCATGGTGGCGCAGGCCTGTAATCCCAGCGCTCAGGAGGCAGGAGGATCGCTGCGAGTTCAAGGCCAGCCAGAACTGTATACTGAGACCTATCTCGAAATAAAAACAAAAAATCAAAAATCAAAAAACTAGAAGGGAGAAATTTGAATCTTCTCAATGGAGCAATAGAAATGTTTGAGGAGAGAGAAATGTTAATTACCCTGATGTGATCTATACAGTAGATATGTATGGAATTGTCATAATCCTTACATAGGCACATTATATGTCAACGTTTAAAAAATGATTAATTGGTAAAAAATTATAATGTGTAGGCTTTCACTGAATCTTGACTCAAACAAACAAACAAACAAGCAAATATAACATTTATAAGCATAAATATGATTGGATAGTTGATGTTATTGAGGAGTTATGTGAATGTTTTGTGGTTATGTTTTTTAAAAAAGAAGGGTTGGGGATGCAGTCCAGTGGTATTTGCATAGTACAAGGCCTTGGGTGACATTCTTAACATAAAAAAAAAAGTATCTTTTGCAGACAAATGCTGACCTATTTACTGATACCTCGACTACCTGTAGAATAGCCCTGGGTGTTGGAGTGAATCCCAGTTGGTGAATTTGAATAAAGGTAATGGTTGGCCATCCAGTTCTGTTCTGTCCCTGTGTATGTCCTCATCTCCACAAAAAAATAACTTAAAATATCTACCTATGTTTTTGTATTGTTCTATTTATTAAAAATAAGAAAGAATAGGAACAAGTACATCATATGTCACAAAAAAATCTTATGTGCAGAGCTGTCTACTAAACCTTATATTCTGCTACCAACATTTATTATGCAATGTTTGTGGGCCATGTCCTTGCTGAAAATTCTGCATGTATTATCTCCCTTCATCCTCAGAATAACCCCGTGAGGTCAAGTGTTATTTCCCCTGATTTTCAGATAAGGCAGCCTTTGCCTGTATCTTTCATCTCAGTCCCCTAGGGGAAGAGGGTTGGTGCAGGCTGAGAAATCCAATCCAGCCACTAGCACAGCCGCTGTCTGATGGATTCGAGCAGCTTTTTCAAGCTGTGAACTTCAGCTTCCTGAGTGGCACAAGGGAATTGAAGAAGATGCCTCATTTCTTCGTCCAACAAATGTTTATTGAGGTGGGTTTTGGGTTGTACAGCAGGGAGAAGGAAACAGAGTTGCCCTCCTGGCTCATACTGTGGTTTCGGACATGTGGCAGCACCTATTCAGCTCTGTACTTTCCAAATGTGACTCTAGCTTGTCCTCCTCTCCACTTCTGAGTTCCCACCATGATCCAAGCCCCCAGCATTTCCCACTTGAAGCCCCATAGAAGCCTCTGCCTCTACCCTTCCTCCTTTACCGTGTTCCATGGCCCTACAGCCAGACCAGTGTTGACTTCTGTGGGCCAGACAGGGTATACCCAGCTTGGGCCCGTCCAAATGCCCCTGGCTGTTTGCAAAGTAAAATACAAACTCACTCCAGATGTTTTCAGACTCAAACCCTTAGCACCTGCTGTTGCTTGTGCCTCAAGCAGTCTTTAAGCAGCCCTCCAACGGACAAGCAGATCTCACCTGCTCTGAGGCCTCTGGTGACCTTCTCCACCCATACAGACTGATAGATGCTGACTCTTGGTTAAGAGAGTTTCACGACCAATAGTAAGAGATTTCCCTACCCAGCCACTCTCGTGCTGTTAATTCCCTTTATTGCATGTATCGGAAGGTGAAACTGTCTTGATTTAGTCATTTGTTTATCAGCTGCCTCCTGGTGCTGTGCTTGCAGTCCATGGGAGGACACATGATCTTGTTCTTGGAAGAGGACAGCTCAGGGGTTCAGAGCACATGTCTGGAGCAAGCCTACTCCAATTTTAATTCTAGCTCTGTCATTTACAAGCTGGCAAGCCTGGGGCCCCTTCACTTATCTGCACCTCACTTTCCCCATCTGTTATGATAACTCCAGGGCATTAGTGGCAGCCACGCTATGGGACCACAGGGAGGGTTAGATGCCTAGCATACTGTCCCAGTAAAAAGTTCTGGCAGTGGCTGCTTACCTCTCTATTTCTAGGGCTTGGCGCACAGTACACAGACACTCAGTAAATATTTGTTGAATAAACTATAACGTGATAAAGACATCGCAGAGATAAGCAGGGAGGGGCCGATACCTAAGTCCTTGCAAGGGTGGGAAGAGGGTAGGGAAGGTTCTTGGGTGAGGTGAGGCCTGAGCAGAACTTCAAGGGTGAGCAAGAGGTAGTGACGCCTAGAGGGTGTGAGGAGAGGGGACACACGTGGTGGGGCACAGCACTAAGGCAAAGGGCTGGAGGTTAGGAACAGCTGTGGGCAGCACCTTGGAGGCTATGTGAGAATGAGGGCTGTGGCCACAGGGAAAGAACACAGCAGAGCAAAACAGCTGAAGCCTGGCACCACTCTGAAGATAGAGACCTCGCCCTAGGCTGTGGGAACACATTGTTCCTAAGAACTGTTTTGGGCAGATGTGACCAGGAGCAGGAGACAGTGAGGGTGCGGTCAGGTCCCCTCCTACCAGGCTGTGTGCTCCGTCTCATCACTGGACCAACTGTTTGTTGTTAATGCTTTCTACCTAGAAAAGCTGGGTCCAGCGCTGGCTGCTTTTGGTTCCAGAGACAGGATTCCCTCTCTTGGGACAGGGTCTAGGAATTTGAGCAGAGCCCAACAAGTCTCAGGAGATATCAGGGCACTGTGCATGCCTGAGAAAACCGAGGCAGGAGGATTACCTGAGGCCAGGCTAAGCAACATAGTGAGAGATTCTAACTCTGTTAAAGAAAAAAAAAAATAGACTGGAAAATGGAGGAACCTAGTAGGAAGCAGTATGACAGCAGCAGTATTGTGTGGCCCAGAATGGGGAAGGCTTCCCAGAGAAGTTGGTTGATCTCTGACGCAGTAACAATAATGACAATAAAGCTCATAAATGTTCAGATCTTGCTTTCTAAATAGCATTCTCCCGTAAAAGGGACTACAGCACCTTGAAAAATGGCCGATTCTAGGCTCATGAACCAGGTAGTACCAGAATGTGCCACTGCTGCTGCTAATAATAATAATAATGATAATGATAGGGACATGTCAAAGGGACACAGGATCTAACTGGAAGAACTTCTAGTGGCCAAAGCTGGGAGGATTTAAGAAAATAAATAATGAGGTACTTTGAAAATATAGGAACCCATACTGGTACACATAGAGGGGAGGAAACAATCCTTCCTTACAGAAACACCCCAAATATTTACATTCTTTCTTCTGGGAGACTGTTGGAGCTTAATCCCCCCTACTCCCAGCCTCTGCCCTGCTGCAGGGCTGGACTTAGCAAGTCCCTTCCAAAGCTCAGAGCACAATGAGTAGAGAAAAGTTCCTTTAATGGAGAAGTCTGGAAAACCAAGCAAAGCAGGCTAAGATCTGAAATGACGTCAAATGGCCGCCATGTGCTCTGGGCATGATGATGTCATGAAGAGGCTGCTTGCCTTCCTCAGGGTGTTTGTCCCCTGACCATCGCACTCCAGTGAAGGAAAACAAATCATCCCAAATTGAGGGCTTTCTACAAAGCACCTGACCAATGCTACAAAGCTGTCAAGGTCACTGAAAACAAGGATGCCTGAGAAACTAAGGCCACTAAGGCCATCTGATGGCTAAATGCAACATGGTCTCCAGGGTGGAATCCTAGAACACAGAAAGATCACTGGGTAAAACTGATCACAGCTGACAGATGTCTCATTTCCTCCAGTATCACCATCTTAGATTTTTTTTTTTTTTTTGATATAGGGTCTTGCTATGCAGTTCGGGTTGGCCTTGGACTCACTGCGTAGCCCAGGTTGGCCTCAAATTCATAACAATCCTCCTTTCTCAGCCTCCCGAGAGGTGGGATTACAAGTGTGCACCACCATGCTCGGCTACCATGTTAGTTTTAACTAAGCTCCATGGAGAGGCTGGATGTTCATGACATAGGAAACTGGGCAAAGGGCCTGAGGGAACTCTACTTTATTTGTAAATCTAAAGAGAGTGCATAATAAACAGCTATTTTTAAAAAATGTTCTAGCAGGATACACTGGTGCACACCTGTAATCTCAGCTATTTGTGCTCCAAAGATGGGTCATACTTTCCTAATACTGAGCATCTACAGTGTCTACGAGGAGTGGGAGGGACACAGCGTCTGGAGCCCTAGTGGGCGAAGGCAGAGAGACACTGTTCTGCACTGTGTCTGAGGCTGACTTGAGAAGGCAAGGAAGACCTCAAAGGTAGGATAGGTCAGTTGAGACTTCTATGCTTGGGAGGATGGTGGTACCTTGCACCCCACCAGGCCTGGCTCAGAAGAGGTGGGGTGGCTGGACAAGAGTCTCATTAAGTCACTAAGTCATTAACTTGCCCAGGCTGGACTTGAAGTTGTAATCCTCCTCCCTCAGTCTCCCAGAGTAGAGTCCCTGTTTCAGAGAAGAGAAAACTGAGAGAGGCTGAAGCTGGCATGCCCACCCAGCCTTCCTATCAGGTTCCGCATCAGCCCCTAGAGGCTGGGTGTTTGCGGCTAAAGGCTCACAACTGCCCCTTCTCTTGTCCCCTTGAGTGGGAAGTTAGGAGACTCACTGCTGGGGGTGGCTCACAGCCAGGGACAGGCTGATAGGGACCCTCTTTTAAGGGAGGACAATTCTGTGTGTGGCATATGCACAGCTCATCCTGACCATCAGGCCAAGCCTAGACTTCACCAGGGACAACATCTTGATTAGCCCTTTCCTGCATCCATTCTCCCATGAGTTCTTACATTGTTCTGCATCCATTCTCCCGTGAGTCTTACGGTGCAGAAGCTGCTAAGTGGCAGGGTGGGGCGGGGTGGCATAGTAGGCAAGGGCTCTCACCGGTAGCTGCAGGGCTCTGTCCCAAACAGGCAGGCTAGGATCATGTGCTCAGCTGAGTAGCCCATCTCCACCAGTTTCTGGGGTGACACCTGTGAGAAGATGTTGGTGGCCTGCAGGGCATACCACTCAGTCACAGCCCGGGTGGCACTGGTGAAGTTCCGGAAGGTGCACACGGTCCCGTTGAGGCTGCACTGCAGGGACAAAGAAGGGTTCCAGTGAGTATGGGGCTTCTGCGCACTTCCAGCCACTGGCCTGAGGACTTAGCAGGGCTAGGATGGTACCTGACCCACTGCCTCATAGCCGCACCTTTGCAGTGGGAAATGTGGTCATATGTATATTCACCCATACTCAAGGGTCATGATGTCACTCACAGTTGCATGGCTGGCCACAAGGACTTCCCTGCATAGCCAACAGCCCCTGCTTCATATATACTGTTATGGACTAGTGAACACATGCACAGAGTTGCATGCACAGATGTACACACAAATGCCTGTCCTCTGACATCCACAGCCACATGATGTCATGGTCACTACGTGTATACATGTTCATTCAAGCCTCCAACACCTAACTACATGTTGTTTTCTCAACTGAGATGGGGGTCTTGCTAGGCTGCCCATGCTAGCCTTGAACTCCTGGGCTCAAGCAATCCTCCTTCCTCAGTCTCCTGAACAGCTGGCCCTACTAATCCCTGCTTAGCCCGTATACCTAGATTCGCACAAGTAGCCACCACACTCTGATGACCTGGAACCACAGACACATGTGCCTGTGTGTGTGGATGTACACACACATACACGGACACTCAGCACCTTCTCACTGCTTGACTCTTTTCTCAATCACTGCCTGTGACTTCTAGAGGCTGCATGGAAAACAAGGAGATCAGGACCCAGGGGTTTGACCTCCTCCCTGCTTGGGGAGAACATGGGATCAATCACCCTATGTCTGCTGAGCTCGCAGTGAAAGGTAGAAGGGCACTAGCTGGTACTGGAATGGAGCTCAGGAGCCCCAAGCCTTTGCTGGCCCAAGTGCAGGGCTGGGAACTGGGGAAGTCATGACCATGTGAATGAGCAAAGCAGGCTGGGAGGCTGCGTAGCTCCAACTTCATCCCCATTTAAGCTGATCACCAGTCACCAAGGAAACTGGTGACCGGGGAGGATCCTGGGCCTCAGCCTAGAACTTCCTGCTCCAACTCTACAGGAGCAGTGCTCAGGGTTTTGCACTGGTGTAGAATGACCCTAATAGGCCCTTCTTCCCGTTTTCAGGCTCCCGTTTTCAGAGCTGATGGCATGCCAGCTTCCCTAGGAAAAGACGTTATTTCTTGGGACCCAACTGTACTTCCCAGCTGTGGCTTTTCACTTGCCCAGTACTGACGTCTTGCGGCAATGAGACCTGGGTCCTTCTTCAAGGAACAATGCCCCCTCCCCCAATTGTGGTCTGACTGAGGCTTACTTACATAACCCCCAGCACCCAAAGCACATGAATCAGAACTGGCCAATCATGGGAGCCCATTCTCTAGCCCACTGTGACTGGCTCAGCAGAGAGCATGTGATCTGGTAAGTCAGTCCCAGGCCCTTTGCTGAGCTACTGAGAAAGAGGAGAGATTGCAAAGCTGGTAAGGTACAAGGGTACTGATAGGGCCCTTTACATAGAGACAGTGTACCAGAGAGTGATATCAACCATTAGAAAAGCTGAATGGGATGAAGAGAGATACAGTTCTGATAACAACATTTGAACACCTGGATTCAGCCATACCTGAACCCAAATGATCTCTGAATTTCTCAGTTATATGAATTCTCTACTTTGCATTAGAAAATTAGAGCTGGATCAGTTGCTTCCAGAAGAGTCTTGACTAACAAGGTAGCTATTTCCCTTTCTGCAAACTTTGCAAATAGAAAATGAACACTGGCTTCCCCCAGCAAGATTCAAGTTACTAAAGAAAAGAGACTCCCATTAGTCTTGCTGGGTAGGGGCTCATTGCTGGATGTGTATCTGGAGACCACTTACCAGTCTCATGGCCAATTTGCACCCTGGGGCACTGCAGGTCCTTCCTTGTGCTCTGCTGCTGCCTACAGAGGCATTGTGGATATTCTCAAAGAGATCAAGGACCACTGGGTGGTCGGGGTCCTGCTCGTAAATAAACACCAGGGGCGTATGGTTCCAGAGGGTGAAGTTCAGAGCACTGGTAGTGTTGGCATGGCTGGCCTCCGGGGCCAAGATCCTCTCCAGGACCGCCTTCATCAGCTCGTCCAGGTCCGTCAGTAAGTGCTTGGCTTTGGAATACCTGGGTGGGGAGAGGTTAGGAAGGTGGCTAAGGGTCAGCTGCAAGCAGCACACTAGAATCCGGGTTCCTCTTGTATTCCAGGGTGGCTGTCCCAGGTATAAGAAGGTGCCGTGTACAGGCACGGACTTCTCCAGTCACCCACCCATGCATCCGTATGTCTTTCTACCACTCAAATATTGATTTCAGCTGTACATTAAGTATGTTAGTAAATTCAGTTCTCCCAGATAGTTGCTAATTTGACAATTAAAAGGAAAAACAAAAAAAAAAACCCAGAAATGCATCATAACCAAAAAAGAAAGAAAGAAATCGGAGAAATTGTTAGAAGCGAAAGACACAGCTGATGTTTCAGACTTTTTGAACAGGGGTTTGATTCTTTGTTTGAAGTCTTCTGTCCTTCCGGTATAATTAAAGCTTACAGTAAGGACATGAACAGTAACTGGGAGAACCTATTTGGGGGCTAACAACCACTCCCTCTTCCTCCTGATGGCACAGCTGGGAGGAGGCGCTCCTCCCCTAGCTCGAGCAGTAAGTTCTGACTGGTCCAAATGGATCTTGGTGGTCCCCTCCTGTTTTTTATGGCTGCTGCAGGCATCTGCATGTAATACAGAGCTCTTATTGTCTTCAAATTCAAAGAAATGGTGTGATCATTTTTAATTATGGCTTCCAACTTTTGCTTACGGTCAGTAACATCATTCTTTTTTTGGGGGGGGACCGGGGATCAAACTCAACTTCGCACTTGCCAGGCAGTTGCTTACGCCACTGAGCTAAATCCCTGGCCCAGTAGCATTATTCTTAAACGTCTTTAAATCAGTATTTCCTCTGCCTGTTCCTGAGCAAGAGGAATTTATCTCCTTACTCCAGAACTATGCTTTAAGGGTTAATGAAGTTCTCTGCTTCTGTTTTTGATTCCCTGAATTTTCAGGATAAAGTTCTTTCTTACTCCAGGCCTTTTGTGTGTGTCGTACCCACCACTTAGGGGCATTCCTCCCGGCTAACGTCTACTCCTGCCTCCGGGAATTTTTCTCTTACTGATCATCCGCTTCTCCTCAGCCCAGATGAGATTCGAGTCTCCTTGTGGGTCCCATTTAGAAGCCTAGCAATCAGGTTGGCGGAGAGGCCAGTATGGCAGAATGACTAAGAAGTGACAGGTTTGGAGTGAGATCAGACCTGACTTCAAATCCCAGAGCTGCTCAATGTGTGTCTTTGGGCCAGTTTACTCACCTCTCTGAACCTCCACTTCCTTACCTGTAAATTGGGGCTGCTGCAGAAGCGCCTGCCTGTAGGTTGGCTGGGTGGATTAGAATTACTCCTCTATCAGTGAGCTAAGGACACAGCACAATGCTTGACATGCATGCATTTAATGTATTTTTATCATCACAGTTTTGCTTCATTCAGTATTCGTGGTAGAAATACCAACGCCTGCTTCCCTGGTAGAAAGGGCTCTCACTACTGTATTTCCAGCAGCGGTGGCCGACACAGAGCGGCCGCTCAGCAGACACAGGCGGAATGTGTAATCCCCGAGGGCAGAACTAGGTGGTATTTTTGAGTTTCTCTTTGCATCTAAGAGGCTTAAGAATTTTGAATCTTCCTTGCTGCAAGAGGAGGAACTCAAAGACGGAGAAAGAGAAAGAAGGGGAGAAAAACGAAAGAACATGGAGATAGACGAAAAGAGAGGAAGGCGAAGCGAGGGAAGGAAGGAAAGGCGGGGCCGAGGCAGAGCGGCCGGCCGCGTGCTCCAGGTACCACCTACTGGAAGGGGCTGGCGTTGCAGATGGTGACGGCGGGGAAGTCCATGGTCTTGAAGCCCAGGGAGAGCGAAACGCTGACTTCCCAGCTCAGGTAGGTCTTGATGAATTCGCCCCACTGCCAGCACACGAGGGAGGCGAAGAGCAGGGTGATGAGGAACCACATGGCCTTCTTCTTAGGCCCCTCACAGATGATGCGCTTGGGGCCGTGAGTGTTGGTGTTGTTGCAGTACCACACCAACAGCTCCTTGTACGAGTAGCCCGGGCCCTTCTGCAGCCGGTGCAGGCCCTTCAGCAGGTACTTCCTCAAGTGCATGGTGGCCCCTGAGACACCTGGAAGCGGTATCGGATAGAATGACCCAGGCCTGGCCGTACATCTCACCCCTTCCTTCTTTTCCACCTTTCCTCCCTCCCTCCCTCCTTCTTTCCTTCCCTCTCACCTTCTTTCCTTCCACTCCTCCTTCTATTCATCCCTAACTCCAAAGCATTTACCAAATGCCTACTGTACGCCAGGCACTAATGGTCCCTGAGGACTCACTGATGAGTAAAATAGAGCAGGTTTCTTGCCCATGACCTAACAGATGAGTTACTTGAATTCTCCAGTCCTTGGCGTTTTCTATGTATAAAATGGAGCTAATCAAATCTCTATCTCTCTCTCTTTCTGTGTGTGTCTGTGTGTATTTGTGTGCGTTAATAGAGATTCAACCAAGAGTTACAGACTATTTACTAATATTTATTTTTTATTCTGAGACAGATTCTCGCTAAATCATCAGGTTGCCCAGGCTGGGCTCAAATTTGTGATCCTCCTGCCTCTGCTACTTAGAGTGGTGGAGTTATAGGTATCCATCACCCACACAATTCATCTACTTATTTATTCCAATTCATCTACTTATTTATTCATTGAGTTATTTTTTTTTTTTTGGTGCTGGGGTTTGAACCCAGGGACTCATGCATGATAGACAAATCCTCTAACACTGAGTCCAGTCCTAGCATATCTGATTTATAGATTGCATGAGGAGACAGGGTTCTTGAGAAAATTATACCTAGGTAATTGTCACAGACTCTGGTACCACGTGGCTTCTTAAGAAATATCTGTTCCTTTTTCCTTCTCCCCAGACACAGAGCAAGAACATCCCAGTCTTGTCCTTGGATCCCCAATTGTAGTCTAAGTTCAGGTCCAAACCAAAGACCTCCTTCTACAAGAAACTTTCCTGCCTATGGGTCACAGTGACCTGTACCCTTCTCTGAGAGCCACCCCCTGCTAGGCCACTGTGGTGGGCAGTATGTGGCTGTCTGCTCAGCATCTTCTCTCCCTTGCTCTGATGTTTCAGGGGAATATCCCTCCCCAGGTAGGTGTGATTTGTCAAGCTGATTTCCATTCCCAGCTCTGGAAGATGTGTCCCTGACCAGTGTGACTGGACCGCTGAGACTCAATTCTGTCACTTTATGTTAAGCACCTGGACCTAGCAATGCTGAAAGTCATTTATTCCTGGGTTATGGGAACCATTATTGCACGTGTATATTGATTCAGAGTGAGTATCTGTCATTTACAACCAGGACAATGTTAAAAGAGGAAAACATTCCCCTTGTTTCACCCTGTTATAGTTATTTGTGCCCATGGCTCCTCCATAAGATCACAAGCTCCCTGAGGGTAGTAGCACCTTTGCATCTTTAACAAGGCCCAGGATGGCACCTGGCATTCTACCAAACAGCCAAATATATAATGCCAGCCATTCCTATCTAAGCAGAGATTTCAAGTTTGCCCAAGCATGTTCACACCTGACCTAAGCTCTGGATACTGCATCATGCTCAACTTTGGTTCTCAGGTTGGATAAACCCAAAGTGTCAGGGGCTTTCTCTTCCACTCCACTGGCCCTGCTCTGATGGGACTCAAGCTGCACATGCCTCCTGCACAGACCCCAAGCCATCCCGGCTGTTAGACTGTTCATAGACTAGCCCAACCCCCAGCTTTCCTCAGCAGTCCTATCCCTTGCTCTGACATCATGGAGTAATGATAATTATTGTAATAACAACTCCCAGATCAACCTCAAAGCACTGTTTACCACCACCCAGGCACTAATGTGCTTCATAGGTTATTTCATTCTTCTAAATTGTTTTCCAAGACTGTACATGTGGAAAGAACAGGGTTTAATAAATTTCTAGCACCTCGCTGCCTAGTAGGAAGATAGCACATTATGTTCCTGCAAGGAGTCCTGGAAGAAATAAACAAAGGACGTCTCTAATGTCTTAATCTTTTGTATTCTTATGTAATCATTTGATTCTGTCAAGGAGAAAGACTCACCTTGGTCTTAACAGATCTCTAATCCTTGCTAATCTCCCAGTTTAACTATGAGGTCTCAGGCTCAGAATCTTGCCAAGCTACCTTATCTAGTTAGAACCAGTAACATTCTGTTTTCACTGAGTTTAGTACTTTAAATTTTTTTTCCAGTGCAGGAGATTGAATTTAGCTAAGACCTTGCACGTGCTATGCAAGTACTTTATCATTGAGCTACATGTCCAGATTTTTTTTTTTAAACTCTTGAGACAAGGTCTTGCTAAAGTGCCCATCATGGCCTTGAATTTGAAATCCTGCTTCAGCCTCCCAAGTGACTGAGATTACCAGCATACACATTCATGCCTGATTCACTGGGTTTATTTTTAAGAGTGACTCAATTTATGAAAAGTCACTGACTTTCCTTTTAGGTTCATAAATACACTTAGGTAAAAGAAAAGAAGTAGAACTTAATTTAAAGAAAAAGCAAGTAAATAATAGCATTACATGTAGCAAAAGTTGTGACAATGGTGGGCAAATAACAGAAGTTGGCTGAGTACAGGAAGACTTTTACCACGTTAGGTCCCTTTGGTTAATAACCAAGTTAAAAAAATCAATTTGCTACAAAGAATTTTATGTTGTTTCAGTCAGATTTTACCCCCCAAGGTGATGGATGGTGTGCATTTGGAGTATGTACACAGCTTGTGTAGAAGGGTTTGAATCAGTTTATAGTTTAAACCAAGCTGAACAAATAGAGATTGAGTCCCAAGTGGATGCAGGACGAGTGGACACTGTCATGCTTCAGAGAGTCACAGATGCTATCTATATCTTGGCCATGAACTCATGGGTAAACATTCATGGTAGGAAAAGCAAAATCAATGTTGCGCATAACTGCTTTTGTTTTCTTGCAACAGAAAACATCCACTCACTTTTGGAGCCAAATTTTTCCTGACATCTGACTCAGTCTAAAGTCTTGGTGGAAGGATAAGTGGGAGAGCAACATGTGCCTCTAGTTACTATTTTGACAAAGGACAAAATAATGTTATTCATAAAGTCAATTCTCATTCTTTTCTGAATGACAGGCTGTGAATGGATTATCCATGAGCAAAGGGGCAAAGGGGTTTTTTGGTTGTTGTTTTTTGTTAGTGCATTATGTTTTATAATTCCTTCTTTAAATAAGAGCTTCATTAAGACATAATTTGGGCCAGGGGTTTAGCTCAGCAGCACAAGTGCCTGCCAGGCAAGTGCAAGGTCATGAGTTCAATCCCTGGTACACAAACAAACAAGCAACAAACAAAAAGACATAATTCCTATACCACATAATTCATCCATTTAAAGTGTAGAATTCAATGGATTTTGATATACTCACAGAGTTGTTAAACCATCACCATAAACAATTCTAAAATATTTTTATCTCCCGTCAAAGAAACTCTGATACTCATTAGCAGTTACTCATTCTTCTCTTGCCCTTTGTCCTGGAAACTTGTAATTTTTGACTCTACAGATTTGCTTATTTGGGACATTTCGTATAAATAGAACTACAGAATAAGTTTTTTTTGTGATTGTCTTCTTTCATTTGGCATGTTTTCAAGGTTCATTCACGTTGTAATGTATATCAGTGTTTTGCTTATTTTTATGGCCAAATAGTATTCTATATTATAGATACATCACACTTTATCCATTCATCAACTGATGGGAGTTTGGATTGTTTTTATCGTTTGACTATCGTGAAAATACTGTTACAATCACATATAAGTTTTTGCATAGACATATGTTTTCATTTCTCTTGGCTATACTTAGGAATGGATAATGTATTGTCATGTGGTACTGACAACTCTATATAACAGATGTAATAAAATATCGTATGGTCATGTAGTAATTCTATGCTTAATCTTTTGAAGAACTGCCAGACTGCTTTCCAAAACACCTGCACTATTTTACAGTTTTATCAGCAGTGTATGAGGGTTTCAGTTTCTCTACATCTTCCCTAAAAGTTGTTATGTTTGCACAAAAATTTTATGGCCATCTTTGTGGACTTGAAGTAATATCTTTTTTAAAATTAATTTTATTGGCACAGTTTAGATATATAATGATCATATTCATCATAGGGAATTTGTACCTGTACATGATATATCTTGATTTCTCTTTTTCCCCCATTTCCTTCCCTTCAAGCCCTCTTCCCCTCTTTGTTTATTTATTGGTACCAGGGATCAAACTCACAACCTCATGCTTGCTAGGCAGGTACTGTGCCACTATACCTCTGGCCTTCTCCTTATTTACAAAGCTTTGTTTTCATTTTATCTGGAAGTGGTATCTTATTATAGTTTTAAATTGTGTTTTCCTGATGGGTAATAATGCTGAATATATTTGCATGTGTTCATGTCTCTTAGATTCATTATAAGGTCAATATATTTTCTTTGGAAAAATGTCTATTCAGATCCCTTGCACTTTTTTTTTTTTTTTTTTTTTTTGTACCAAGGATCAAACTCATGACTTTGGGTTGCTGGGCAGGCACTTACTTTACTGAGCTAAATCCTGCCCCCCTCTTGTACATTTTTAAATTGGCTCAATTATCTTTTAGTTATAAAAGATAACTGAGTCCTAAGAGTTATATGCATAGCCTATGTACAAATCTACTTTCAGAAATATGATTTGCAAAATTTGTCTTCCATTCTATGTGTTGTCTTTTCACTTTCTTTTTGTAATTTTTGTGTAATTTGGAACACAAAGATTTAAATTTTAAATTTTGATAGTGTATACGTGGTTTATATTTCTTTTGCCTAATCCAAGTACATGAAAATTTATTCCTATGTTTTATTTCAAGAAATTTATAATCCTAGCTCTTATATATAGGCAGTTCATTAATTTTGAATTTTTTTTTGTATCTGGTATGAGGTAGGGGTCCAACTACTTTTGTTTTTGTTTTTGGCACTGGAGATTGAATTTAGAGCACTCTGCTACTGAGCTAAAGCCCCAACCTTCCCTTTTTTTGAGACAGGATTTTACTAAATGCCTAGTGTGGGTTTGAACTTGTGATTCTCCTGCCTTAGCCTCCCAGAGTGCTGGGATTATAGGTGTCCACCTCCATGCTGAGTTCCAACTTCACTATTTTGCATGTAGATATCTGCTTGTTTAAGCACTAAGAGTATTCTCAATCCCATTGACTTGTACCTCTCCCCTATTTGAATTAAAGAAAACCTAACTAAATAGAGAGATAGACCATGTTCATGGATCAGAAGTCAGTATTGTTAAAGTGCCAGTCTCTACAATCAACTCAGTCCCAAAGAAATTAACCTCTAGGTCCAATAGCAATGAAAATTCTCAGTAGAACCATAGTAGCAATTGAGTAGCTGATTCTAGAATTTACATGGAAAAACAAAGGAACCAAAATAGCAAAAACAAAACAAAACCACATAATTAAAAAATACTTCTTAGAAAAAAACAGAACTGAAGAGCATATTCTATTTTATATCAAGCTTACTATAATGTGTAGTAAACAGGACAGTCTGGTATTGGTGTAACAGTAGACATACTAACTAATGAAACAGAATAGAGAATCCAAAAATACACCTGCAAAAGTGTCAAGCTAATTCAATGAAAAAAAGGATGTCTTTTCAACAAAAAGATGTTAAATGAATATTCATGTTTTTAAAAAAGTGAATTTTAAGTCCTACTCCACACTATATACAAAAATTAATTTTTTATATAAAACATATAGAAGAAAGTATAGGAGAAAATCTGTGCAAATTTAGGGTAGGCAAAGATATTTTAAATAGGATACTAAAATTATGAGTTAGAAAATATTATAAGTTAGTGAATTGCACATTATTAAAATTAAAATCTTCTGCTCTTCAAAAAGATATTGTTAAGCTGGAATGTAGCTCAGAGGTAGAGCACTTACTTTCCTGGTACTTGCAAGGTCCTGGGTTCCATCCTCATGTCTCAAAAAATAAAATAAAAAAGAAAGAAATGTACACAAGTTACTGTTAAGAAAATGAAAGAGCAAGCAACTGTGAGAAAACAACTACAATGCATGTCTGACAAAGAAATTACATACAGAACATATGAAGACTTCTTATAAATAAATAAAAGAATGAAAAATGCAAGAAAGGGCAATAGCAAGATATGGAATTTACCTAGGTATTCAACTATAGATGAATGAAGACATAAATGTGGTCTACATACACTATGCTTAGCCATAAAAAAAGAATGAAATCTCGTCATTTGCAGCAACTTGGGTGAATCTGGAGGACATTATGGTAAGTGAAATAAGCCAGGCACAGAACAATTAATCTAGCATATTCTCACTTACATATGGAAGCTATAAAAGTGGATCTCATAGAAATAGAGAGTAGAGGGCTGGGGATTTAGCTCAGTGGCTTAAGCGCCTGCCTGGCAAGTGCAAGGTCATGAGTTTGATCTGTGGTACAAAAAAAAAAAAAGAAAAGAAAAAAAAAGAAATAGAGAGTAGAATGGTGGTTAGCAGAGGCTGGGAAAGATGAAGGTAGGGGAGAGAGGGTGTGGAGGAGGATGGTTGGGTTCAGGGGTGAAGTTGGGTGGCAGGAATTCTAATGTTTTACAGCACAGTAAGGCAAATGTGATTACTAACAACTGATTGGATATTTCAGAATAGCCAGTAGAGAGGATTTTGAATATTCCAGTACAAAGATGGTAAATGTTTGAGGCAATGGCAGTGCCAACCACCTTGATCTGATCATTACACTCTGTACACATGTACTGAAATATCACACTCTACCCATAAATACACAGTTATGTAACAATCGAAATTTAAGATGGTAAATTCATTAACATTAAGTTAACACTAATAACTATACCAAGTAACATTACTAGTTTCATTTTATTATTTGAATAAAATAAAGATCACCCTAGAGTTAATTCTTGTTGATTGTATATATGCAACAAAAGTTAAAATATATAAATATCCCTTTTAGGAGTGGGAGAAAAAATTGAAAAACACAATAAAAAATGTATGAATGGCTCACAGCACATGAACAAATTCTCATCATCTCTAGTCAACAGGGAAAAACACAATGAAATACCATTGCATGCCCACTGGAGGAACTGACAGTACTTAGTGTTGGTGAGAATGCAGAGGGACTGGAATTTTGTGTGGCTGGCTGGCATGCAATATGTTGCAGCCACTTTGGAAAACAGCTTGGTAGTGTCTTAGAAATTTAATGGACACTTATCCTATGACCCAATAATTCCACTTTTATTTATCAGTGAGAACCAAAATCAATGTTCCCATAAAGTCTTATATATTCAGAGCAGCCTTCTTCATAGAAATCCTGAAGTAGAAACAACCTAAATGTCCATCATCACAGGAATAAGTAAGCAAACGGTAGCATATCCATAATGGAAGAGTATTCAGCAATAAAAAGGGAATCAATAATTGATACATACCACAACATGGATAGATACAAAAAAAATTATGCTGAGTGAAAGAAGCCAGATACAGAAAAGAACTTACTCTATGATTCCATTTATAGGAAGTCCTACAAAAGATGCACTAAGTTATAGTGAGAGAAAGCAGATCAGTGATTACCTTGGCCTTGATGAATAATGCATCAATTAGAAAGCTGCACAAAATGACACTTTGGTGACAATAAAAATATTCTTTGTCTTTAGTGGCATAGTAGTTATTTGGATGAATACCTCTGTGAAACACTGAAGACTATATTTTACTGTATGCAAATTATATCTCAGTGAAACACATCCACTGACATTTCAAAATCATGAGATTTCAGTTTAAAAAAATCTTGCAGGGCTTGGTGGTGCACACCTGTAATCCTCACACTCTAGGAGGCGGAGGCAGGAGGATATCGAGTTTGGTTTCAGCTTGGGCAATTTAGTGACTTAGTGAGACCCTGCCTCAAAATAAAATGAAAAAGGTGTGATGTCCCTGGGTTTAATCCACAGTACCAAAAAAACCCCACTATATTTCCCTCATTTGAAAAAATCAGAAAGAGCTGGTAACTATCCCCGTGTGGCAGAGTTTTGCCAGATGTGAGAGGCTGCCCCCCTTACAGGGATTGTGTGCTCTCCACTTACCCCAACTCTCCCCATCTCCTACTGTCTCAAACCTAACCCACTGTATTCGTTGTCTTATTAGCTGATGTGGACATCTGACTTTGTGGCCCCTGTAAATTATAGGTCAGATGCTTTCATTAAAATCCCCTGTACTTACTTTTGTAGCAAACCTCAATTATCCCAGGTTACCAGGCAGTATGAGTTCTAGGTAGCTAAGTTTTTACAGTTAATTGAAGGTTAACCGGAGAATGAATCTGACTCTGGTTATTGAAAAATTTTCCTATTTCTGCTCTGCTGGGGCAGTCACAGAACATGACTAATTCTTCATCCTTTAGCATCTAGCTAAGGATCAGATACAGAGGTGGGGTTTACTGTACTAGGAGGAGAGTTTTTGTTTTTGGTCTTAAGCAACATTTCTGCCTCAGCCTCCTGAAGAGCTGAGACTGTGTGTGTGCCACCATGCTCAGTTTGAAGGAGAGTTTTAAGGGAGCAGTTAGGATCATTCCAGGAACCGGGACATTCCTTGGATGTCATTTCTATTTATAAATTCAAATACTATGTGCATTCCCAGTACCTCGAGTTTGGTCTGTGAACACCATTGGGAAAATGGCCAATACTAGGATTGTCCAGGAAATGTGTAAGAGGATCCTGAACTATCTTATCTACTAAAAAGAAAAAAAAATATCAAAACTACTGGGATACTCTAAAGAATTCTCACTGCCAAAGACAGGGCAAGTTAAGCATTTTTAAAAAATAAAACAAAAAAATCTGCAATGAATTGAACCAGCCAGGCATGGTAGTACAAGCCTATAATGCCAGCACTCTGGAAGCTAAAGCAGGGGGATTGCTGTGAGTTTGAGGCCAGTCTGGGCTACATAGTGAGCTCAAGTCCAGCCTACACTACACAGGCCTATGGACCCTGTCTCAAAAAAAAAAGTAATTAATTAATCAAATAAAAAAGAATTGAGCCATTTTAAATGTATTAAAATTTTATGAAGTCACAGTGGTACCAAGAATGGGAGGAGTAAGTAAAATATTAATTCTAATTAATATTAGTAACTAAATGTCATTGCATAGTTTGGGGCTCTAGCAGCTAGTATGATCAGTACACTGTAATTTACTGCAAGAGTCTATAAATTATAGCACAAAACCAAGTCCCAGGCATGTTTTCATGTTGCATGTTGCTCTTGAACTAAGAATGGTTTTCACATTTTTAAAAGGTAAAGAAGGATATGTGACAAAGATGCATGTGGTTCAAAAACGTCAAAATATTAACCATCTGGCTCTTTCCAGAAGAGCTTTCTGACATCTGATTTACTGTGTCCTATACATTGCCATTTAATAAAGGTAGCCTTCGAGATGGGCTTCTCAGGTAAATATTTATAAGTTTGATTTTATTCTCCTACCTAATAGCTGTCAGTTCAATGCTTCCAAATATCAATAATTTATATACTACCTATAGTTTTTGCTAAATCCTGGAAACAATTATTGTTTACTTAATATATGACACCATATCAACTCTTTTTTTTTTTTTTTTTGCTAAAACAAATTCAGCCTCATCCTGAGCAATACTATGTAGGAATCCTAAGCAATATTACATCTGTAAAATAACAAGTTTGGTGTACTAAGACCTTTCCTTTTATTACATATTAAAATACCTTCTTCATTATTCAAAAAAAGATTTCTCTGTGAGCTACTTTTAAGAATCATCTTGCTTACTGTCCTTGAAAAAATTCTCTGCTAATTGGCTGAATCAAGTGCTGGTCTAAAGACACACAGTCTTTGAGGGCATTTCTGTGTCATTGTGTTGTATTTTAAAGGCAGTGGGGCAGGTATAATCGTGCCCATTTCCCAGAGAAGGTGACTAGAGTACAGATGGGGTTACTGGAGAGGTCACAGTGAGTCAGAAGCAGCTCTGTCTCCCGGCTTCCAGTCACCACACACTGAGGCACTGGGAAGGGACACTTGCTCTCTCACACCTCTTCAGGTGGGTCTTCGGGGAAGTCTGAAGTGTAGCAAGGGGTGGCCGCTTCCCTCATATGCATGCGCGGACCTCATTCACCACAGGCGGTGGTCTACCTCCCCATGGAGATGATGGAAATAATCATGGGGATGGTAGGAAAAGTAACCACCTCAACAGTGCTCCAGCAGGGACAGAATGGGCTTAGATGACCTAGTCAACACTGAGCATGTTGCGAATGTCAATAAGAGAGAGAAAGAGGGTGCCATATGGGGCTGCAAGCTGTGATCCCAGAACTCTGGGAGGCTGAGGCAAGAAGACTGTGAGTTGGAGCCAGCCTAGGCAGTTTAGTGACTTAGTGTGCCTGTATTTCAAAGTCTAAAAAAAAGCTGAGATTGAGCCCAGGATCAGTGCAAAGATCCTGGGTTCAATTATATATATATATATATATATATATATATATATATATATATATATATTTGCCTGCATACACTTGCAGTTTAAAAGGGGGAGCTCCTGGGAACATAGGTTAGGGTACAACACTTGTCTACCCTAGTATGTGTCAGGCACTGGTTTAATCCCAGGCCCTGAAAAGAAACTGGGGGAGGGGTACTGGTCCTGGGTGTAGTGGGACCAAGAAAATAGACTTTTAAAAAAATTTAGTCATTCCTTTGTTATCTTTTGAATTTGGGACCAGATCAACATTTAATCTTTTTGTTTATTCACACTAATATTTGTTAAGCACCTACTTGTGTTCTGAACTGTTCTATGTGGTCGGCGTTCCTTAGAGAATAAAAATGTATAGTAATAAATCTCTGCTTTAAATGTAGCTTAGAAGCCCATGAGAGACAAAAATTAAAAGAGCAATTAGAAATTTAAAATATATGTTGATTAGAGTTAGGTCTGAAAACCCGCATTGCAGTCATTAGTTTTGCAAAGATTAAAATGTTTCATAATACCAAGAGTTGGCCAAGCTTCAGGGTGAACACCTTTGCGTGCCCATGAGGTATAAGTTGATGCATCCTGACAGTCTCTAGCACATTTGAATGTGACAGCCCATGCCTCAGTAGTTTCACTCCTTGTGCATGTGTGTGCAGACACGCAGGTGTGTGTGTGTGCATGCATGCATGCGTGTGTGTGTGTGTTTGTGTATATATACAGTTTGAGGCTGTTGACAATAACTCTGTAGTGCCCTCAGATTGGAAACCACTTCAGAATGAGAAGGTTGCTGGGAGTGGCTGGGGCAGAAACAGCTGCTCTGTAAGGGCCACAGAAGCCAAGCAAGAAGAGCTATGGCCTGTTAGGTTGGCTGGGCGATGCAGCTGCAGATAAAGGCTGGACTAGAGCGAAGCCAACAGGTGTGTCTCGGGTGCTGCAGATGAGCCTGTGCGTGGATTCTCTCCACCTCTAGGATCAGCCAAGGCCACCTGGTCTCTCTGTCCCTCTTGGTTCTGGAATTAAAACTAGGGCCTTCATACTGAGCTAAACTCCCAGCCGCTTTTCATTTTTTAAATGTTGAGATAGGGTCTTGCAAAGTAGGTAAGTTGCCCAGACTGGGCTGGAACTTTCCATTCTCCACCTCAGCCTTCCAGAGTACTGAGATTACAGGTGTGTGCCACCGTGCCCAGCTTGCCACCTGGTCTCCTTCCTGTAGCTCATGAGACTGAAGGGCTCACTCTTGGTATTCTAGCATGTATAAGAGACTGGAAAGCTGGCTTAGAATATCTTTCATGCTAGCCCTGAAATGCTAAGAATTTATGGCAGTGTCACGCTGATGCCAGTGGAGTCCTTTGACGTGGGTCACAGATGGTTCACTCCCTTCTGCAGTAATGCTGAAGTGGGGTCCATACTCATGCTCCACATGTACATGTCTTTTGGGGTGATATCTGTGAGTATCATCACATACCTAGAGGAAGCATATTGGTGGCCATCCCACTGTTTCACTCCATGATGGGAAGATGGTGGAGTTACCCTGTCATTCTATGGGCAGGGCACATCCTCAGAAGGCCACAGAATTCCCATGGGCATCAGACAAGGGCATCTCAGAGTAGCGTTATGACTAATGAGGCAGATGCTTTAGTGGGTGTGAGTCAGTCCAGCGAGCGATGGCTGGACAGCTATCTTAAGGAGGGGCTCTCTCCATGCTAAGACAAGGCTGGTCTCTGGTGTGGCTTGGACCCTCAGTGTCCCCAAAGGTCTAACTGTTAAAGACTTGGTGACCAGCCTGTGGCTATGTGGGGAGGCAGTGGAGCCTTTGGGAGGGGCTTAGTGGGAGGTCTTTATGTTTGGAGGTGCTCTCTTAAAGGGCACCATGGGACCCTTGTCTCTTCTGCTTCCTCCTTTTTGGCTCCTGGCTTGGGCTGAATGAGAGTTTTGCTCCACTAAATAGTCCATAATGTGTCGAATGACATACTGCCCTGCCATAGGCCCCGAGGAACAGGACTGAGAGACCTGGAACAGAAACCTCTGAAACTGAGCCAGAATACAACTCTCTTTATTAAGTTGATTCTCTCAGGTATTTGGTCACAGAGACAAAAAGCTGACTAACACAGTCCCTCTCAGTCTTTTTTCTTCTTCTTTTTTCCTTTCCTTTCCTTTCTTTCCCTTTCCTTTCTTTTCCTTTTTCCCTTTCTTTCTTTCTTCTTTCTTTCTTTCTTTCTTTCTTTCTTTCTTTCTTTCTTTCTTTCTTTCTTTCTTTCTTTCTTTCTTTCTTTTTCCAGTACCATGCAACAGACACTGTGGGGATTTACTCCAGGGCTTTCATATTGAGCTACATTCCTAAACTTTTTTTTCCTTCTTTGAGACAGGTTCCTGCTAAATTCTCCAGGTTGGGCTCAAATTTCCTTCCTTTATTTATTTTTTGTTGTTTTTTGAGACAGAATCTCACTGTATAGTTCAGCCTGCCCTTGAACTCACTATGTAGCCATCCTCCTGCCTTAGCCTCCAGAGTGCTGGGATCACAGGTATGTGCCACCATGCTTGGCTCAGTCTTCACTTTATCATCTGTAAAATGGGGATAACAGAACTATATATACTCTAGGTTGTTGTCAGAACTCAGTGAGATAAAGCACAGTGTCTGCTGCACGGTAGGTGTTTGTAGCTCTTCTTATTATTTTATTATTGACATTTTATGCAAGGAACAAAATTGTTCATAATGGCCCTGGGGTTCACCCTGGACTGCAGAGACTGTCATTCATGGGGAAACGGCTACCTGGAAAAGCAGGCACCAAGTATGAGTAGAAAGCAGGCCCTCGCAGACCTGGCAGATGGCAGTGCTTTAATCTTAGGCTTTCCAGACTCCAGGGCTGTGAGAAATAAATGTCTGCAGTTAGAAGCTGCCTGTTTATAGTGTTTTATTATAGCAACCTAGTCAGACAAGGAAAGAAGTGGCATGGTCTTCATATAAAAGGCCAGTTGCAACATGCCAGGGGGCAGGGAACCCCTCTTTGTCTCCTTTTTTTCTGTACCACTTTAAGACTCCAGGACATCGTGCAGATGACTTGGTTGCCAGCACTTTCTCTGTGTCCCTGAGCAAAGTGAAACCATCTTTTTCAAAGAGGTCCATTATGACATGAACTTTCTAATCTGCAGTGGTAGGAAAAAAAGGGGTCCGTTGGGCCAGAAGGTCTGGTGCAAAACCAAAAAGACTGAGAAGGAAGGCAGGGACCCCGACAGTCAGCAGTGTGTGTGTGTGTGTGTGTGTGTGTGTGTGTGGCAAAGCTTGGGAGCTGCTGTCTTCTCCCCAGCCCCAACCTTCTGTCCACACAAGAAGCCCAGCTGGATAGTTCAGTTTGCCTGAGGATAAAGGAATCAGACAAGGGCTCAGAGCTGCTGGGTTGATGAAGGATGCTAGCCATACCATGCAGGGAGCATGTGCCAGGGTCCTTGGAAAGCCTTACTGGGCTCCAGATGTGAAGCCATCACTCAGGTTTCCCCACTTGTGGTCCCATTGCCCAAGGTTAGCTCCACAGAGGCCTTCATAGCTTTAACAAGAGCTCTGGGTCCTCAGAACTGAGCACATCATTTGTCCCTACCTCTTAAGCACTGCACAAAAAGCAGGGGTGGCAAGATCATTACAGAGTGGTATAAGGTAGGGTATGACTTAGTGTCCCTATGGCCTTCTTCTGGTTCCTTCCAAGGTTATCTCTCTTGGCATGGATTTGTCTACACTGCACAATGAGAGGACAGGTGCTCCTGGTGGTGACAAAGACACAGCCAGAATGGCCTCAAGCACAGCTGCTCACACCTGCTTTCCTCCTTTACCATTAAGGGACCAAGAATGATACTGCTGTTTGGGTTTGGCAGGTCAGAAGATGGTAGATGGGAGCAGACATCCAGCCCAAGATGCACTTGGCCATGGCATCCAGCAGAGGTGGCTTCCTTAGCTTGCTCAAAAGTTTCGTTTAAGTCGCTGGGGCAGTCCTGCCAAACATCAGCTTCTGCCTGGAGCCACTGTCGCCAGTGGATGAGTTGGATCATCTTTCTGAAAAAAGACCATCGTCTATCCCTCGGCTAGAGTATAGAATTTCCAATATAGAAAAGGATGCCATAAAGCCAGAGGCTGCAGGAAAGGCTTATAAAGGAGAGGTTCAGGGGTTGGGGTGTTGATCTGTGCATGCTGTACAACCTTGGGCAAGCTATATATTGTCTCTGTGCTTCAGTTTCCTCATTTGCATAATGGGGCCCACTTGAGGGTGCTTAGAACAATGACTGGTTCACAGCACTATGGGGGTATCAATTCTCACCAGACTTTGTTCCTTCAAAGGCCCAGGCAAGTGAACCTCCTTACCTCTCAAATACAGAAAAGAAACTGTAGTGTTTACAGTAAACAGAACAGTTAGCTAAATGTCTGCAGCATTCTGCTAATCAGACGCAGGCTACTCTGTTCTCAAGTGCTGATATGTAAATTACATTTAACATGAGATGAGGGTGAACCTTAATGTTTGATATGATGTGGTACATTGCCTCCAGGTACAAGTGTCATGACCCTAGTCAACGGCATTGGCACGGCGTGGCCCAGCGTGGCCCTCTGTGTCATTTGGTGTCACATGTGCAACATCACTGTGGAGGGGGTTGCTGAATGATGGGATGCAATTACACCTTTTTTCCTGATTGAAAAGTAGGGTACACGCTTTCAGAAACTTTCCAGTCAAGGACCAGATTGGAACTAAGCCTTTGATTCTAAATTCTGAGACTTCTGTTCTGGGGATTGAACACAAGGCCTTCACACTGACCAACATCCTCACTCCTTTTATAAATTTTGAGATCAAGTCTCTCTAAGTCACTAAACTGGGCTCAAACTTGTGATCCTCCTGTCTCAGCTTTCCACAGTGCTGCTATTATAGGCCTGGGCTACCACATCCAGTTTAATTTTAATGTTTTACAGTAAAAGCTTCCCTAATACACACAGAAGATATCCTGAATATATTCCTCTCTGAAATTCAACAGTCTTGCCCCACTCCCATCATCCCTGTCTCCCTGTCTTTGTCCTCTCCTCCCTCCTTTTTCTTCCTACTTTCTTCCCTTTTTAAAGCAATTTCCTGACATGTTGTTTCACCCCATGTTCTTTGAGTGATAGCTCTAGAACAGAAGGGAATTTTCTTTGGTAATTACACTACCATTATAGCACTTACTGTTAATTGTCACAGGAACTCATTTTGTTTAACATGAAAGTTATAAAGAACAGAAAGAAAATGACTACAGGACAAGGAGTCATGATCTGCACTGTCCTCAAGTTTTAGGGAACCCTGGGGATGCCACAGAGCCAGAGACACCATTCTAGTATAAAGCATTTTTTGGAGGTGGGAGGTGGTATTTGGGAATAAACTCAGGGTCTTCTACCTGAGCTATATCTTCAATCCTTTTATTTTTATTTTTGTTTTGAGACAGGCGCTCTCTAAGTTGCCTGGTCTGGACTGGAGCTTCCAGCCTTCCTGGCTCGGGCTCCCACAGCATTGGGATGACAGGTGTGAGCCACCACAGCTGGCTACTCAGAAGCAGTTTTGAAAAGAAATACAGTGTTCACGAATACAGTGAACAGGATCAGCAAAAACAATGGTCGTGAGGTCACTGAGACCTCTTCATAGGCCAATAGTCTAGCGCTAAAGAAAAGCATAAGTACACAGAGCTACTTTAAAACTTCATACCAAAAATAAATATTCAAGTCATCGCTCACCACACGGGACCATCTGCCACAAGTGCACGGACAGGAGTTCTATGTTTCGATCCGACCAGCACCTGGATTTCAGGAACTCAGACAATGCAAACATACTGACTGCTTTCTTTCAAAACCCTCTGGGTTCTGGAGCCCAGCTCATAGGGACAGGGCTGAGAAGGTGTGAGAATCCATTTCTGGAACAGAGGCAGGTCAAGAACTGGAGCTAGTGATGACCAGCTGTTCTTCTGTCCCTGAGACGAACTGCTTCATGGGCAGGGCTGCCTCTGAGCACTGCCTGCAGGACCTGGGCCACCATTGGGTACCAGTCATGCTACCATTTACTCAATATCTTTCTTTAAATTGACTCACTCCTGTTTTTATTTAAATACCTACACTAGCCATGTCCTAAGCAAGAACATCCACAGAATTACAGGTTGGACATTACTAATTATATGTCTTTTCTAATACACCTCAACATAAATAATTACTAATGTGATGAAAACCGACTGTGTGTACTATCTCTGCACCATCTGCAGCTGCCTTTGCACAGGGAGACAGATTCAGCAGGGATCCACCCTCTTCTTGAAAACATTCCAGATTAGATAAAATACCTTGTCACTTGAGACTCAGGCAACCAGGCACACTGAGCCCCCAGCCCCAGCTGCCCTGCCTGGCGCTCTCCTCATAGAACTTGTTCTGTAGGTTTCTCCAGCACTGGCTGAGGAGTACAAAGGCCTCCAGCCCAGAAGTAGCCAGATGCCAGCCCACAGTGGAACCAGAAGTCCCCAAACTCTGAGACATCTGATGTGGAGACACAGCAGTCAAGAAAATCCTTTACTTTTTATTTTGTGGTTCAGGGAATGGAACACAGGGCCTCACGGATGTGAGGCAAGAGCTCTACTACTGAGCTACATCACCAGCCCTTCAATGGTCCTCAGAGAGAAACCAACATTCATCATCTCCTTATTCATCTACTGGCTACGTATGATGGCTGGATTTGAGGTGACCATACTCATGGTGGTGACATTTTCTCTGCCAGGCTTCTCTGCATGGACATGGATGCCCATATGCCCACATGGCATGAAAAGTTAAAGGAGCAATAGAAATGGAAGGCTCAAGAAACTTCTCACAATACACAATGGAATATCGGTTAATTTATTTTGTTTAAAGCAATTTGTGAATTTATATATATCTATGTGCACAGTGAAAAAAATTTGGATGATACTAACCAGAATATTTATATTGATTATCTATGGGAAGCAGGATTTTGGATTTCTAAAACCGGGGGTGGTGGTATACACCTGTAATTCCAGTTACTCAGGAGGCTGAAGCAGGGAGATTTCAAGTTTGATGTCAGCCTGTCTTAAAATAAAATTTAAAAAAAAGGGATGGGATATAGGTCAGTTGTAGAACACCTGACTGGCATTTGCAAGGTCCTGGGTTCAATCCCAAGTCCTACCAAAAAATAAATTTATCTGTGTTTTGTAACTTTCCTACAATGAACATATATTACTTATATCATAAAAGTAATAATTCCATCTCACTTTTATAGCAACATAGAAAAAAGCTTTTGGTAGAATGCTACTCGGAAAGGTGATATTATATGTACAGTGGCCTCTCTGCATGTGCAGGGTCCACATCTGTGGGCTCAACCAATCCTGGATAGAACATTTTTTTAAAAAAAAATTGCATCTGTACTGAAGTTGTATAAAATTTTTTCTTGTCATGATTCCTAAGACAATACACTAGAACAATGCTACCTGCATATTGTTTATATTGTGTCATGTGTTGTAAACTAGAGGTGACATAAAATACATAGGAGGATGTGGGCAGATTGTATGCAAATACTACATCATTAGACTTTGGAACTGGAATCAATCCTTTAAGAAGACTGAAGGGATCACTGCATAAGAGAAAATAATTGCAGGGAAGCAGAAAAGACAGATCTTTTAATCACCTATTTGTCTTTTTTTTTCTTTTGGTAGTACTCAGGATTGAATGCAGGGAATACTGAGCTACATCACAAGCCCTTTTAATTTTTTACATTATTTTGACACAGGGTCTCGCTAAGTTGTCCACGTTGGCTTTGAACTTGGGATTCTCTTGCTTCAGCCTACTGAGTAAATGGGGTTATAGGCATGTGCTGTCACATGTGTCCTAAAATTTATTTTTATGTTAAACTCCTCGAATTAAGATATAGCTGGGGGAAAGGGAGCCAGGAGATCCTGGGGTACTTGAAGCTAAGTTTCTGTCTGGGGCTGCAGTAGCTCAATGGTAGTTCACTTGGCCAGCTGGTGCACAGGCCCCGAGTTTGAGTCTTAGCATGCCCCCCACAAAAGGTTCTATTATTTGGCAGAACAGAGGTTTGCAAAAAGAGTTAAGATTGCATGCAAATTTTCAGTTTATGTTCCAATATTTGTGCCTGTTTTCCAAAATTTTCTGGGTTATTTTACAGCCTTTGAAAAAAATTCAGAAACAAACCCAAAAGAATAGGTGTTTCATCGGCTTTAAAACCTGCCTAGAATATCTAGCAAACTGATACTTCTTTCTACAACTTCTTGAGGAGGGCTTTTCCTCAGCTCTTAGGGGCAGGGTGAGCTGAAGATAGATTTCAGCCATGCATGGTGGTGCATCCTCATAATCCCAGCACTAGAGAGGCTGAGGAAGGCTGATGGAAAATTACATAGTGAGATCAAGGACAACCTGGACTATGCAGTTGGCCTTGATCTCGCCATGATCTCAAAAATAAAATAATCCAAGGGGCTAAAAAAAAAAAAGATGAGTTTTGGAGGAATACGCAGGCACTAATATTCCCTGGGTGGCTCCGCTCTTCACTACTTTGTTGACAGAGGCACAACTCTGTGTTTACTTTCCTTATTGCCCGAGTTGTCAACTGTATCAGGCTTTTATTGTACAATCCCAGTAACATGGGGAGACACCTTGCCCACCAGGCCCAGTGCCAGAAGTGTGACATCACTTCTCAAGGGACAGATGGCTTGGGGGTGCCAGTGGTGAGCACCGAAGCCCGTGGCCCTGCCTTTACCCAGCCATACAGGTGGTCATTTGCTCAGGGTAGGTGATGTGTGTTAACAGCGAGCAGGAAGGATGTGGTAGGTTGCATTTGCTCCCTGCCTGCCTCCCTTCCCTGGGCTGGAGCCAGCTGGGAGAGAATGGTATCAGATATACCTTAGAAGATGTGTGTGTGTGTGTGTGTGTGTGTGTGTGTGTGTGTATGTCTGGAGAGAGAGAGAGAGAGAGAGAGAGAGAGAGAGAGAGAGAGAGAGAGAGAGAGAGAGACTATAGCAACTATCCACTGGGAATAAAATGTAGCATCCTGGAAGAGAGTCAGAAAAGCAAGGCCAAACTGCTGATAGATGAAGGCCTTGGTCTCACAGCATTCCATGGGGGAAGCACACATGATGTTCTTATTACTATTACTATTATTTGAAATGGTGGTGATTGAACTCAGAGCCTTGCACTGAGTTACATCCCCAGCTCTCTTTATTTTGAGATAAGGTCTTGCTAAATCTCTAATTTGTAATCCAAGCCTCCTGGAGTGCTGGGATTACGTGCATGTGCCACTAGGCCTGGCTAAACGATACTATTATTAAAAATGTTTTGCTCTAGAGTCGACTTGAGTGGAGTCTTTGTGTCGTGTCATCTCTTTCTGGCTGGATGATCTCGGCAAAATCACATCATCTCTCCTGGCCTCAGCTGCCTCATCTGTATGTGGGGCCAGCAATAGCTCCTCCCTCTGAGCTTTCCTCCCACCCCAGTGAGGTAATGCATGCGGAGCACTTTGCATTGAGTTTAACAAATGTTGGCTTTCGTGATTATGAGGGAGGAAGAGGAAAATGTGTAGGTGGCTGCTAAGTTTACATTCTCACTTGCAAGACTGCCTCAGAAAGGCCAGGTACTAGGCAGAGGAGTTTCCCACCTCCATGGAAGGAAGATTTGCTTCTGGACTTATTTCCCTGAAGTTTGGCTGTCATGGTGTCACATGCTTCCCAAAAACTTTCAATAGCCCCCTGTTTGCAGAATAAATCCAGGGCCTTAGCTGGCTTTAAAGACCTTACAATCTGATGCTAATCAGCACATCTTTTATTTCCTTCACTTCCGTTTAAAATGGGCCAGTCGTTAAGTACTTAGGTTCAAGTCCAGCTCTGCACTTCACTTGCTATGTGACCTTGTGGAATGCATTTACCCTCTCTGTGTCCTAGTTTTCCTATCTATAAAATGAGAGAGAAATAGCACTTACTTCATTGGTTTGGTTTGAAGATTTAAACACACCTAGCTGGTTGCTGGTGGTGGGGCAGTGATCTGAGCTTCTGTATCCACTTGGCCCTGGTTGAATCCCATGGAAACTCCAGAAATCTACTCTCCATGCTTTATGCCTGCTGCCTCTCACTTCTGCCTCTCTCCCATAAATCCTCAACAGAACCCAGATCCAGCTCCCAGGCCACCTCCTTCAAGAAGTCCCCAGGGTACAAAGTCATATTTCTTCCTCCATGGCCCCTTCTGTGGACTGACCTCTGTTATTTCCCATCTTCCTAGTATCGTGGCTACTTATCTCCCTCTCTCATCTACCCTACTGGTGGGAGAGATTTGTGGACAGGTTTCTCAATGCCAGAGCTTGTCCCTTTGCACACAGTAGAGTTCAGGGCTGGGGGGCAGGGTTGACATTCAGACATTATGTGCTATCATGCGCACCAGGGTTGTTTTTAGCCAGAAGCCTCTCTGACAGGAAGGCACCTTTCCCATGCACATTCTGCATGTCATCACTGCTGTGTGTGTAGGGATGAGGTGTGTGTGTGTGTGTGTGTGTGTGTGTGTGTGTGTGAAGCACCTGGTATCCTTCCATCTACCTGCCACTTGCAGCTGTGTTATAGGATGAAATGTGTCATCTCGAAATTCATGTGTTGATTATAAATATACCTTAAAAACTAAAACTAGAAATTCCATTTGACCCAGCTATTCTCTTCCTAGGTATCATCCCCAAAACATTAAACACATCATATTATAGTGATACATACATTCCTGTGTTAATAGCATCACAGTTCACAATGACTAAATTTGGAAGCAGCCTACATGTCCATCAAGAGATGAATGGATAAAGAGAATCTGGTATTTATACACAATGGAGTACTACTCTGACATAAAGAAAGCCATTGGTAGGAAAATGGATGGGACCATAATACTAAGTGAAACAAATTAGACCCAGAAGTTTAAATATTGCATGGTTTCTCTGTATGAGAAGCCCAAAGAATAAGTAATTTGAAAAGCAAAATAAAGAGAATAAGAAACAGAGAGATAGTCTTCATGGAGATGAGAAGGGTACTGGGGAGACTGAAATGGGAGAGGAGGAAGGGGAAGTAAAAAGGATCAAGAGGTGAGATGTGTAGGCAGCAGTTCTCCATGATCAATGTACCTATTACGCATCACAAACATATGGATAAAAAAGGAAAAATTTTGTGCCAAAGCCCTAACCCCTAGAAGTTCAGAATGTGTCTGTGTTTGAAGACAAGCACAGAAGGTAGTGATTTAGCTAAAAACAGGCAAGCAGTGTGGATCTTCATCCAGTCACATTGGTGTCTTGTCAGAACACTAAACTCAGGCACACAGAGGGACACAGGTGTGTGCACATACAGAGCAAAGACCTCTCAAGGACACAGGGAGAGGGAGCCAGGGAGCAGGGCTCAGAGGAAACCAGCCCAGCTGACACCTCCATCCGGGGCTTCAGCCTCCAGAACTGAGTGAAGATGGCCATCTGTGGCTTGAGTGTCCCAGTCTGGAATTTTGTTACAGCAGCCTGAGCAGACTAGAAAAGCAGAAAAGGGAGAAGGTGCTGTAGGCCTGAGAGTAAGGGGTGGAAGAGGGGAGGCTGAGGTCCCCAGTGAGTATAGGGTAGTTAGGAGCAGGACAGTGAGGTCAAACTCCCCACCCCTACCCTTGCATAGGAATGATTTTGGCTTTGGGGTGAATCTGGTTTGTTCTCTCTAGACAAAGACTTCCATAATCATCTATGGAAACAGTTATATATTTAATCCTCTGTTCTGGAAGTCCATACTACCAATTTAAAGGCAGTAGGTGTGGTGGCACATCGGTAATCCCAGCTATGTTGGAAGCTGAAGCAGGAAGATCACAAGTTCAAGGTCAACCTGGGCACCTGAGGAATAGAACCTGTCTCAAAATGAGAAAGGCTGGAGATGTAGCTCAGTGGTGGAGCACCTGCCTAGCTGGCCATAGGACCTGGATTTATTCTCCAGCACCAGGAAAAAAGGTGGTATATGACACCTTACACACACACACACACACACACACACACACACACACACACACACACACTTCTGCATGTTTTCTACTTAGGTAGAGACATGGAGTTAGTGTCCAAAACTTCTGGCAAGAGACTCTGTAGTTCTCCTGTAATCAGGCCAGCAATGGCTTCTGCCCACAGTTAGAGAATAAAATCCAAACTCCTGCCATAGTCCTGAGGGCCCCTGATCACTCCAGACTCATAATTTTATCCCTTCTCTTCCTTGCTTCTGTTTTTCAAGATGCCTCATTACACTTCTGTCCTGTCTGCATGGAAAGGTGTCCCTGAGGTCACTGGCCCCTGGCAGCTTTCCCTGTGCTGGTGGTGGTACAGGACAATCCAGGGACTTCTTTAGAACCCCTGTGCACGGCCTCCCTCACTGTGACGAACTGCATGGGTTGAGATGGGCTTGACTTCTCTCTCTCTCTCTACACCACAGGTGTTGACGCCCCAAATATCCATCACATAGTCAAGAGTCAAGATCATCATCATCCCAGATCTCCCTCAGGCTGGCTGCTGTGTGAAGACGTGGCTCAAAGACTCCACCACAGAGAGGCCTCCCCAGAGCTCTGGCCGGCCTGTCTGAGGCTCTGATGTTCCTCACTGCAGCATCAAGCGCTACCTGAGCCCGTCAAATCCATCTGCTTGCTTCCTGCCCGTATTCTCCTGCCGAAGCCTGACTGAGGCTGATGGACTGGGCCCCACTGCCCCCTGCTCCCCGCTGGCAGCAGAGTTTGCTGCGCCTCTCAATAGCCACAAAGCACCTACAGCTGTTGTCGGGTGCTGGAAATGCCCCTCATCGAACTGAATTATGCTGTAAGTCTAAGGCAAAATCTAGATTTCAAAGAAGTAACATGAAAATGAAAGGCATCAAATATCTCATTAACACTTTATAAAATGTTCTGGAGATAGATGTACAGCAGTGTGAAAGTACTTAACTCTACTGAACTGTACATTTAAAAGTGGTTAAGTGAGCCGGGTGTGGTGGTGCGGGCCTGTAATTCCAGCACTCTGGGAGGCTAAGGCAGGAGGATCAAAGGTTAAGTCCGGTCTGGGCAGTTCAGTGAGAGTCTGTCTCAACATTAATAATAATAATAATAATAATAATAAAAGTTTGGGGACTTAGTTTAGTGCAAAGATCCTGATTCAAGTCTCAATTTAAAAAAAGGAAAAGGAAAAAAAGGGTTAAAGTAGTCAGTTTATGTTACATGCATTTTATCACACTTCAGGTTTGAAATACACTGATAGCCAGGCGTGGTGGCACATGCCTGTAATCCCAACACTTGGGAGGCTGAGACAGGATGACCACCGTGAGTTCAAGGCCAGCCTAGACTACATAAATGAGTTCAAGGCCAGCTTCACTACATAGTGAGAACTTGCCTCAAAAAAAAAAAGTTGAATGCAAAAATATCATTAGTAATTTTTAATATGGAATACATACTAAAGCAGTCATATTTTGGATCTATAGTTTCAATAAAATAAATCATTAATATTAATTCTGCTTCTTTTAATTGTTTTTTAGAAATTCTGCTTCTTTTTGCTTTTTTTTAAACGAGGCTTTTGAAACATTTTATATTTATTTATTTATTTGTTATTTATTTGGTGGTATTGGGGATTGAAGTTAAGGCCTTGTTTGTGCTAGGCAAGCACTCTACTGCTTGTTGAAATATTTAAAATTGTATACATGGTTTACTCAGAGTTTTTTTTTCTTTTTTCTTTTTTTTTGGGTACCAGGGATCGAACTCACAACCTAGTGCTTGCCAGGCAGGCACTTATGCCGCTGAGCTAAATCCCCAGCCTCATATACGTGGTTTAAATTGATTTGTGGCTTGTGTTATATTTATAAGGGACAACACCGACCCAGAATGACAGCCAGTACACAGTAGGCATTTAAACATGGGGTGACTATCAGAATGAATACAGCTGCTGCCAGACAGGTGCTTTCCGACACCAGAACACCCGGGTGTGGAGGCTGCGATGGCAGGGAGGTAGGCTGTGTTGGAGCAGTTTACACAAGTAACTAGTAACTCACATCTATCATTAGGCTGAAAATAGTAGCTGCCATTCGTTGAGCACCTAGCATGTGCCCACTATTGTCATGGCATGTGCTGCAGGCATCCCACTTATTCCTTGAGTCAATCCTGCAAGGAGTCCCTGGCATCCATGGCTACCCAGGTCACCCAGCTGTGAGTTGACAGGCAGAGCACACACAAGCGGTACGAGTGTCCCACGCACTTGCCTGTCCCATGGCCCTCCTGCTATGTGAGAATTTAAGCCCTTGCCCAGCACAAGCTGCTAGCTCGAAAGACTTCTGGCTTCCAGAGAGATAAAGAGTCCAGGCAACCAGACCCTCCTAAGGGTTCAGGAAGAGAGTGAAGAGATTCATAATCTCTGATTGCCGAACACTCACCGTCCAGATCTGGCTGCCAGCTTGCTCAAGTTCAAGGACTCTGAGGAACCGGTCCTGGCCTGGGTGGTCATTCTTGTTCAGGGCAGTTGTGGTCGATGGCTCTGAGCCCAGTGTGTTTCTGAAACTGTAGCAGTCATACCTATCTATGGGGT
The DNA here is from genome assembly GCA_004027455.1 of Hydrochoerus hydrochaeris. Lineage (NCBI taxonomy): Eukaryota > Metazoa > Chordata > Mammalia > Rodentia > Hydrochaeridae > Hydrochoerus > Hydrochoerus hydrochaeris. The sequence goes on from PVLA01003342.1 coordinate 77,443, forward strand.
GTGGTCTGTCTCCTCCCGACTTGTGGCTTTAGGCTTTGAACTGGGGATCTGGGCCCTCCCCAGCCTGCACCCATACCTGAGGCTCAAATCCATTTGCATGGGCTCCCTACAGTGTCTAAGGCAAGACCTGCTTGGGAAAGGACCCTTGTTAGCAGCCGCACAGATCGGATCTTTTGGTATGGGGAAGAAGTTTCCAATAAACAGACACAAAGTTCTGCCTTCTCCCTGCTCCAGTTATGTCTTTAAATTGTTCATTTGAACTTGAGGAAACTGCTCCAGTCTGGTTAAAGAGAGTTTGGCTAAAGAAGCTACCCAAAGCCTGATTCACTCATTGAGAACTGCTGTCAAGTCACCTGCTCTCAGAGTGAATGAAAATCCACTGGGTGCCCAGGGCATAGCTGAGAGCAGGGTTCCCAAGGTCTGGTCTCCCGACCAGCCTCAGTAGCAGCTCCCAGGAACTTGTTAGGAAAGTAGATCCTCAGGTCCCACCCCTGCCCATCTGAATCAGAAACTCTGGGTTATAACAAGCAATCTGTGTCATAACCACCTTCCAGGAATTTGAGGCCATGCTAAATAAAATTCAAGAACTCCTGGCTTGTGGCAACTCAAAGACTGCTACTGAGATTGGAAGCAGCAGTTTGTTAGAGATGCAAAATTTAGATCCTACTGAGCCTACTGGGTCAGAATCTGTGCCTTCACTTTTTACTCCTCTTTGGTGCTGGGGACAGAATCCAGGGCCTCATGTGTGCTAGGTGAGTACTCTATCACTGAGCTACATGCCAGCCAGTATCTGCTTAACCAGATTTCAGATGATTCTGCCTATCACAATTTTAGATGTGTTGGCCTAAAGTTCCTTACAATTCAGACAGAGGCATCAAACTCAAATGTTCTTGGGGGGCCAGATAGGTGATCTCACAAAGCCACATCAGATCCAGCCAGTTATTACTAATAGGAACCATGGGCTCAGGAGAGCTAGATCTTGCAATGATTTGAGAGAATCTGAAACCCAGACATTACAATGAAATTTTCACATTTAAATATTACTAGGAGTTGGACATGGTCTTACATGCTTATAATTCTAACTATTTGGGAGGATGAGGCAAGAAGTTCACAAGTTCAAGGCTAGCCTGGTTAGTGAGACCCTGTTTCAAAATAATCTTTAAAGCAAAAGGCGATAGGGATGTAGTTCAGTGGTAAAGCACTTGCTTAGCATGTATAAGACCCTAAATTCAATCTCCAGTATTGCAAAACCAAAGCAGAGCAAAGCAAAGCAAAGCAGAGCAGAGCAGAGCAGAGCAGAGCAGAGCAGAGCAGAGCAAAGCAAAGCAAAGCAAAGCAAAGCAAAGCAAAGCAAAACAACAAAGAAAACAGAAGTTATAGGGTCTGGGATATAGCTCAGTGGTAAAGCACACATGCTTAGCATGGTTGAGAACCTGGGTTCAACCCTCAGCACCCTCTCTTTCAACAAAAATTACTACACAGAACACAAAACAAGGCTTGAGGGATATAAACTTGTGATCCTGCCCACAGGTGTGGGGGCAGGAACAGTGCCTTAAACACTGGGCCAGCTATATGACTGTGGGAAGGGACAGGCAGCTCAGTTCTGCCAGGGCACACATGGAAGGGATACCAGGAGCTGTTCTTGATCTCCACTGCCTAGCACAGCCATCTGCAGATCTTTAAAAACACTGCTGCTTGGCTCCTAGCCTCAGACATTCAGATTTACTTGATTGTGGGTGTGATATGAGCACCAAGCATTGACAAACTCCTTGGGTCATTTGAATATGCTGCAGATTTGGGAGCCTCTGACCAGAGCAGGGTCATCAAACTTGGCCAGTTAAGGTCCTAGTATTCATATTTTAAGGCTCTGTGTGCATTCATATCTGAGGATCTTGTGCTGGATATTCAGTGCAGAAGTAGCCACAGGTAATACATGAGCAATCAACAATATTTGGGAATACCGAATTTTGATGGATGTAATTTGCATACATTATGAAAAAAAATTTTGGGGGGTGCAGTATGGGAAACTGAACTCAAGGACTTTGTTATATTCCCCAGCCTTTTAAAAGCATTTATTTTAAAATCCAACATAGATGCTAAGTGGCTAAATTGTCCAGGTTGGACTTGAACTTGTGATCCTCTTGTCAGCCTCCCAACATACTGGGTTAAAGGCGTGTACTGCCTTACCTTGCTTCTCTTATTATTTTTTTTTAACTGTGTAAAAACTATTCTTAGCTCACAGGCTGCACAAAAAGAGACAGCAGGCCAAACCCAGCCTGTGTATAGTTGAGGCTTGCAGAGCACTGAGGCTCCCCTCCTTCCTGGTACTTGCCTGCACAGCGACTATGCACAGCCTTGGAGGCCCAGCAGCGCTTGACTCTGGCAAACTGATGTCGGCTGGGCCCAGTGGAGTACTGACTTGATCTGGCTCTGTGCCCCAATCCTCCATTGCCTTGGAAGGATTTCAGAGAGCTGCCTTCCAGCAGGTGACACCAGCCCAACCTCCCTGGCTGGAGATTTTACTGAACCTTAGCATGTAGTGAACATTTATATGTAGCATCTGAGTGACCCAGGCAATCTCATTTCCTTCTCATAGCCACCCTGTAAAATGGAGAGCTAGTGTTATCATTGTGAGTATTCTTATATTCCCATTTGTTTGAGGCAAACACGAGGCACAGAGAGGCCAAATGATTTTCCTCAAGTCACACAGCAAGAGTGGCAGGGAAGAATTAAATCCATGTGTGGCCCCAGAGCCTTCTCTCATAACTAGTTTTTTTTTCCATATTGCCTCCCTATGATCTCTGTTATGAACAACTTATAACCTATATCACCAGTCACCATCATGCTCAAAAACAACCTTCTCAGGACAGCAACAAATGAACCTGGGCTCTTTGGATATTTTTGTTTATTTGTTTTAAAGCAGGGCTTGATTGTAGTTCAGACTGTCCTTGAATCCTCTGTGTAGCTCAAACTGACTTTGACATCATGGCAATCCTCCTGCTTCAGCCTCCAAAGTGTTAGGATTACAGGCAGGCACCACCACACCCAGCCGGATCTTTGAATCTTGTTTAGCACCCAGCTGCCATCCAACCTTCCTCTGTCTTGATCTGCAGCTCAAGCACCCAAGATCATTCTGTGCCCTCCCTGGGAAGAAGGAGACTGGCAGAACTGTCTTGTATGGCTGCATGTGCAGTTGTGCACTGAACAACTCAAGAAGGCATAGTTCACAATGTGGTATCTGTGTCTGGCACTCCTGGAGTTGTGCTGCACACAGTCACAGCCCTAGAGGCTGGAGGTAAGACACCCAGGGTTGCCTGGCATAGGGTCAACCGTGGGTGTCCACCTTTATTTCTGTTCAGAAACAGATCAACAAAGAGGGAGAAGGGTCCCAAAGGAATTGTTGGTGTGTGTGTGTGTGTGTGTGTGTGTGTGTGTGTGTGTGGTCTGTGCTGGCTGTTTTGGGGCAGGAGGGTCAAGAGACCAGCCTGAGAAAGGACCTGGTCCCTGAAGGCTCTTAGCCCAATCTGGCCTCTCAGTTCTGCTCCAGGCCAAGGCTCTCCTCTTCCCCGACACACCTGGGCTCATGAGATGAACCACTGGTCCTTAAGGGTCTCCGCCTGCAAGCTGCCCCACTGTAGGGTTCATCCTCTCGCAGGGCAACACCTGCTTCTTCAAATCCGGGGCTACTGGGAAAGCCTTGCTGGATGCCCCAAGCAATTCCCTTAACTGCTGCTTCATTTGCCAGAGTATTTTGCTGTGTTTGCTTTACTTTTACGACTCAAGCCAGGCCCTGAGCCAGGGCTTTACTTGCTTAGCTCCTGCGCCCCTTCCCACAGCCCTAATGAGGCAGGAATGAGATCATCACTGTTTTACAGGCCTCTGGAGTTCATAGCACTTGGGCCCTGAAGACACACAGTTGAACATGGCAGAGCCAGGAATCAAACTGGGGTCTTTGGCAGGTCAGAATCCAATTTCCTTACCATCTGTCTAGGGAGTAGATATATCATGATCTCTGCCTCTGTCTCCACATCTGTAGGCTGAGGTTTTGGTCTGAGAAGCTGTGTAAGTGACCAGAAGGTTACACTGTGACACTCACGGAGACGATGATGACAAGGAGGAAGGAGTGAAGATGAGGTAATGGTGCTGGGGGCAGTAGAGATGGAGATGAAGAGCTAGGGGTGGGGTGAGGATGAGGATGGTCATGGAACCCTACGATAGGGGCAGAATAGAGAGGAGGAGGGGAGCAGCGGGAGGGGGAGATGTGGACGGGGTTGCTGGGGACAGTGAAGATAATAGTGCACCTATTCCCTAGGTTACCACCTGCTGAGTCAGTGAGGTCACTGAGCCAGAATGTCACTCCCTGAGCTTGTTCTGTGGTTTGCACTCTTTTGGGGCCACAGCAGCTAGCCCCCTGCACCCTAGACCTCCAGAGTGGGTTCCACTACCCTGGACCTTCCCCCTCAAACTGCAGGTGAAAGGCATCACTCTGGAATGAAAGAGGGTAGGTAATATGTTCCTGGGGCCCAGGTGCTGTCTTCATTTCCCAGAAGCCCCTGCACCAACTTTGTCGTTCTGTGCCTAGGTCCTGGCCCCTGTTCCCCATCTTGTGCCAGGAACATCCTGACTTGGCCATTGAATCCCAGTGAGGTAGGCCCGGACTCGTGAGTGTCTCCTCCTACCCAGGCCAGGAGCCTGGAGGAAGCCTGTCCTCCAGGGAAGTCTGGAGGCTGAGAATAAGATGCCCCAGAGGACAGAGTCTGAGACTTGTAGCTACATGCAAGCTGGGCACTGCCTGGCCTGCTCTGCTGCGGGAGATTAGGATCTTCACCCATAAGGTGACCCAGGGCGACACCCAGTCAAATGCTTACAGCTGGCAGCAGGTGACCCACAGGCTTTGACAACCATGTCCCAGAGAAAAAATGTCCACTCTTCCTCTGTATTCACTTCTCTAGTGAAACCAGAGGCAGAGTGGGATAAATAAAGTGGGCTCTGCCGTCCAACTGCCTGGCTTTGAACCCCAGCCTCTTAATTTTCTAGCTCTGTGTGACCTTGCACATGTTACTTAACCTCTCTGAGTTCATTTTTTTATTTGCAAAGCTGGGCAATTACACCACATGGACTACTGTGAGAATACAATGAAATCATGTGTGAAAGAGCTCAGTTTTCTTGTGTGTAAAAAGAGACAATAATTCTATCTCCCCTTATGGTTGATGAAAGAATTCAATGAAGTGGTACATATTTCTGGCATGTAGTATGTGTCTAAAAAATACTGCTCAGGCATTAGGACGTTGCTCAGTGGTAGGGCACATGCTTGGCATGTGCAAGGCCCCGGTTTCCATCATCAGCACTAGAAAAAGCAAAGGAAAACAACACTTGGCTGTTATGATTATTGCTGAAGGGAAGAGATGGGCCCCAGCAGCATTTAACCTGACCAACTGTATCATGTGTTGAAAGAGAAATGAAAACTTGTTCGTCCCTGTGTGTCAGGCAAGTAAAACAATCTGGTTCCCAAAGCACGGTGACCACGCCTCCTGGGATGCATGGGGTGCGGCCTTCAGCCAACAAGGTCATCAGACCCTGCAAGAACATGGCCCCACCCCCTGCAAGCCGAGAACCACTGTAGGGTTCAAATGGGGGTGAAGATGGGAAGGGACCCTGGGGCCAGGGGGTCTACAGAGTTGCTGAGGAGCTGGCTTTCCTCCATGTTGTGCTTTCAGCATCTGTCTGATGCTGGTGAACATGCATCTACCCATTTATTCATTCAACAGATGTTCTTTGAGCAACAGCCACAAACCCTAGGCCTCCAGCTGAGGTTCCTGAGGGCTGAGTTAGAGCACCCAGAAAACACTCCTGATACTCCTTATCCTCCCTTTACCTCCCCTCCCTTCTTTTCCATGTCTCCTCCCCTCCTTTCGAACACTTTCCCTTTCCTATTAATGGACACCTACTACCACCTGCCAGACATGTGTCTGAACATTTTCCAACCCCCTTCATCTCTAGCACAATCCTTCTGCAAATAAGTCCACATTCTCAGACCCAAGGGCTTCTTGGGACCCCTCTCAGTAATCAAAGCCTCCATCTAACTCTTTTTCCCTGGCCTGCAAACCTCTAGCAGGACAAAGGTGATCCCTCCTGGGTGGGGAGCGGGAGTGATGTTTTCAGCACGATTCAAATTCCTAAACTAGATCAGAGAATCAACGGAGCCCACACAGACAGGGAGAAGACCTTGCAAGGGTTTCAGGAACCAGTGTGAGAGGTTATTTACAATCCAGCCTCTGCTTCAGTCCGAGATGGAGCAGAATCAGGAGTCTTTCTGAGGGTACAACAGGTTTCCCAGTGCTTGGTCTTTCTTCTAGACCCTGGCTTGGGAATGAGCTCCCCAGGACTTGGGGAAAACAAGGCTGCCTGGATTTGTTCTAGAGGTCTGCAAGCAAGAGACCATGTTTGTCAAGGGTTCCCAAATCCCCAGACCCCAACCCTCAAGACTCTCCGAGTCAGGGGGCTCTGGGGATGTGGAGAAAGATGGGTTGGGCTGGGTTCTGCTGCAGTTGCTGGGGGGCCCCTGGGCAGCTGTGGAAGGGAGGGGAGGTAAAGGGAGGGTAAGGATAGGAAGAAGAGATTCAAAACCACAGGAGACGGCTGTGGCCTGACCAGGGCAGAGGCCCTGCATCTAACACCCTGTTGGGGACACCTCCTACCCTCCTAGACTGCATAAACCTGAGGGGTGGAAGCCCAGAGCTTCAGTGGCTTAAGGCTCTGTTCCCCACTCGAGACACCTGCCCTTCTTCCTGCCTCTCTGACCCACCTCTCAGCAGATCCCCTGCCTTTGCCGAGTCCCTACAGGTTCAACTCAGTCCCGTGATTACATTTTAACTAGGATGTATTTCCTTACGGTAAAAAAAATTAACTTCCCCTTTAAAAACAAAATTTCTAAGATTTTTAGGTTCCTTTGAGTTTATTTTTTAAAAATACATTTATTTAGGTCTTTCTACAGGGCTCAGCACTGCTCTAAGTATTTGATACATTTAGTCTTTATAACATCTTTCATGAGATGAGAATTATTTTTATTTCTGTTCTATAAACTGAAGCACAGAGAGATTAGGTAACTTGCCTGAATCACGCAGCTAAGGGGTAAAACCAGGCTTCAATCTCTGTAGGTTAGAAGGCCTGGATTAAGAATTACCTCATGTTAAAATCCAACTGCTGCCTCCCAGAGGAGGTGACTGGTAGCTGGGATGGTCCTGAAAATCTGAGGGATGCTCACGCTGCTGGTCCAGAGACCACACCTGGAGACCCACTGGCCTCGTGCTTCACTCTTTCTTTCTCTATCTGAGGGTGGAGTGACACAGGCGCCTTACGATCAAGATAACCACAGCGATGCCAGGAGTCGGGTCCTGTACTGTAAGCTGTGTATTTACTCTCTCATCTGAGTCTCCCTGCAGTTCTGTGGAGGAGTCTTTGCTAGTAGCACCTCCACTTTACAATGAGGAAACTGGGGCTTGGAGAGGGTACCCAGGCTTTAAATCAGACAGATGTGGTATCTGCCCCGTCTCTATCATGGACCCACTGCGAGATTCTGGGCAAGTGGTTAACCTTTCCTGAGCATCCATGTAACTCAGGAAATAGGGACTGCAAAACCTGGTTCCTAGGGGCATTGTGAGGACTTTGGGGATGACTATTAGAGCACCTGCACACATGAGGCCCTTGAGAAATACTCATCCTTTGTCTCAAACCCCAGCATGAGGAAAAGACTGTCTCCGCAGTTCACTTCCTCTGCTCCTACTTGTTGCAAAGTAACACTGACTATTGGTCACTTCTTAAATGTGCTTTGCTTGGCCTTCAGGCTTAGGCAAAGGCTGTTCTCCCTGTGTAGAGTGCCTTTCTCACCCACCTGTTCCAGAAGAATTCCTAGCCATCCTTCACAAAGCCCCTTCCTCTTCGTGTCTTTCTTTGAAATGTCCCTTCCTATCCTTGGGCAGAAAAAATATATAGTATTCCAGCACCATATTAACAGTTCAAAGCATTTTATATGGAGGAGACTTGGAAGAAGAAGTGTGCTATTGCATGGACCAGGCAGTTAACAGCACCCTAGCAGCATCTGCACCAGAAACACTTAGATAGCATTTACCATGAGTCTAGGTTTATGTGTTGACTCACCTAATAACTTAATATCTAAAATCACCCTTTTAGGGAAGTGCTATTTATTACATGTTTTCCACGTGAGGAAATACAGTCACAAAAATGCTAACTGAATTGCCTGAAACTGTCTAAAGGCCTGCTCTGTGGTATAGCAGGGAGACAGAGCCTGACCGTGGATTCCCTGGGGTTAATTTTTATATTCTCTTCCTCCTCCTGAATGCAGGGTAGTGCAGGTGGTGACTGTGGTACCCTAAGTGCCTGCCCTGCCTGAGGGGCTGCTGAATGTGGGCCCGGAGTTGCCTGCTTTTCTGATTTCTCAAGAGGATCCAGAATAGAGAGTTTTATGTGACATCTCTCAGTGTTTTAGGTCTTAGGAATAATCTAAAGTTGTAAAAGGACCTTGTACCTCACAAAAGCTGCACTCAGGCCTTCTTTGTGACTTGCATTGTCTCTTGTGTTTTGAAGTGGGCACTCCAGCGCACTTTATTTCTGTGTCTTCACTCAGGACCATGCACGTGGTAGACTCTTTGTAAGACCATAATGCACTCAGACTCCATCTTGGACTGGGTTTGCCTGTCACAAAACTGAAGTGCCTTCCTTGGCTCCCTCTCAGTGCTTGGTATTGTGATGGTACTTGGTGCATGGAAGAGTGGCTTTGTGCATCAGCCCACTACACAGCCACCTGGGGACTCCAGGACAAGACTTCTTGCTTGAGCAGAAGCATTTTGTTTGTGTCATCCTGTTACTCCACTTAGGGGTCTAAGGAGGTTGCCATTATCATCAAGTCCATTTTACAGATGTGACAACTGGGGCACAGAGTGGGGAAACAAACTACCCAGGATGTGGTAGAGCTGGTATTGTAATGCAGGCATCTCTGACACTAGCTTTTTACAGCCCATCTGTTATTAAGTGTTCCAGCAAACTCGTGATGGTTCTATCACACATTCCAAAGCAAACACTCTCCTTATGTGTCTGTCTGGACTTGGAAAGCTTGTGACTTGGAAACAGGACCTGGATTCTCCACTTGGTCAGTCCATGGTACTATGCATGCCTGTGCACATGTGTATACACATATGCATACATATCCTATGCATCCTATATATAATGCATACTATGTATGCACATATGTGTCTGGGTACATGTATACACATGAGTGGGCACCTGAGCACATATACAGGTGTGTGCAGTAATAAAGAGGAGACTTCTGGGTGTGCATTCCCCAAATTCTGATCCTGTAACGTTAGTTTAGAACAAAGACTAGGGAACTGAACTTAACACAAAGAGCCATTTTACAAAAGGTCTGTGCCTGTAATCCTAGCAGTCTGGGAATCTGAGGCAGGAGGACCACAAGTTCAAGTCTCGCTTGAGCAATTTAGTGACTTAGTGAGACTGTTTCCAAAAAAAGCTGGCGATGTAGCTCAATATGAAGGCCCCAGGTTCAGTCTCTAGTACTGAAAAAAAAAATTATAGAAGAGTCTAAAAGAAAAACCAGCACCAAATTTGGGGAACCTACAGTTTAAATAAATGAACTAGATTTATATGCAACGATGTGGATGATTGTAGAGGAAATCACTTGGAAGGGACTTGCAGAATGTGGATGGGTTACATCATTTCTAATACACATATGCACATTACTAAGTATTTTGCATAATTCCCTGGGCACTGACATGTGACTGTACAGGTGCCGAGAAAGATCTACGGGGATCTTCCCACATAACGAAGGCCGTGGTTATCTTTAGAAACCAGGGAGGGCGGGGTTTGGAAAGTTTTAGAGGTGCGCGGGGAGGCGGCACCAGGCAGAGAAGGTCCAGTTCAACAGGTAAGGAGGTTGGGTCACTAGGGGTTGTCACGAACACTGGGGTTCAGTCAGATCCTCCTAGGGCTCCTACTGCTCCGCTCCCACCCTCTGGTGCTGGTCGGAGTTCCTGTGCACTTGTGGATGGGAAGAGTTCCGCTCTTTCTTTCCTAAACCCTGTGCTCAATTCCCCCTCCATTCTCGAATGCCCCCTCACCAAGTGTCCAGCACACCTAAACGACCGGACCTCCGCATATGAGGTTCGCGCCAAGAAGCCTCAGTTTATGGACTGCGAGCTTCTCCTCTGGCTTCTCCAGGGGTCCGCCCCAAAATGAACAAGAGAGAATAAATCGACGCCCCCCAGAGGCCGGATGCCGTGGGTTCTGGGGTCTGAGTGCCCGAGTCCAAATCTGCTCTCAGTTACGTCTCTACCCTCTGGCCCCCAGCTTCCCCTCTGTAAAGTGGGCGCATCACGAGACCCGCCTCGCGAGGATGCTGGGGGCGTGGGGTGACTCGCTGAGCTCGGCGGCGCGCTGCACGTAGGACGCCTCTCGAGTTTCGCTGCGGTTTCCTCTGCAACCACAGCCCGCCCGGCCCCAGTGCGGGGACCTCGCCGCCCTCTCCGCTGTCCCGGATACTCGTGCGCCCCCCGCCCGGGCCTCTGTGTCTCATCCCCGCACGCCAGGTGTGGTGGCGTCTGTCACCCTCCATCTCTCTTCCCCGCAGACCACGTCACCAAGTGATGAGAACTCGGCGTCACGCACGGGGACCCAAGCGCCCTCCCGTGGGAAACTGAGGCTGAGACAGCGGAGCGCTCGCCGAGGGTGGGCAGAAGGTGCGCGCGGCACACAGGCTACAGACTCGACCCCGGTGTGACCCAGGTGTGCGCCCGAGGGTCGCTGTCATACCTGCTCGGCGGCGACTGGGATGCGCGCGAAGGCACGGCTGGCAGGAGGCGGGCGCTGGGACTGCGGCGGCTGTCAGCGCTGCGGTGGCGTTGGTGTTGAAGTGGAGACAGCCGGGCCACACGGAGGCGGAGGCGAGGGAGCCGGCAGAAGGGGCGGAGAAGCCCCGGGAGTGCCGGCGGGCGGAGCTTGTTTGCCACCTGCGTAGTCGAGACTCCCCTGGGCACTTCCCTCGCTCTTGCCACACTCCACGCCCAGGTGCTTCCGACACCTTCGCGCGCGCACACTGCCTCCTCTTCCTGAACACATCTCGACAGACCATATCCTCCGCCCCCAAAACGGCCACATAGACCCTCCACGTGTGCTTCCGCAGACACACTCTCCACTGCATGGCACCTGACACGTGTATGAACACTGCTCTGCCTCGTGTGTGTGCCTATCCTGCACACGTCCCCAGAATGCATCATACACACCTGGACCCATCAGCATACATAACTCCTTCTCATCCTCATCTGTGTGGGGACAAGATTCCCTGGAGGGATTTTTTGTTTGTGTTTTATTTCCTTTAAGACAAAGTCTCCCTAGTGGCCCAGGATGGCCTTGAACTCTTTGATCTTCCTGTCTCCACTCCCAGAATTCTGGGATCACAGCAGTGGGCTACCATGCCTGGCTGCAAGTGATCTGTCTGGAGCGTGGCCTGCACTCTGAAGGAACTTCCGAATTTGCTTAACTTCCTTTTGTGTCAGCCACCTTTCAACACCACCCAAATGGAGGTTCTGCTCTATGCACTCAGCTTTTGCCTTAGAAATTCTGCAGCTCACCTGGAGGTTTGGGTCTCTGGCTGACTCCCTAGGAGCCCACTGCACCTGTGGTCCAGCCTTGGATAACTGCCAGTTGCTTCCCAGTCATATGTGAACACAGTTTATCCCTTCTGAAACTTGTATTGACATTTTGAGATTGAGAGGTGGAGTGAGTTGGGACTCTTAAGAAGTGATTAGCACCCTGCCTTCATCAAGGGGTCATCCACTCAGGTGATTAGTGGTTACTTTCAGGGTGGTAACTGCTATAAAAACTTGGTTGGCTCAGTCTCTGCAGTTCCCATCTCTTGTAAAACCTGGCCTTACCTTGGGATTCTGCAAATGTGGCTCTTCTGCCTTAGGCCAGAACTGGGAGCCAAAATGAACTTCTTCACTTTATAACTTTCCTAGTCTGTGGTATTGTGTTATTAGCAACAGACCAAGACACCCCATTTCTTTGAATCACCACTTTCTTCCCTACATCCTGTCTTTTGTTTCTAGTAGGCCAAGGTTCCAAGCACTATCATTTCAGCAACTTTCTTTTCAGGAGCATCAACATTTCCTTTCATGTTTATTTTTCTATACACTGTTTTAATTAAGCAATTCTTTAGGTGTTTGTTCTCTGGAATCACTCACACTTTTAAAACTAATTGAAGACCTGGGAGAGTTTTTGTTTATGTATTATATCCATTAGTAGTTTCCATACAAGAAGTTAACACTGATACTTTAAAAATGTTTCTAAATTCATCACACTATAGCAATAATACTCATTTCATGTTGATATAAATAAAATGCTTTTATGAAAAAATATTTTCCAGAACAAAAAAATATTGAGACGGGAGACTCTCTTTAGCATTTTTGCAAATCCCTTTTTGAGTTTAATAAAAGGTGGCAGAATTGTCATGTGCTGCTGTATCCAGTCTGGGGAAATATGTTGTTGAATTGAATTTCAACTTCATATAATTGGATGCATTGCTATGGTTTGAATATGGTTTGTTCCCTCTGAAACTTACATTGGAGTTTAATCTGAATTGGGAGGTATTAAGAAAGTTCTGTCCCATATTATGGTATTTAGAGGGAGCTCATTAGGATAAAATAAAGTCATCAGGGTGGAACCCCCATGACTGAATATTGGTGGGGTCATGGGAACAAAGACCTCAGAATATACATACACACATGTGCTCCCTGTGTCTCATTAGATGACACCCAGCATGACCTTGGGACTCTGACAGCAAGACGTTTATCACCAGGTGCAGCCCCTTGACCTTGGTTCAGAATTGTGAGCCAAAACAAATCTCTCTTCTTTGTAACTATCCCAGACATTTTACTATATTAGCAGCAGAAAATAGATGGATACACCCATTGTTGCTTTTGCACTTTCAGTGCGAATGTCAGCTTAGTGAAAAAGACAACTAACATCTTAGTATTATTATGAAAACAATTTGGTTCCTCTAGAAAAGACTTTTGGAATCCCCCAGGAGTCTATGGATCACACCTTGAAAGCTGCTACTGCTTTAGCATCTTCAGATGTGACCATATGAAATTGTTGGTGTTTGACTATTATTTGTCTAAAAAATGACCGCTTCATATGTTCATCCCTATACATGCTATTTGTGAGGATTTCCCTTTTGGGTCAACATTTTTCTTTTCAAGCCCCTGCTGGTGGAAATTACCGGAATGAGTCCTCCAGGGAACTGTATTGATGTAGGCAGCTTTGTACAACTGACACTGTCCTTTAAGTGGCATGATTTCTGGTGTGAGGTGCGACTTGGAGTTTTGAGGTGGTTGAGAGCTCTAGAGTAGCTAGCTGACATTATGATTTGTTTAAACAATCATGGACAAAAGCATTGCATTCTCATAGATAGCTTAGCTTCCGAAGAGCAACTCAGTCCTCCCAGATGCCCTGAATTTTTTTTTTTTTTTTGTACCAGGGATCAAACTCACAACTTTGCGCTTGCCCGGTAGGTGCTTATACCACTGAGCTAAATCCCCAACCTCCAGCTGCCCTGATTTTAATAGGAACTCTAAAGTGTCCACATGGACTTCAGCTCACTGTTAGAACTATGGATTATCTGGCTAGGCTTTTTTTTTTTTTTTTGGTGGTCTTTTAAAGTTTTTAAATTTTATTTAAAGAGAAAAAAAAGCAAAACAGAAAAAAGGGAAAAAACAATACAGAAATTCAAAGGAAAAAAAAACAGTAAGAAATCACTAGTTGATAAATTACATATTGTATTCTAGATATAGTTGTTCAAGTTACAAAATTAAAGCATACAAGGTGGACATTCAAACAGTGAGGCTGCAAACAGTTCTGTTCAATGATCCAACAAAAACTTAGCAACATGGTTATCAATCCTACACACTTAAACATACATGTAGTTATATCCTTTAGAGCATTTTCTTTTCCTCCTTTTGCTTTTCAAGTCCATTATCTGTTTAATTACATCATGTTTCAGCTTGCTCAGTACCTTACTAATCTGTTTTGTTGTTATTTACTTTTTATTATTTATTTATTTTAACTTTTTTTATTATTATTTTGAAGGTAGCAAAATACAACAGAACAAGACGGAACAAAGCCAACTGAGACAATGCAGTGAAATTGGTACAGAAACCCTCAACAGGTTATTACTGGCATAATAGTAATATGTACCATAGAATATCCCATTATCTTCACAACAGTTGTTCTTTCAATCAGGTATAGCCAAATCAAAGGATACAGGACATTATAGAACTTATCAGAACTGAACATTGAATAAAGCAATACCATTAATCAGAACAAAGCAAAACAGTGATAACAATATTTGCTTTCAAAGAGATGGTAGAAGGAAATCCCCCCTATTTACTACATTGTGTATGGTCAACCTCTCAAGAGATGTCTAGATCTCTGACTCTCACTTGTTAACGGGGAAGGGGGGGTTGATTCTCAGCCCATGTGCCAGTAGACTCATGGGAGGTGCTGAATGATTATTCTCTTGCCTCATGCCAGGGGTGCTTACCAAGAGGTTGGGCAAAGTGTCTTTGTGTGCTGCACCCTGAGTCCCTCCATGGTCAGAGCTCTGGAGTTGCTGGTTCTCCCAGGCTTTTTTTCTAAATATACTTTTTCTAGATGCAGATAGTTGGCTGAATTATGGCAGCATTAAATGAACTCATGGCTGATGTATTAATAACTGGTTATGAGTAGGGGGATCTATAAATGCCAGAAAAGTTCAACTGAATATTAATACTATTGTGGAAGAATAGTCCTTCCACTCCTTTTAATCAGCTCATGTAATTTTCATAGATGATGAAGATGCGAAAGAGAATCCAAGATCAGTCAAGCCAGCCCTGATGATCAGTGGCGTATTAAATGTTGAAGCCATAATGTACTTTTAGTAAACTTAAAGTTTTGTGTAGGTGATAAGGTGAATATTTGTGGGGGGGGATTGTTTCAGGTAACAGTGTTTGATTTAGCTTATGGATCATTATCCCCCTTTCACCTCTAATCTATATTTTGATTTTGAGAGGTGTTGATTTCATCATCTTAATGAGGGTTGATACAGGGCAGGTCTGGCACTCAGCACATTGTACTCCTCTTGGTAAAATGGTTTTCTTAGGAAGGGGAACATGACCCAAATCAGGTTTACCATAGTTAATGAAACTCTACACAAGGACTTTTTCTTTCAACTTTCAGGGAGTCTTGTTGACTTGGGAGTGATTCATTCGTGCAGCTGTAGTCCAGAAAAGGATGCATAAGGGTGGACCTACCTAGAAAGATATCACAGATAAACCAGGTCCTGGTATTAAGCTGAAGTTTGCCCTATCCCTTGAACATTTCAGGTGCATAGAGTTATAAAACTTCCCTTTGGTTAAGCCAATTGGATTTCTGTTGTTTGCAAGTAAAAGATTTTTAGTTGCTTCTAGTGAAATTCTATTCAAACTGCAAAAGAAGGAAGTCAGGAGGGATAGATTCTTGACAGACTGGCATGTCTTCATCCCAAACTAAGACAATAAATCACAAGTGCAATTTTAAAGTCCTAGATTTAGGCTCCAACTGGCAACAGTGTAAGCACAGAATGAAAGGCTGTGTCTTGGGAGGCTGCCATCTTCCGAGACAGAGTTGAATGCAGAGCTGCCTGCTTGTCTGAAAGCTCCAAGATCCAGGTCTCTGTATTGATTGGGGAGCTTGCCCAACAGTGGCAAAGCCCATGGAACAGGACCCAATAGGAAACATGGTTTTGTAGCACAGACCCTAACACTGAGGGCTTGCAGACTCCCAGTCCTTGGAGTAGTCAATGTGGGGGAAGGGAGGGGCCCCAGTTTTAAATATTTTATCATATCATCTTATTGATTAATTGATTGATAAATCACTTGATTTTTGAACCTGAGGATTGACCTGATTTTTGGGGGGTACTAGGGGTTGCACTCACAACCTCATGCATGCCAGGCAGGCACTTATGCCCCTGAGCTAAATCCCTGGCCCCAAACACAATGTTTTTAAACTTGGAGATTAAGCCCATCTTGTAAATTTTTGAGCCAATTAAAAAAAACCCAGGCAGTATTTGGGAAGAATACAAAAGTTGATTTCCTGATTCTATGAAAAATAAGCAGCTAGGAGATATGAGTGACACTGGGATCCTATTCCTGTTTGGCCTGGGTAGCCTGGAGCTATCAGCAACCGAAAGGATTCTCAGGTCCCTGTGGGTCTCACACCGCCTGAAAGCAGTGTTTTCATGCCCAATTTCAACGTCTTGATCCTGTCCCCTGGGCATTTGAGTGTGGAGCCTCTTCCACCTCTACTAGTTTTCTTTCCTCTGCCTGGCTCTTTGGCCATTAAACCTTCCAGCCCCTGCCAAGCCTGGCACTTCTCCCTCTGTTCCCAGAAATCCAACCACAAGCCCCAGATCCCACAGGGCATAGCCAGGCTGGCATTGCTCTGTGCTCACCTGGCCACTCCAAGCACATACCTTTCTGCTTCTCTCTTCTCACACTGGCCTGACTCCCAGGGTCTTGACCTGGGGAGGAGAAGGCGCTGAGAACCAACCTTGTGACTTCTCTATGGAGGTTTTCAGTTGCTTCTGGGAACTTGGAGACTTTAAAAATGCTGTAATATTGTACTAGCTGAGAGCATTTGAAACATGCAGAGGTTAAAGGAATAATAATATGCAGTATGCTGTGCTCAAATTGCCTAATACTCTGCTGAGGTAAAAAGAATAAGACAGGGCCAAAGTGGATTGATGTGACAACAGTAGGAGACATTTTATTCATTTATTCAACAATTATTATTAAGTACTGTTTGTTTTTTCTAGGCCTTAGAGATACACTAGTCAGACCAAAATGTCTGTCTTGTGAAGCTTGTATTGTGCTGGTGGATGACATAAAAATAAGTAAAAAAATATTGTCTAGCTGTTAAGAACTACCATGGGAAAAAAATGAATGCAGATCTTAGTTACTTTTCTCATTGTCAAAACAAAATACCCAACACCCAAAGTTAAAGGAGGAAAGGTTTATTGTAGCTCACAGTCTGTAGAGGTTTCAGTTCATAGTTGGCAGAGTTGCATGGCAGAGGGGCATCGCACCACAGATAGGCCTAAGGCAGCAAGCAGTAAGGATAAGCAACAAGCAGGGACACTGTTTCTGTTTCTTGTATCTTATCCAGGCTACCCACTCTTGGAGCAGGTAACACTCACACCCAGGGTGGGGCAGCCTTAATACTATCCAGAACTATGCCAAACCAATCAGTGGGCTAATTTAATACTCACAATTCTTTTTTCTTTAAAGAGAAAAAAAAAAACAGGAGTAGGGTAGAAATGATACAGAATTTAAAAAAAAAAAGATAAACAGTAAGAAATCACTAGTTGATAAATTACATATTGTCCTCTTAGAAATAGTTGCTCAAGTTACAAAATTAAATCATACAAAGTAGACATTCAAACAATGAGACTGTAAACAGCTATGCATGCATGAGTCTCTATATGTATTTCTATCCTTTCTGTATTAGAGGGAAAAACAAAACATAGCAAGATAAAACAAAACAAATTCCTATAAGAGCATGAAACCAAAAAGTCATATAAAACCACAGTACAAGGTGATCTACAGTGGTTACTGTGTTGTCTCTTGTTATCTTCAATAGCATTGTCTGTATCATCAGGCATATTTGGATATAGCAGTATAATTGAATACAGCAGTACATATCAATATTAGTAAAAACAAAACATTGGGGCTGGGGATTTAGCTCAGAGGCATAAACGCCTGCCTTGCAAGGATGTAGTCTTGAGTTCGATCTCCTGTACGGATAAAAAAAAAATTGTAGACAATGTAAAACTTCAAAGGTAGCTAATAATCAAACCAGAGTGGGTATCCTAGTGAATCTTGTCATCTTCAGTGTAGTTGCCTATACACTCAGACCTGATACTATCAATCATAACAGCTTTGAATAAAATCTGTCAATACAAAACAGCAATCTAACAAACCAGATTCAATTAAGATCACTCATGGTAAAACAGTGCAAGTTATTCAGAGCTTCATATTAAGTTAATAGGAAATTAAGGCTGATTACTGTACTATATCCTGCTGTTTTTGGGATAACTGACTGTGCCTTCAAATCTAATACAAGCAGACAAACTGGAACAGAATATAATCCATTTAAGCAGAGTGGTGTGAGTAATGTGGGTTTTAAATCCCGGTACACTATTAACAATATCCTCTGCCTTCTTTCTTTTTTCAGACTTCTTTCACTCCCACAGACTTCTTTCACTCCCACCAACTCCCTCAGTTTTTAGATTGGGGGGGCAACCTGCTATTTACCTAAGTGGTTCCAAACCTTCTTGCTTCTGGACTTGATCACAAGTTGTATTCCTTTACCTACAAAAGCCTCAATGTTTTCCTTCATTATAGCTGAATAGTTCTCTACTGCACATAAGTATCCTGTCTTTCCATCCTATCTGCAGGTGGTGGTTGAGTTGCCCCTATTTCTCTCTGGCTCCATGTCACATAGAGCACTGTTTTCTCATATTTGATTTTTGGTCCATAAACCTTCTCTCAGGTTGATTATATTTCCTATACAAAGCATCTCGATGGACCCTACCTCCTGATCTACTCTGTCTGTATTTTTTTTTAGTGTACCAAGGCCATCTATGTTAGAGATTATAGCTAACCTTCTCTGCCTCATTTCTGCTATGCTATTTTTCTGCCATTGTTTGTCTAGTTTTCTCCTTCATTCTATTGCCTGCCCCATTCATTGAGGCCTTTCTGCCACTGTTCCTGAAATGCTGGTATTTTTTTCTCTCTCTCTAGAATGTCCTTCAGTATTCTCTGTAGGGTTGGGTTGGTTGTCACAAATTCCCCTAGTTCCTCTTTGTCATGGAAACATCTTGTTTCTCCATTAATTTCTAGTGACAGTTTTGCAGGGTACATCAAGTTGGAGGTACATCAATTTGGTGAGGTTATTTTCTTTCAGGGCTTGGAATACTTTGCTCCAAGCTCTGCTTGATCTGATGGTCTGTGTCGAGAAGTCTGCTGTGATCTTGATGGGCCTTTCTTTCTAGGTGATCTATTTATTTTCTCTGACCACTTTTAATATTCTGTTTTTATATTGAATTTCTGGTATCTTGATTATTATATGTTTGGGTATAGCTCTGTTTTGGTTGTAGGTGGCTGAAGTTCTGTATGCCTCATATATCTGAATATTATTTTCTTTTCCCATGTTTGGGATATTTTCCTTAATTATTTTCATGAATAGCCTTTGTAACTTGCCTGTTTTTGTTCCTGCTCCTTCACTCATGTTTCTTATTCTTAAACTATAGATTCTCTTGTTGTCTTCTAGCCTTTGTATTGTTACTGCCTGTTTCCTTGTTATTTTTAAGAGATCTTTCCTTTCATGATCACACATTGCAAACTTGTCTTCAAGTTTTGATAATTTATCCTTAGTTTTTTTTAGACAGTTTTGCCAGCTTTCAATGGAGTTTTTAATTTCCTGGTAATCTCTTTGAATCTGCTTCATGTATTCTAGATTTTCTTTATATTCTTGTTTTTAAAGAGAATAAAACAAAAGAGGACAGATCTAAGCAGATCAGAACAGAACAATGTAAGCAATACAGCACTTCAAAACAAGACAATTGGATATTAACAGTAGCTATCATAATGTCTCTTTCTTTGAAATAATTGAGCTTAGCTTTACACACAATAATGTCAAGCATAACAAAATAGAATAAAACCACTCAAGAGAATGAAAGTATTATAAGGCATTCTGAACTAAATAACCAAAGATGAACAATGACTACTATATTATCTCATTTTCCATAAAAAATTTGCTTATATCATACACATTAAAATCCAATAAGACACAACATGATAGAACCAATGGTAATAGAAAAACAAAGCATGGTAGGACTTAAGAGCAACATGGTATCAAATCAACAATGTCTGCCATATTGTCTTTTCTTCAAAGTAACTATTCATACCATCACTTTCTTTATATTCTTTATCAAAGGTTTCTCTCCTTTTTTTGTGTTCCTCCCTTCTTGGGTCTGTGTCTTCTTGAGAGGTGCTTAGCATTTTTTTAAATTCATCTACTTGTATCTTGCTTTACCTGATTTAATATCTCAATTTTGAGCTCGACTACAAGGTCCCGAAAATATCTCTTAATGTCCATTGAAGCCATATCTGATGTTGCATGCTTGCTACCCTTGGTCTCTTTTGTATTTACCTCTTCTGGATCAATGTTCTTAGGGTTTTGGGCTGGGGACTTTTTCTTGTTTCTTTCTCTTGTCATGTTTTTGGTTTCTTCCATACAGGTGTATAGTGGAGGTTGCAGCCCCTTTCCTTGTTGGTTATGGTTCTTCTGAAGCTTGCTGGCAAGGGATTTTTGCCCTCTCCTGTTTGCTTTTGGTCATTGAGGTGTAGGCAGGGGCTGTGTATGTTGGCCCCTCCCCATTGGGACAGTCAATCTTTGGGGGCCTTCACTGGGTTAGTGTGTGCTACCTGTTGGGAATCAGTTTGGGACTGCTTATTGGGTCCTGGCCAGGGGCCTGATCCAGGCTGAGCAAATCCCACCAATCTGCTCTGGGAAGGGAACAACCAACTGAAGTCACTGTCGTTCCTGGTTCAGGCTCCTCCTGCCCGATTCCAACATGTCGTTCAGTTGGTTGCACTTTTCCCGTGGAGTGGGGGGGGGTTTATTCCCAGCACTCACTGTGGAGTCCCTTGCTGGCTTCATTCTCTGTTGGGCTCACCTACCTCCATCTCCATGGCAACTGGCCAGACACAACAGCATGATTTTGCATGCTCCAGGGTTTGTGGCTGTGCCAGTCATGAGTTTGGGCTGCTCTGGCTGGTCATGGCTCCGGCAGGCTGCAGCTCTGGTGGGCAGCAGGTCCAGTAGGTCAAAAGGCTTCAGTGAGTCACGGCTCTGGTGGATGGCAGCTCTGGCAGGTTGCAGCTTAGATGGGTGGCAGCTGTGCGAGTTGCGAGTTCAGGCTGCTCCAGTGGGTCACAGTTCTGTGAGTCAAGAGTTTGGGCTGCTCTGGCCAGTTGCAGTGGTGGTGTGAATTCAGGCAGCTGGAGAATGCTGTGGCCGCAAATCTCAGCTTCTGCATTGTAGCCCCTGGACTGCGTGTTTGACCAGCTCTTTTGCCTTTAGTTTCTTCCTGGGTCGAGAGGATCCATCTCCTTTTGTCTGGATCTCTCCATGATGTTTTATTCTGGCATGAGTTGTCTCTCTCAGAGAGGCTGAGTATCTTGCTGCTTATTGATCCGCCATCTTGAACTTCTGCCGATAATCACAACACTTGATCTCAGCATCACATATTCCAGATCCAGCCACCTTCAAAAAGTCTCACCTACAACTGCATGAGGCCTTGGGGGACATCTAGACACAAGTCATAACAGCAGGCCAAAGGAGATGGGGTGGAGACTGAATTTTGAACAGTGTGATCAGAGGAGACCCTGAGCAAGGATCTTGGAAGAGAGAAGAAAGCCAGCCCTGCAGATCTCTGGGAGAAGAAAGTGCCAGGCAGAGGGACAGTAGGGGAAGTCCCCCAGATGGGGCATGAGGCAGGTTTGCGAAGGGCCAAGAGGGTCCAGTGTGTCTGAATGGGTCAGACAAAGAAACTAGGGCTGGGGATTTAGCTCAGCGGCATAAGTACCTGTCTGGCAAGTGTAAGGTCATGAGTTCAATCCCGGATACCAAAAAAAAAAAAAAAAAAAAAAAAAGAGGACACTAACAGGGAGATCTGAGGGGTAGTCGGGGAGGGGACAAAGCATGAGCAGGGCCCTGTAGGTCAGGGTAGGGACTTTGGTAGAGATTTTGGTCTTGAGTTGGGGTCAGATGGGGGCCTTTAGAGGACTTAGGGTGATATAAGTTGGCTGACACATTTTTATTTATGTTTTATGGTGGTAAATACACCATAAATGTGATAATTGCCATTTTAACTATTTGGAATATGCAGTCCAGTGGTATCAAGTACATTCATGTGGTTTTGCTAGCAAAATCACCATCTATCTCCAGGACCCTAAACCCCCAGCATCTTCTTTCTCTTCCGAGGTCGATGGCCAGCAGCATTCTGCTCCCTATCTCTATGAGTTAGAAGACTCTGAGTACCTCAGAGAAGTGAGTCAGATAGAATCCGCTTTTTTGATCTGGCTTCTTTTACTTAGCATAGTGTCCTTAAAGTTCATCCATGTCGAAGCAAGTGTCATAATTGTTTTTTTAAAAAATGAGTGTCATTTTATTGTATAGGCATGCTGGGTTTTGTTTCTCCTTTCATCTGTCAGTGGACATGGGGTTGTTTTTGCTTTTTGGCAATTCTGAATACTGTACCTGTGAACATGGGTGGGCAGTATTTCTGTCAGTGCTGTCAGTTCTTTTGGGTGTGTCTGACTCCAAGCTTAAAAGCCAAACTGAATAAGAATTGTAGAGAATGAACCACGCATGATGGCACACACCTATAATCCCAACACTCTGGGAGATTGAGGCAGTAAGATCATAAATTTGAAGTCCAATCTGGGTAACTAAGGGTCTTAGTCAGATCCTGTCTCAAAATTAAAAAAAAGAAAAGAAAAAAAGAAAGAAAAAAGGCTGGGATTGTAGCAGAGTGTCTTGATTTGATCCTGAGTACCTCAAAACAACAAAACAAAATAAGACAAGACCAAACAAAAATTTGAGTACACAGTTTATGCTCTAAAAAAGAATAGAAGGGACTTGGTTTAATTCAGGACCAAGTTCTCCCAGACAGTGGGGTGTTTAATGAGTCATACTGACTTCTGAAGATATTTAATTGCTACATAAGTGCCATGAAATCACTGGATCATGCTGGGAGGGAATACGGAAGACCTTCATGTGACTTGGTCTACTGAAAGCAACATGTTTCTAGCGAGTGAGACCCATGGCTGATGATGGGCCGGGTAGATTGGAGGAAGAGGGCAATTAGGGAGGCCTGAAAAACTAGGATTCAGCCCCAAAAGTATCACTACAACTAATTCAAACAACAACAATAATAGCAGCAGCACCTGATTCCATATAGCACTTACCTTTTAACATTTTTATGTAGACTTAACACTTTTCACCCTCTCACTGACCCTGTAAGCTAGACATGATGAGCATCATTTTACTGTGGGGCACGGAGACTGAGTTGTGCTGATTGCATATTCTGGAGGTCAAATGTGTTGCCTCTTGTATTCTTAGGCACTGTCTTTCCCTCTTTACTTCATTTGTGAGATGAGGGTCATATTGAAAAGCTTGACATTAAAAATAGCAAAGGGGCTCTGAAGATCCTCGCAGCAGTTTGTTTTACTTTCATCCTTGCTTCTCTGGCTGATAGCAGCTAGGATAACACTTCATTGGTTCGAGTCACAGTGCTTTTCTTTGTTTTAAAGTGAACTTCACCAGCCATCTTTGGGGGATGCTAGGTGTGGTGAATGGCCCGTAATAATTCCAACCCCTGGTGATGACACCCTTGTGTGCTTATCTGTCCTTAGGAAGCCTGACTGAGTGGCTGGTCTTGGATGTCAAAGAGGGCAAGAGGGTGGTTTGTCATTTCTGTGACTGGAGTATTCAAGATGGTGACTGCTATGTTGCTGGTATCCTCTCCCTTGTAGGCCTTGGTGAAACAAGTTACCATGTTGAGACACTCACATGGCAAGGAGATGGGGCAACAACCAGCAAGGAACTGAGACCTCCTGTCCAATAATTTCAATGTATTGAAATCTGCCAATAGCTCCATTCCCTGATCAAGCTTTCAAATAAGGTCTACATCCTAGGTGACTCTTTGCAGCCTTGTTGAAGACCATGAAGCTAAGTCTTACAGGGAGTTCTGACCACAGAATCTGTGATATAATAAATATGCATTGTTTTAAGTCACCAAGTGTGGTAATTTGTTATGCAGAAATAGTTGACTAATTCACTAAGGAACCAATTACTATTTTAAAAACTTATATATAAATGGAGAGTTCAAGCAAGTCTTACACAGATACAACCTGGGAGAAATCATGTAGCTGATTGGGGAGTTTTCTTTTATGAGTATATCCTAGCTAATAACAGAAGGAACAACTAACATTTCAACACTCAACACTTTGCAACTTCTTTGGTGTGTGTGTGTGTGTGTGTGTGTGTGTCCTGGGATAGAACCCATGACCTCATGCGTGTTAGGCAAGCACTAATCATTTCTGGCTACTAATATCATTAGATAAATGTATGAGTGATATCAATAAATGGCTATGAATTACTAAGGTTGAAGTTTGTGATGGTACTTGGATATTCGTTATCCTTCTATGTTTTATGTCTAAAAAATTACATAATGGTAATTAAAAAGAAACAAACTAAGTTAAGGGTTGGGGATGTAACTCAGTTGGAGAGCATTGCCCAACCATGAACAAGGCTCTGGGTTTAATCCCTAGTACCACAGAAACAAAAACAAAAAACCCCATCCCCTCCTTTAATGTTTCTAATTCACTCAGTAAAAAGCATAATAGCTTGCAAATTTTCCCATCATCTCAGCCCTCCATCCCTATTCTCCACCTTTCTGAACTGATCTCCTATGTTTCCCCTTGATTATTCCATGACTGTCAAAGACTTGCTGTTGCTTCTCAAATGTGATGATCTTGCTTCTCTCTTGGGGACTTTGCACTTGCTCTCACCTCTACTTTGAACTCTTGAGTGTTCCTCTACCAGATATTCCATTGGCTCACATCTTTTATGTCTCTGCTTAAATGAATATCTGAGAAGTCTTACTTGATTACTTCAAATAAAACAGCAATATCTACCCCAGGCAGATAATTCTTGCTTTTGTTTCTTGCTTTAACATTTTTCTATAGAACTTATCACCATAGTGTGCTTTAACTTCCTGATTTGTTGATCACCTTCCTTTTCTAACTGGTTGAGAGTTTAGGAGGACAAAGTATTTATATTTATTTGTTTTGTAGCCCATGCTGGGGTTGAACCCAGGATTTTCCTGCCTCAGCCTCTAATGTACTAAAATTACAGATGTGTACCACTGTGCCCAGATTTTTAAAAAATTTCAATTTTTGCTATAGCCCCAATACTCAGATCAGTGCCTAGCATATAGTTGATATAATAGATGAACTCTTGTTTAATCATTCTTGTTTTTATTCTTTATGATGAATAATTTCAAACATACAGAAAAGTAGATGAAATTATGAGTACCCATACACACAATTGTGAATATTTTGCCTCATTGACTGCACATACTTTTGCATTTTTAGCTGAAGTATTTTAAAGTATTCATAGTCAACACAACATTTTGTCCCTAAAAATACCTTTTTTTTTTGTCTTTTTGAGACAGGATCTCTCTATGCAGTTCAGGCTGGCCTTGAGCTCACTTTGTAGCCCAGGTTGGTCTCAAACTTGCAATGATCCTCCTGCCTCAGCCTCCCGAGTGCTGGGATTACAGGTGTGAGCCACAATGCCTGGCTCATCCCTAAATATATCAATATGCACCCTTAACAAAAGCAGACTTTCTCAACTCAGTTCTAATAGTACTATTATAACTCCTGATAAAGTGAACCCCAGCTCTTCATATTCACATTTCCCAGTAGCCCTCCAAACATCTTTTACAGTTGGTTCAACTCAGGATCCAGTCAAAATCCCTGAATTATTTTTGATTCTATCTCAAAAATAATTCTAAAATGCTCCCTCCCTTAACAAAATAATTCTCAAAAATAATTCTCAAAAATAATTCTAAAATGCTCCCTCCCTTAACAAAAGCAGACTTTCTCAACTCAGTTCTAATAGTACTATTATAACTCCTGATAAAGTGAACCCCAGCTCTTCATATTCACATTTCCCAGTAGCCCTCCAAACATCTTTTACAGTTGGTTCAACTCAGGATCCAGTCAATAATCCCTGATTATTTTTGATTCTATCTCAAAAATAATTCTAAAATGCTCCCTCCCTTTTTTTTTCCAGGTCACTGACTTGAAGCAACTAGATGCATTGTCTTGTTGGTAGATGAATCTACTTTCCTGGCTTCTCTGATTGCTTCCTTGTGGTGGTTTTAACTGGTTGCTCTTTTGCCCACATTTCCTGAAAGCTTGAAGCTCATTTCAGGGCTGGATAAGATTTGGCTAACATTGTTAGCCGTAATTCTTACCAGGTGTTGGTGTAAGCATCTGATTGCATCACACCCACAGGCACAGAGGGATGGGTTGTCTCATTAGTGACTGTAAGATTGATTGGTGGGTTTGGGCGGCGATAATCTGATCCCTCCATTGTAAAGCTGTTTCTTCTCTGATAACCAGTAAGGCTGATGAATTAGTAATTAGTAATATTCAGTCTCTCTTGAACCTTTCAACTCATGGCTTCAGCATCCATTCATGAGCCTTGCCTGAGTCAATCATTTTTGTCAGTGTTGTAAAACTCTAATGTTCTGCTTCCTTTAACTTTTAAGAGCCCTGATACTCTTCTGTAAAGAACTTCTTTCTTTCATTGTCTAGGGCAGAATAAATTATTTCCCTTTACTTACTACTATTTTTAGAATAAGGATTTTGTGCAATAACTCCATACACTGGTGATGAAGTAGTTGTTGTTGTCTTCTTTTCTTTTCTTTTCTTTTCTTTTCTTTTCTTTTCTTTCTTTCTTTCTTTCTTTCTTTCTTTCTTTCTTTCTTTCTTTCCTCTCTTTAGTATAATTAAAAACTCATTGGTCTTTAAACATAATTTTTTTTTGTCTTTTTGAGACAGGGTCTTGCTATGCAATTCAGGCTGGGCTGGGCTCACTTTGTAGCCCAGGCTGGTTTCAAACTTGCAATGATCCACCTGCCTCAGCCTCCCAACTTCTGGGATAACAGGAATGTGCCACCATGCCCAAATTTTTAAACACAAATTTAAGGAGTTTCATTGTGTTTTTAAGAATAACTTTTTATTTTGGAATCATTGGAATTGCGAAAATAATATGGAGTTCCGGTAAGCCTTTATCTAGTAAACTTGATGTTAATTTCTTATATTAATGTAGTACCTTTTGAGAAACTGAGAAACCAGCACTGTATATTGGATCAGCTAAGTCCCAGTCTTCAGATTTTATGAGTTCCTTCACTGATGCCTTTTTTCTGTTCCATAGTCATTCACCGTGGGTGTTGCGGGGCTGGAGGTGGAGCAAAGAACCCATGCCAGGCCCGTGCCGGGCCACTGAACTACAGCCTTGCCCCATTTATTTTTTCCTTTATTTTCTTCTATTTTCTCAGGCATTATGGGTATTTGGTATATGTACATAATACATCTTAAGTCTTTTTACTCCCCCTTTGTCTGAATTTGATTTCTAGATTTTTGCAGTTAAATTTATCATTTTCCCAATATTTAAAAAGTGGTAGATTTAAGGTGAACGGCAGGATTTTCTATTTTTCCATTAGTGAGCTGTCCCAGTAGGATAGGGTGATTCCTCCAATTTGACACAGTCTCTATCTCTCCCTATAACCAGTTGGTTCCAGGTGTTTGTGTAATCTGCCTGGCTTTTGCAGGCATTTGTGCTCTTTGGGTAAAGGATACAGACTGTCTGCCTGTCCTTTCCTTCCCCTTCCTAATGAGCCTCTCTGGGCCAATCTGTTTCATTTTAGGTCTATCCACCCTTCTCTGCAAACTACACTACTCAAGCTTTCCTGTGAGCTGACCAGTAGCCTCCCCACTAAGGTGAGCCCCAAAGAGGCACCGGCAGGAGATCGGATGGTGAACAAAAGGAGGAACCAGGCATTCCCTGGCTCCCTGGTGTCATGGATCCTTCTCCACCAGAGGCTGCATCTCTTCTGTGGTTTTGCTCCTTGCTGGGCAGCCCTGCCACGGTCCTAACTTCTTAAGGATGGCTCAGCTTTGGGCATTGATGATGTCACCTCTTCCCTGTCTCTCCAGCCATAGTAACTAGAGCAGTTTCTTCCTGTTGCTATGGTCAGGGCTCCTCCACCACCTCCTTTTCTATCACCTGTGTAGTCAGTTTCTTATTCAAACTCCCTTTGTTTGACATATGTAGAGTGTTTTATTTTTCAAATACAACAGAAATGGTCCCTGACCCGATGGATCATATATTGATTCCTTTCTTTATCTGCCTTTACTTGCTTTGAGACTCTTGATAAATTATTTAAATTCTTTCAGCCTTGATCTTCCCACTGGGAAAATAGGATAATAATAATATATTATGGATGTTAGGATCAAATGCAATGATGCATATTAGGTGCCTAGCTTACTTGCTGGTGTATAATGAATGTTCAAAAAATGTTCCATTTTCCTTCTTTGGTAGTACTGGCAATTGAACTAAAGAGTCTTTACACTGAGTTCCACCCCCAGCCCATTTTATTTTATATTTTGAGACAGAGTCTCGCTAAATCACCAAGTTGCCAAGACTGGGCTTGAGCTCATTGCCCTCCTGCTTCAGCCTCCCAGAGTGGTGGGATTACAAGTGTGCCTTACACACCTGATAAAATGATTTATTATTATTCTAGGCAGCAGGGTATAAATTATGTGGCCCCACCATGGGCAGTTAGGGACTCCCTTCTCTGTGGCTTCATAGGCACAACTAATGTTCATTGAACACCTACTGTGTACCACAGTTTTAGTTAATCTTAGTAAGGCAAGGAATAGATATTACATTCTTTCCATTTTTCAGATGGGAATATCAAGGCACAGAGCAATTGTATAATTTGCTCAAGGTCTAGCAGCTGGCAAAGAAGAGATGGCAGGATTTAAACCCAAGCAATCTACTTCCAAAGACTGTGTATTTTTATCTGTACCCCACATTTTCTTAGCATGTTGGACTTAATAGCCACAGCATAATTACAGCAAGAAAAGGTGTCTTCTCTCAAAGAGTTCAGAGCTTATCTGGAGAGAAAGGCTCATTAATTACTAAGCCCATTAAAGGCTCATTAATAATGCAGTGTGATACATGCTGATAATTTTTTTGTGTTCATTCATTCATTCAACAAGCTTCAGACCACAACTCAGTTCCAATCCCTGTGCTAAGAGCTGGTAAGGAGGTATGGTTTACTTGGAGCATTCAGTCCACATCTTCTCTAGTCATGGAATACACAATGATAGGAAGGGAAGCTTTTGGCAATTTCTGTTTTTATTCCTCCAAAGCACAAGGCTTTAGAGTAGAGCTTACATATTTGGATTGGCCTCCTGCTTCTTCATTTTCTGGCTATGTGACCCTGGGCAAGTCTCTTAACCCTTGGTAATACATGGAAGACCGAGGTTCATAATAATAATGCTTCCTGTAGAGGCTTAATGCAAGGGCAGAACGAGATGTTAAATGTAAATCCCTTAGCAGAGCACTGAGCACACAGGAAGGGTTTTCGAATCAGTTATTAATACTGTTTGCTAGTGATGGTTGTTAATTGCCCGTGACCATCTATAGTAGAAGATTGCTGCTCTAAATGCTGCATTCCTTAGTTTGGCAAAGCTTTTCTGGTGCTAACAAGTCAGATATGGATTCCTTCTGGCTTTTCAGCTGACAAGTCTTGACAGACTATAAATAATACCAAGAGGCATGGCAGAGAAATGGTTGTTAAAGACCCAAAATTGGCTGTTGTTTTCCAGGGGTTTCAGAGAAGCTCTGGAGAAAGCTCCAAGCTCTGCAGCTTCTCTCCACCCTCCTGACAAGCCTCACCCTGCCTAGATCCAGATCTGTCATGCCTGGCTGGGTTTAAAGAGCTGCAGCCCTTTCTGATGTAGAAGGTGTAAATTTCAGTCTACAAACATGGATGTGCCACCTATAAAGTTGTTTACTTTTCTATAACAATGTAATTTCTATTCCTGTTCTCTTCTTCCAGGAAATAGAAACTCTGTCAGCCAAACCAAGTTCAAAGATGAGCCACATGCTGGAGGTTCCCATGCATCTTCAGAATTTTGTCTGACATCCCCACGCATCACTGTGTCTACTATAAAGCCTCATTTGACTGGGGCCCAGGCACCTGCAAGCTAAGGGTCAAAAAGGGAGGCTACAATTTTCTTCCTCGAGCTTGATATTTCTGTAGTTTTATCCATCTCAGTAAATGGTAGCTCTGTTCAAGTTTTCAGATCAAAGACATTGTAGTCTTTTTCTTTAATTTTTAAAAATTGAAGTGAAATCCACAAAATATAAAACTAACATTTTTAGGGTGGGGGATTTAGCTCAGCAGCATAAGTGCCTGCCTGGCAAGCTCTAGGTTGTGAGTTTGAACCCCAGCACCAAAAAACAAAGAAAAAAAAAAAGAAAAGAAAACAAACATTTTTAAAGCAAATGATCCAGTAACATTACTACAGTTACAATGTTAGCTGTGTAATGCCATTAGCTTGTCTAATTCCAAAACATCTTTGTCTGCCAGTAAAAGACCCCATCTCCCTGAAGCAGTCATTCCCCTTCCTTCTCCCTGTGGACTTCCACCAGCCACCAGTTGCCCATTTGGATTTACCTATTTGGGATAAATCTCATGAATGTGGTTATACAGTGTGTGGCCTTCTGTGTCTGACTTCTGCTCAGCAAAATGTCTCAAGATCCCAACATGTTGTAGCAGAAATTCATCGCATTTTATAGTTGAATCGTGTTCTGGGGACAAGCTTGAGGCCTCTCCTTCGTACTGCACAGCCACTCAGCAAGTGAATGCAGCTGGCTCTTTCATGATGCTTCCAGAATGGCTTGTCTTCTCACCACCTTCCCTGTGGACACTGGCCCTGTCCTGGACTCCTCTCACTTGTATTATTTACTTTTAATCTTCATACCCTCCCCCAGTCCACTTCTGCTCCCTACCTCTGATTTATTTTTCTACAAAACATGATTGGCACCATCTAGCATGTTGAGTGTTTACTGACAGTTTTCCCTGTCACAAAGCAATTTCAACAGGGGAGGGATTGGAGATATTTGGGGCACTGCTGTATTCCCATTGGCCTAAACCACAGCAGGCTTTTGCCTGTCATGCAGGAAGTGCTTAATAAATATTTGTTAAATGTGTATCAGACAATTCTGGAGCTGTCCACTCTTCTCTAGAACAGTGTCTGAGTTCCAAAGGACTAACAAAGTATCAAGATATTGAGGAAAGGCATCTTCTATGTGAAAATTAAGAACACTAACACCAGCCACACAAAATTTCCCTGCAACATCTCCCGATTCTTCTGTTCCTTCATAGTCTGAGTTCTCCCTTGAGCTGTCTGCCTCCATCTCTCCTCCTTTATTAACCTGTGTGTCCCTTTGGGATCCAGCTCTTACCAATGCCACAGATTTTCAAATCTTTGGACTTCCCAGTCTCTGGAAATTATAGATTATCCAGTCTCAGGTTTTTGTTATATCAACAGAGAAATGGATTAAGACACATGTCTTTGTGAAAGTGTCTGGCTTTCATGATGGCCTGCCTTCATTCTCTGTTGTCCTTGTATTCTAGGACATTTTGTGTCAGATATTTGTGAGAGCTTCCCTTCCTCTGCCAAACTCTTACATGTTGGCTCTCTCCTAGGCTTTCATCTCTTCCCTCTTTCCTCTCCCTCCTGGAGCAGACTCTGACTCTTCTGAATACATTCGAGGCCTAAACATTTCTCTGATCTCCAGACTCATACAGAATTGATTCTAGGGCATCTTTAAATGTCTCATAGGTATCACAAACTCATGAAATTCAAAGTAAAACCCACCCTACCTCCAAACTGTCAGGGTTACTTTTCTTCTTGGAAAACAAAATCATTAGCCACCCAGGTGTCCAACATGGAAACATGGTCCTAATCCACAACTAATCTTTATTGCTTTACCAGGTATCATCGTTTAAATACAAAATATCCTCCAAAGGTTTCATATAAAGAGGTAGGGCTTTTGAAAACTGACTGGAACATGGTGGGGGAGGTGCTTTACTCATCAGTAGATTGATTAGTCCACTGATGAGTTCATAACTGACTGGGCTGTTGGGAGGTGCAGACTGGCCCAAAAAAATGGGTCATCAGAGGTGTTATTGGAAGGGTATATTCTTTTTTTTTTTTTCTTAGACATGGTCTATCTATGTAGTTCACACTGACTTGGAGCTACTATGTAGCTCAGAGTGGCCTTGAACTTGTGGCAATTCTCCTGCCTCAGTCTCTTGAATGCTGGAATTTTAGGCATATGCCTGCGCACACAGATTAAAAGGTTATATTCTTGTCCACAGCCCCTCCTATTCTCTTTCTGTTTCCTGGCTACCATGTGATAAAGAGCTTTCCTCTATCATGATATCTGCCACATCATTTTTAAAAAAAAATTTATTTAAAGAGAAAAAAAGCAAAACAGATAAAAGGGTAGAAACAACACAGAAATTCAGAGAAAAAAATAAACAGTAAGAAATCACTAGTTGATACATTATATATTGTCTTCTTGGATATAGTTGTTCAAGTTACAAAATTAAAGCATACAAAGTGGACATTCAAACAGTGAGGCTGCAAACAGTTTTGTTCAATGATCCAATAAAAACTTAGCAACATGGTTATCAATCCTACACACTTAAAGTTAAATGTAGTCATATCCTTTAGAGCACTTTCTTTTCCTTCTTTTGCTTTTTAAGTCCATTATCTGTTTAGCTGTATCCTGTTTCAGATTTCTCAGTACCTTACTGATCTGTTTTGTTGTTGTTATTTACTTTTTAACCACCCTTATATTACTCTGTTGCTTTGTTTTTGAGTTTCTCCTCATATATTCCCCATGGATCAGCTTTGGTGGAGTTGGGAGTTTTGGAGGTATTTTGTTACTTTGTTATGTATTTTTTTTAAGGTAGCAAAACACAGCAAAACAAGACAGATCAGAGCCATCTGAGACAGTGCTGTGAAACTGGCACAGAACCTCACAGCAGGTCACCAGGACAACAGCAGTAGGCACAATAGTACAGCCCGTTCTGTTCATATTAGCTGTTCTTTCAATCAGGTGGAGCAAAATGGAAGGAAATACCGAACTTTTAAAAACAGAATATTGAATAGAGCAGTACCATTAACCAGAACTGAGCAAAACAGTGATAAAAATATTTGTCTTCAAAGAGATGGTAGAAGGAAATCCCCCTTACTTGCCACACTGCATATGTTCATCCTCCCAAGAGATACTCAGATCTCCAGCTCCCACTTGCTAATGGCGGGGGGGAATAAATGTTTGATTTTTAGCCCGTGCACCGGCTGACCCACAGCTGCTTACTAGGAGGGCAAGCTGGCTGCCTGTTCTTCCAGCGCCCCAAGTTCCAACATGGTGCAGAGATCAGGAAAGGACAATAATTCTCACCCTGGGGTGGCGGGGGCTTGTGAGGCCCACAGCCACTTACAATGGGCTGTGAGCTGCCACATCATTTTTGACTAAGAGCCAGCCAACCATGGATTAAATCCACTGAAACTTTGAGCCAATATAAGCCTCTTTTCCTTTAAATTGTAGTGTCAGGTATTTGTTCCTAGCAATGGAAATGACTAATACATTGTGTATCTAATTCACCCCAAATCTTACAAATCCATTTCCCGATGTCTTGAACTGTCTACTTCCATCTGTAGCCACTTCTGTAGCTCACACTGTTATCTTTTCTCACTTTACCAGATGGTCTTCTGCCATCTTTTTTGGTTTCCCTCTAGAAATTTTTCTAAAATACAAATTTGATCCTGAATTTCTAACTCTCCTGGAGCTTCAGTTACCCTTGGGATAAATTCCTTACCCAGCTGATAATGCCCTAACGCAACCACAATGCTTACTCCACCACTATGGCTTGCCTTTTTGTCCTAAGAATGAGCGGAACTTTCTTTTCAGCACATCGTGCTTTTAATGTTCACATTGTTCTGTTTGTCTGAAACAGCATTTCCTCTTCTTCCTCCTTTCCATCCTGATAACTTTATATATCTGTTAGTTTTCCATTACTGTGACAAAAATGTCTGAGAAAAAACAACTTAAAGGAGGAAAGGTTTATTTTGGCTCATGGTTTCAGAAGTTTCAGACCACAGTCTGCTGGTACCATTGTTTCTGGGCCCAAGGTAAGGCAACACATCATGTTGGAAGTGTGTGGCAGAGGAAGGTTTCTCATATCATTGTGGCCAGGAAGAAGAGAGAGCAAGAACCAGAAAAGAAGGGGCTGGGGAAAAGATATATTCACCAAGGGCATGCCCCCATGACCTACTCCTTTCACCTAGGCCTCCTCTTCCACTAAGTTTTCATCATCTAACAATACCATTAAATTATGAATCCATGAATGAATTAATTGATAAAATGAGAGCTCTAATGATCCAATCTCTTTCCAAAAGTCCCACCAGGAAACATTCCTACGTTGAGGACAAGTTTTTAACACATGAGTCTTTGAAAGACATTTAAGATCCAAAACCATATCCTCCAAGTAATAATTTTGAAGTCATTCCTCCAAGTGGTCTCTGCCTGCTTCCCAAGGCTACAGCAGCACAAACTACTATGAGTTCATCAAATCATGATTTTCTTCTTGGTGCATAGTTGGACTATATTTTCCAGCCTTCTTGGCAGATGGATGGGGCATGTGACTGAGTTTTGGACCCTGGGAAGTGGGCAAAATGAAGAACATTGCTCAAACACTGACCAATAAAAACCTCCCCTGTCATCCTCTACCAAATGGATGCCAGAGGATTCAAGGAGAATTGACATCCTTTCAGGAGGGCAATGGAGCCATTAAATAGATAGGAGGACACTGGGTCACTGAATGTCTCTGTGGAGCAAAGTCCTACCTACTCTTTCCCCAACTGGCATGAGTTTTTAACATAGTGGGACATAAACTTTATGTATTAAGTCATTGGGATTTGGAGATGTTGTAGCACTTAACCTACTCTGATTAATATAACTGGGTAATTTTTCTCCCCTCCTTGACTTCCAGTCTCCCAGGAAATTCTTTTCTTCCACATCACACAGTGGTTTCAATATTATATGGCAATAGCTTCTCTGACTGAGGCTGTGGGAGGAAATGGATCTTGCCTGTCTTTTCCTAGGTGTAAGGCAGCAATCGGCTCAGCACCTGGCCTGTGGCCGCCACTAAGTAAATATTTGTGGGATTGTTTTTGCGGTTGTTGAGTTCTCTGTTTCTGAGTGCCTGTTTTGGTAACTTGCCCAGGACTGAATTCCTCCTACCTCTCACCAATCCTCTCCTACCACCAGGTCCTGCATTTGAACCAGTTCAGTAGCTGGAGATTCCTGATGACACAGTTTCTGAAACTGATCCACCTCCTGGAATTCCAAATATTGTCAGGGCTCCCAAGCCTGAGCCTCCACCCTTTTGTCAGGATCCCTGACATTGCCTGATTTTCCAGCGCCTGCTGCCTGCCATCTGGAGGTTATATTTTTCCCTGTTGGACTGGATTTCCTCTCATCTCATGACTTTACTAGTTAAGAGCCCAGGTTCAGACCATGAGACAAACACCAGGATATGTTGTTAAGTGAAAAGAAGTCAGGACAGGACATAAGTTATATACTGTACAATCATTGGAGAAAAATAACAAGGATACACAGACAGTGAAGTTTGCATAAAACATCTTTAGAGGCACACAATCAGAAACTGGAAATGAGTAGGTAGGGAGCCTAGAGTCCTAGGAATTAGGGGTGATGAATTTATCTTTTATTCATTTACTTGTATACACTATGATAATTCCCCCTGCCCCTAGATACCCACATTTTAACTCCTAGAACCTGTGAACATGTTACCTTTCATGGCAAAAAGTATTTTGCAGTTGTGATTAAAGAACATGGAATGGGGAGATTATACTGGATTATCTTGATGAACAATATAATTACAAGAGTATAAGAAAAAGTCAGGAGGATCAAAAAGAGATAAATAAATATGACATTGAGACAGAAAAGGAGAGAGGTTTTGGGGGAGTAGACAAGGATAGGATTATATAAGCACAAGTGAAAAAGATGAAAATGATCACATACTTGATTTTTATAAGTTACCTGGGAGAGGGACTATGAGAAGAAGAGACACAAGAGAAGAAGAGAGAGCCAAGAAAATAAGAAAGATCTTTTCTGAAAATCATATGTATGATTACACTTGTGAATCTATGTACAATTATGCATGAATGTGTACATATCAAGAAAAAGGTCCCTGTAGCAGAGCTTAGCAAAAAAACAAGACCACAACATTCGTAAAATATTTACCTTGGGTGAAGGATAAGGAAAGACATAAATGACCACAACCATTTAAAAACTCAAGTTCCAGAAGATTGACTTGGGTGACTATCAGGTTCTACCCTTTCCTACTGTGGGACTCTGGACAAGCTCCTTAATCCTCCTGAACTTCAACTTCTTTGTCTTCTGTAAACGGTGGATGACAACAGTACCTTCTTCAGAGGGCTGTATGAGGAGTGAAGATGAAATGAGGTCACATCTGTAAAGAACTTGGTTCCACACCCGATAGGCTGTAAGTACTCAATAAACGGGTTGCAAACAGCTCAGGGCCAGTCTGGCATGTGTGCACCAACATGGTGAGTATTTGACCAGTGGATAGACACCCAGAAGCATGGCTTGCCCTATCTGTGCCAAGAGCCAACAGGTGGTCCATGAGGGCATGTGTAGGAAAAGTCCAGGGTCCCCATCAACTCCTGGCTGAGTCAGAGATGAGGGTGGGGCAGAGATGAGGGGCAGGGCAATACAGGGCTGAGTTGTTGGGAGGGGATAGCTGATCTTAAGGGAGGCAACATGCTTGGTCTTGTTGGTTCTCCAGGATGAGTCCCTCTTCCTGGGAAATTCTGGCCTTCAGTCAGTCTTCATTCTGTTCCAGATGATGTCACTCATGTTCACAGTGGTCACCTACCCCAGCGGAGCATCTCGTCTGAGCACCAGTCCAGCAGTGCACACATAGCAAGAAAAGCCTGGTGATCTGTGGGCTGGAGTCAAAGTAGGGTAATTTGGGAATATGTGAGCATACAGTATGAGGCTTCTGTTGTTTATTGTTATCTCTATGAAGATGTCACTATCCACACAGGTCTCATTTTCTGGCTTCTTTCTAGTACCAGTCCTGATCTCAACCTTATCTGATTTTGATTTTTTAGCATTTGTCTAAAATTGTCCCAATTTTGCTTTTAAAATATCTTTTATTTTTAAAAAGTATATGTATTTTAAAAAATATATTTAGCTGGGTGTGGCAGCTCTTGTTTGTAATCCTAGTAGTTCTGAAGGCTGAGACAGGTGGATCACAAGTTTGAGCTTAATGTGAGCAATTTTAGAGACTTAGTGAGGCTCTGTTTTAAAATTAAGAACAAAACCAAAACCAAACAAACAACAACAAAAGAAAAACAAAGAAAGGATTGAGGAAATAACTCAGTGCAAAGGTCTTGGATCACCCTTGCATCCTTCTCCAGAGCATATATCCTGTAAATTGTATCTGATTTATTTTATTCATTTATTTAAGTTTTTGGTACTGGGGATCAAACTCATGACCTTGAATTTGCCAGACAGGTGCCATGCAGCTGAGCTATAGCCCTGGCCTCCTGATTTTGTTTTTAAAAACAAAAGTTACAGATCTGAGAGTATGACTTTTTGTGAGCGAATTTAACCCATTTATATATATAGTAATCACTGGTAAATTTCATGATCTTATTTAATATGTTCCATTTATTTTGCATATTTTTTGTTTCTTTTCTAACTTTTCCTCTCCAATGACTTGGATGTTCTGCATCTTATTTTAATTTTATTAGTGATTAACTTTAAATTTTTAACAATTTTTTTTTGTCTTTTTGAGACAAGGTTTCACTATGAAGTTCAGGTTGGTCTTGAGCTCACTTTGTAGCCCAGGCTGGCCTCCAGCTCACAGTGATCCTTCTGCTTCTGCCTCCCCACTGCTGGTATTACAGGTGTGCACCACCATGTCTGGTTTAACAAATGTTTTGAGCTAGGATTTGCTGAGAACTTATTATTTTCTAGCCATTTGATATTTACTTTTCACAATACTTTGCATTTACTTTTTACAGTGACTCAAGGAAGTAGATACTGTTGTCACACCTCCACTTTATAAATAAGGAGACCAAGGCCATGGGTGTTAATAGCAGGGAAGAATGCTTAGAGGATAAATACAAAACCGGATTTTGAATCCAGACAGTTTGGCCGTACTGCTCACGAACATGACCATTCATTTATTCTATCTATGTTTCTATGCTAATATCAGGATTTGAGACAGTAATCTGTTTGTGGACCTTGTAGGATCGCTAGACATGAGACCGACCACCCCATCTCCCACATTCAGCCAGATTTCTTTCACCCCCGGTTTGCCTTGGTTTAATCTTTGCAAATAGACTTCTGTTTTAATCTCACTGACATCAGTGAAAAGAGACTTGCCAGCATCCACATGATTTCTTGCATATGAAAATAGACTTTTGGACAAGTTGCTTTACTAGTTGTTAACTGCATGAACTTAGACAGATATTAGACCTCTTTGAGTTTCGGATGCTTCTACAAATCCACTGCCTTGTGTAGTCACCACAAGGATATGGTATACATAGTGTTTAGCATAGTATCTTTCACATGGTTGTGATTATTAAATATTAAGTGCTACTATATACTGTTATGGCAGGCACAACTTACATCCAAAGGGCCATGAATCTCTTGGACTCTGGCTATTGTATTATGCCAACAGCCTTTGGCATCATCCTGGCATTGTAGCTGTGCCTTGACTGGCCTGCCCCTCAGGTTCTACTCTGTGCTCCTTCCCAAAAGCTGAGTTAACCCTGAGCTAGAGATGAGGCACACAGCATTCTCAAGGTGCTGCTTATCATGTGTCATTCTTAGCTGTCAAACGTTGCTAAAGTGTTATGATGATTCCTCATAGTTTCAAACAGAAGCACCTGGATGATCTGAAACTCACATCCAACTCAGGGAAACACTAAACCCAGTCCAGAAATCCATTGTATTTTAAGATAAATGTTTTTACTTTTGAGTAATAGTCCCATTTTTTGGATTAAAATAACAATGTCCTATTTGAAGTCAGAATAACTAGAAACATACGAAAAGAGATAATTATCAAAAATCACATCTGCCTTTGATAAGTATATTTGTCTTTATTACTATATATATTCAGACTTAAAGTTAAGATGTATATTTTGATCATAAACACATGTTTATGGTAGACAACTACAAAGATAGAAAACTATGAAGAGGACTATGGTAACCCTGGCCATCCTAGCTTTCAGAGAAAAATTTTAACATTTTGGTGTATATTTCAACCTTTTTATCTATATATGTAATTTCCAAAATTTTAATAACAGTATGTTGTATTTCTCATCTCATTAAATATGACACAATTTTAATGCTTTCAAATGATCTCATTTAAAAGATGTATAATAAAGTGTTTAGATTTTTTCACTCATGCTCTTTCCTTTGAATAAATTTCCACAATTTCTACAATAAATATGCACTTAATTCCCAAGTATAATAAGAATCATAATAATGTAATTCTTGCAATATAATTTGTGTCAAAAATTATGAAAAAATTTAAGATTCTTTGATAATTATTCCCAACTACTCTCTAGAAAGTAACATTGTTTACTCCTTCCAACATATATGAAATTTCCTGGCTCATAGTACTCAGTAAATATTAGCTGCTTTTATTAATTTTTCCATTAATTGTGTATTGTGTATTAATATAAAATAAAATATTGGTTATTAAAATAAAAATTCCTTTAATAAAAGTAAAATATTTTATTGTTTTAATTTACATTTCTTTTTTTATTTAAAGAGAAACAAAAGCATGTAAAGGTTAGAGATAATACAGAATTCCAAAAAAAAGATAAACAATAAGAAATCACTAGTTAATAAATTACATATTGTCCTCTTAGAAATAGTTGTTCAAGTGACAAAATTAAAGCATACAAAGTAGATAATCAAACAGTGAGAGTGTAAACAGCTATGCATGCATGAATCTCTACATGTATTTCTATCCTTTCTGTATTAGAGGGAAAAACAAAATTTAGCAAGACAAAACAACAAATTCCTATAAAAACATGAAACCAAAAAGTCATATAAAACCACAGTACAAGGTGATCTACAATGATTACTGTGTTGTTTCTTATTATCGTCAATAGAATGTCTATATCATCAGGCATAATTGAATATAGCAGTATAATTAAGTAAAGCAGTAAATAACAATATTAGTAAAAATAAAACATTGTAGACAGTATAAAGCTTCAAAGGCAGGTAATAATCAAACCATAGTGGATATTCTAGTGGATCTTGTCATCTTAAGTGCAGTTGCCTATACTCTCAGACTTGATACTATCAATCATAACAGCTTTCAATAAAATCTATCAATACAAAACAGCGATCCAACAAACCAGATTCGATTATGATCAGTCATGGTAAAACTGTGTAGGTTTTACAGAGCTTTAGATTAAGTTAATAGGAAATTAAGGATAATTACTGTACTATATCCTGTTATTTTCGGGATTACTGTCTGTGCCCTCAAATCTAGTACAGATAGAATGACTGGAACAGAATATAATACATCTAAGCAGAGTAGTATGAGTAATGTGGGTTTTAAATCCTGGTGCACTATTAACAATATAGTGTATCAAGGCCATCTATGTTAGTGATTCTAGTTATCCTTCTCTGCCTCATATCTGCTATGCTATTTTTCTGCCTTTGTTTGTCTAGTTTTCTCTTTCATTCTACTGCCTGCCCCACTCATTGAGGCCTTTCTGCCACTGTTCCTAAAATCCTGGTATTTTTTTTTTCTATGTCTAGAATGTCCTTCAGTATTCTCTGTAGTGTTGGATTGGTGGTCACAAACTCCCCCAGTTCCTCTTTGTCATGGAAACATCTTGTTTCTCCACTAATTTCTAGTGACAGTTTTGCAAGGTACATCAATCTGGGCTGGAGGTTATTTTCTTTCAGGGCTTAGAATACTTTGATCCAAGCTCTTCTTGATCTGATGGTCTGTATCGAGAAGTCAGCCATGATTCTGATGGGCTTACCTTTATAGGTAGTCTGTTTCTTTTCTCTGATGGCTTTTAATATTCTGTTTTTATATTGAATTTCTGGTATCTTGATTATTATGTGTCTAGGTGTAGATCTGTTTTGATTGTAGGTTGCTGGAGTTCTGTATGCCTCACATAACTGAATGTCATTTTCTTTTCCCATGCCTGGGAAGTTTTCCTTAATTATTTCTGTGAATAGCCTTTGTAATTCACCTGTATGTATTTCTGCTTCTTCATTCACGTTTCTTATTCTTAAATTGTAGATTCTCTTGTCATCTTCTAGCCTTTGTATTGTTACTGCCTGTTTCCTTGTTATTTTTAAGAGATCTTTCCTTTCATGATCACACATTGCAAACTTGTCTTCAAGTTTTGATAGTCTATCTTTAGTTTATTTTAAGGCATTTTGCCAGCTTTCAATGGAGTTTTTAATTTCCTGGTAGTCTCTTTGAATCTGCTTCATGTATTCTAGATTTTCTTTATATTCTTTATTGAATGTTTCTCTCCTTTTTTGTGTTCCTCCCTTCTTCCATCTATATCATCCTGAGAGATGCTTCCTGAGAGCATTTATTACTCTACTCATATCCTGCTTTACCTGATTTAATATTTCAGTTTTGATCTCGCCTACAAGGTTCTGAAGATATCTCTTAATGTCCATTGAAGCCATGTCTGATGTTGTGTGTTTGCTGCCTTCAGTCTCCCTTGTTTTTCCTTCTCCTGGATCAGTGCTCTTCAGGGTTCTGGGCTGGGGTCTCCCTTGTTTTTCCTTCTCCTGGATCAGTGCTCTTCAGGGTTCTGGGCTGGGGGCCTCCTCCTGCCTCTCTCTCCTGTCATGGCCCTGGCTTCCTCCACCTGGGTTATAGTACAGGCTCCAGCCCCTTCCCTGTTGGCCACATTTCCTCCTAAGCACACTGGGGAGGGAACTCCACCCTCTCCTGCCTGCTCTTGTCACTGAGGTATAAGCAGTGGCTGTATTTTCCTGCCCCTCCCCACCAGGCCAGCCAAACTTCAGGTGTCTTCACCTGATTAGTACTTGCTAGGCTCAGGGAATCGATTTGGGATGGCTCATTGGGTCCCAGCCAGTGGCATGGCCCAGTCCAAGCAAATCCCACACGTCTGCTTTTGGGAGGGAGGGACCAACTGAAGTCACTGTCGCTCCACATTCAGGCTCCTCCTCCCTGATTCCAACATGTCGCCCATTTGGATGCACCCTTCCCATGGGGGGGGGTTCATTCCCAGCACTGACCGTGGATTAATGAAGGTCCCTTGACTGGCTCCGCTTTCCATTGGGCTCACCAACCCCTGACTTCAGCGCTTCTGTACTTCCTGTGAATGGTGGCGGGAATGAGTTTGGGCAGCTCTGCCGGCCAGCGCAGATTCAGGCCTTTGCAAACTTGGTGGGTCACCTTGAATGAAAACGCTGTGTCCCATAATTTTTAGCTGTTTCAGTTGTAGTCCTGAAGTATTTGATGAGCTTTTTAAATTTCTTCTTGTGTCAAGAGGATCCATCTCCCTCTGTCTGGATCTCTCCAGGGTGTTTTATTCTGGCAAATGAGTTGTTTCTTCTGGGAGGCTTTGTATTTTGTTGCTCACTGATCGGCCATCTTGTCTTCTCCTTAGTTTGCATTTCTTGTGACTGAATATTTTTACCATGAGTTTCTTAAATGTCTTTTCATCTTGCTTGCTTGATTTTTCATAGATTTCTACTAGAATGCTTATCTTTCTCTTATTTATTTTCTTTTTTCTTTCATTTTTTAAGTTTTTTTTTTGAGACAGTTTTATTTTCATTATGTGGCTCCAGTTGGCCTTTCACTTGTGATCCTCGTGCCCCAGCCTCCTGAGTTCTGGATTATAGGAGTATATTGCTAAAACTGTCTATTTCTTCTTGATTTCTTAAAATTTTGATAGGTGATGACATAAGGCTTTTGTTTTACAATTGATATTTTTAATATATTAGTTCACTTTCTATTGCTATAACAAAATATCTGAGGCTGTATACTCTACAAACAAAAGATTTATTTACCTTATAGTTCTGTAGGTCCAAGAGCATGGTGAGGGTGTGTCTCTGGATAAGGTTGCATAGTGCAGGAACACTGGAAGCCTGAAAGAGTCAGAGTCAGGCTTCTTCTTCCCAGTGATCTAATTATCTTACAGTAAACCCCACCTCTTAAAGTTCCAATACATTTTTAATATAGCCACATGAAGGATCAAGGTCCCAATACATGAAGCCTTAGGGAGCACATTTGAACCTAGCTTGCTTGCTTTTTCCTTCCTTCCTTCCTTCCTTCCTTCCTTCCTTCCTTCCCTCCCTCCTTCCTTCCTTCCTTCTTTTCTTCCTTCCTTTTACTTGCTTCCTTGCTCTTTCCTTTCTTTTTCTGTATTGAGGATTAAACTCAGGTCATTCACAAAAACTTTTTTGTTTTGAGACAGGATCTTGCTAAATTCTGTTTTACAGGCTGAACTTGAACTTGCAATCCTCCTTCCTTAGCTTTCTAGAGTGCTAGGATTATAGATGTGTGTCACTATACCTGCCTAAATCATAGCAGTCTATGATGACTTTTTTATACAGTCAAACTTATCAATATCTAGAGTACTGAAATACTTAGAAAATCTTTCTTCATTTTAAGATAATGTATATGTTTTCTGATACTTTTTAGAAGCAATTTTCTGGTTCTGTTTGTTATATTTCATCAATCTGGGATATATTTTAGAGGAAGATACAAAACAAGAATTTTTTTTTTTTATCGGTACCAGGGATTGAACTCATGACTGTGCCTTTGCAAGGCAGGTGCTTATGCCACTGAGCTAAATCCCTGACAAGAGTTTTTTTCTAAATAATCAACTTATGTAATATTATTTATTAAGTAATGCCTACTTTCCCATGATTCTCAATTCCAAATTTATTATATGCTAAATTCTTTACCATATATCTGTTTCTAGAATGTCTACTCTGTTACACTGACTTTTTTTTTAAACTAATGCTGAGTCATTTAGATATTGTAGCAATTATTAATTTTTTACATTCAGCAGAAGAAAGCCTTTTTTTATTTTTCAGAGTTTTTAAATTTATGCTTCTATTTTTATACTTTCAGATGAACTTTGAATTTTTGTTCAAATCATTTGTACTATTCCACAAATAAGAATTATATTGGAGTTTTGCTTAGAATATCATTTGGGTTTTACAGTATTGAAAATTTAAGAATATTCCTTTTTAGGAAAATGAATTATTTTTTATCAAGCATTATTTAATTTCTCTTAGTAATTTTTTAGTTTTTTGAAAAATGAGAATTCCTTACTTTTTTTTTAGTAAGCCATAAAAATTTGGACATGGAGGTTTGTAGAAAGCACTGATATATTTACAATTACATAAATCACAAAATTTCCTCAGTAAAAAGCATTATTATCAAATTTAAATGACTGTGGAAAATCTGAGTAAAATATTTGGAACATATATGATAAAAGAGTTAAATTTTTGTGGTCCTGTAGAT
The DNA here is from genome assembly GCA_004027455.1 of Hydrochoerus hydrochaeris. Classification (NCBI taxonomy): domain Eukaryota; kingdom Metazoa; phylum Chordata; class Mammalia; order Rodentia; family Hydrochaeridae; genus Hydrochoerus; species Hydrochoerus hydrochaeris. The sequence goes on from PVLA01003342.1 coordinate 121,898, forward strand.
CAAAGCCAGGACCTTCATGCTATGCTACATCTCCCGGTTCTTTTTTATAGTTTGTTTTGAGACAGGAGGTTAGTAAATCATGATGTTGTCCATGCAAAGAGTATTGGGATTATAGGTGTGTGCTACTTGATAATATCCTTTCTTGTTTGTAAGAGTTCCTATAAACAGGGAAAAAAAAGAGTACTCTAATACAAAATTGGGGAAATTATGTGAGCAGGTGATTCATAGAAGAGTAAATTCAAGTTTTCAGTAAACACATTTTAAAAACCCTACTTCAAAATGGGTAAATTAAAGAGTGATTTGCATCAATGGAATTAGCATAGACTGGCTGGGCATGATGATTCATACCTGTAATTTCAGCACTTGGGAGACTGAGGCAGGAAGACCACTGCAAATTTGAGGCCATCCTGGACTACATAGTGAATTCAATGACAGCTTGAACTAAGTAGTGTAATCCTGTCTCAAAAAAAATTAGTGTAAATTTTAATGAAGGTTACTGGCTTCCATTATTGTATATTTGGGAAACAAACATACCACAATAAGTGGTATAACTGTTCAGTCTTCTCAGGTGCCAGTTTGGCAAGCAGGCTTAAAAATGTCAAACATATTTATGGTCTAATAAGGGGTATAATGTTAGGTATGTCCAAACATTAATCTTGATGGATATTTATTGACAGTAACAGAACACTGAAAGCAGCTGGTCAAGTAATAAGGTATTGTTTAAGTGTATCCTGGTGCATTTATATGGTGAAATACAATACCATCATTAAAATTATGATTCAGAAATACTTAACCTGGGAACATATTGATCATATGGCATTAAATCATTGTTTCTCAATCATGGCTGTACATTAAAATTATTAGAGGAAATTTCAAAAATGTTGAAGCTTATGATCTACAGCAAGAGATTCTGATTTCCTTTCCCTGAGCTTGGATTTAGATATTTGTAGTTGTAATTGAATAAAAAATTTAACTTTGGGACAACTATAGATTCATATACAGTTGTAAATAGTAATACAGAGAAATCCCAGTTTTTCCCAGTAGTAAAATCTTATGAAGCCAAAGTGTATACTTCCAGTACCCTAGGAGGCAGAAGCATAAGGATTTGCAATTTTGAACCCTGCCCAGTCAATTTAGCAAGTTGGCAAGAACCTGTCTCAAAAATAAAAAAAGGATTGAATATGTAGCTCCGAGCAAAGGTCTTGGGTTACATCCCCAGCAACAGAACAACATAACATAACATAACATAACATAACATAACATAACATAACATACCAAACAACTTTAGTGCAGTACCTCAATCAGGATATTGACATTGATTTGGTTAAGAGAAATAACATTTGTATCATGACACAGATCCTTTGTGTTATTCCTGTGACCACATGTGTTTCTCTTTGATACCATTTCTCATATCCCCAGTAACCACTAACCTGTTCTCCATTTCTATACTTTTGCCACTTAAATAATATCATGTAAGTGGAATAACATAATAACCTTTGGTGATTTTGTTGCTGTTGTTCATTTGGTATAATTCTCTGGAGATCTACCCAGATTTTTGTGTATTGGAGCAATTCATTGAGCAGTATTCCTTGTTATAGTTGTGCCAGTTTCTTTAACCACCCACTCATTGAAGGACATTTGAGTTGTCCCCAATTTCAGGCTATTACCAATAGTGTCTGTATAACATTCATATACAAGTTTCTATGTGAATTTAAGTTTTCATTTTTCTAGGATGACTACAATTGAAATGTATTGTTCCATTTTTTTCTGATCTTCCTAGTTTTGGTAAGAAATACACTATCATTTTAATTTCTTTTTGCTGTAAATAAGCTGTCTTTTTTCCTGACTGCTTTTGAAATGTTTTCTTTATCTTTGGGTTTCAGAAGTTTAATTATAATGTATTTTAACATGAATTTTTTGTATTCATTATGTCTAGAGCTTTACCACCTTCTTTAATTTGTAGTTTTTGTCTCTTTTCAAATTTGAGGCATTTTTAGCATTATTTCACCAAGTACTTTTTAGCTCTATGTATGTTCATCTTTACTTCCAGGACTCCAATCACATGATGATCTTCTTTTAGTTTCTGAAGCTCTGTTTTGTTTGTTTGTTTTCCCTCACTATATTTTCTTTCTCTATTTATGTTGGGTAACTTTATTGTTCTGTTTTCCAATTCAGTGATTCTTTCTTCTGTTCTCTCTATTCAACCACTGAGCTCATCTATGGTGCTTTTTATTTCCGTCATTGTACTTTTCAATTCTAGGTTGCAGATTTAGTTCTTTATGTCTTCCAATAATTTGCTGAAGCTTTCTATTTCTTTGTTTCAAGTAATTGCTTGTTGAAAGATTTTTAACATGGATGCTTTAAAGTCTTTCTCAAACCCTGCTTGTAAGCCAAGTGGAGTGCAGAACAGGGAAAACCAGGAAGGAAGCTAAGCCCCTGCTTGTGAGCCAACTGGCTCCCTGGCTGAGGAGGGAAGAATAGCTTCTCCCTCCCCTGGGGGAAACCAGCTGATTCAGAGGAACTGTATTTTTCATTAACTTTACAAGCATAAAGTTGAGCAACTATTTATAGGACAACAATATGCAATATAATAACTATTGTAGATTTCCTACTCTCTTGTCACTGTTTCAATTCATTTTATTTTTCTGTTTTATTCCCTTTAAAATTAAAAAAATCTTTCTCAGAGAATTTAACAATTAACATTGGTGACATTTTATCCAGCCATCCATCAATCAATCCATGGCTGTCTTTTTGAGATCATCCTGATTTTTGGTGTGAGGGATGATTTTTAAATAGTAACTTGGATTTTTTGCACACATTGTTTTGAGACTCTAGATCAGTAACCTTCTGAATTTTTTTTGAGACAGGGTCTTACTATGTAGCCCAGGCTAGTCTTGAACTCATGGTGATCTTTCTGCCTCAGCCTTCTGAGTGCTGGGATTACAGCTGTATCCTACCAAGCTCAGTTTAAGCTTTCTGTTTTAGCTGATTTTTCTGACAGTGACCCAACAGGGAAAGAGTAGGCATTGTCTTGTCATTGCTAGAAGAGAGTAGAAGTCTGGACAGAAGATCCTATTGGCACTCAGTCCTACATTTATGTTCAAGGAAAAGGACATCCTTTTTATTAATGGGATGCTGAGAGGGATGTAGAAATGTGAGTTCTCATTGTCTATATGGTCTCTCTGCTGACACTCTAAGAAGACGGTCTTTATACCACCAAGTAGTGGTTAAAAGCCCCAACTTTACAGTGGACCTTCTCTGATATTTCTGCATTGGGAAGGTAGAAGATGCTTTATTACTGCCAGATGAAAGTGAAAGCCCTTGGTCTTTACTTGGCCTTTGGAAGGAAGGGTTTGCAGGTGGAATAGTCTAAAGCTTTTCCATGGTATTTGTTTGGAATAATTCAGTTATTGTTTAAATGTTTTTAGTCTTGCTAGGTTGGTATTGTCTTTTTCTTCTAGCTAAAGAGAGAAAGCTTCTATTGGGAATTCTTTTATCTGTGCCTGTTTACATTCTTAGGTTCTAGGTTCTTTAGCTTCAGCTCTGGAATGTATGTGCAAAAGAAAACCTAGAAAACACAGTACTGTCATTTCCTGGATCTTACTGTCCCTATCCTGGTTGACTTCTTCTCTTCACCTGGAAGTCTTATCATCTTGGTGTTATATATAATTAATGTCTCAAGTTTATAATAGTATTTAGTGGAAGGAATAGAGAGTAGACTTCTATATTTGTGAAACACAAAGTTACCAGTATTTTTTAAGGTTTACCAGTGGTTCTAATATGTAGCCAGAGTTAAGAATCACTATGCTACATGAGGTGAAAAAAAAAGCTGATTTTATATAATGTAATTTACAAAACACAAATATTTATGTATGGAAAGATGCAATAAATAAATGAATAAATGACAAAATATTAAAATTAGTTATCCTGACTGGAATAGTATTATAAGCAAATTTTTATTTTAATACTATGTTTTGGAATAGTTTAAGGTTCACAAGAAGTTTCAGAAATAGTATAGAGAGGATCCACATACCCATCACTCAACTTCTAGTAACAATAATATTTTACACACTGTATGAATTGGCTTTCCTGTTGCTTGACAAAATACTTGACACCCATAATTTAAAGGAGAGAGGTTTAATTTGGATCATGGTTTCAGAGCTTTCAGTCCATGGTCACCTATCTCCAGGGCAGGAACATCTTGGTGAAGTGATACAATAGGGCAAAACTGCTCACTTCATGGAGGCTGGGAAGAAGAGCATGCAGGAAGAGTGACCACAAGAGATATACCCTCCAAGGCCCATGCCCCTTAATCTACCTCCTCCAGCTGGGCCTGACCTTCTAACAGCACATTCTGCTGTGAATAACAGTGGATTAATTAAATTGATGGGTTTAACTGCCACACACAGTATTATAATATGGTTAATTCAAGTACAGTTGATATTCTCACTTCACTAGTTTTTATGTTACAAGCAATTTTAATCTTCTCCTTTGGTAACAACAAATGTTTTGAAAAGTGATTGCTTCTTTAATGGTGTCTGTGAATTCTCTCCTCTGCCTCATGAGCTATTTCCTATGTTCTTATTTCTGGCTTTACTGCTCCACCTAAATTATAAACTTGCTCCACAGAACAGCCTTTGGAAGGCACATACATGGAACAGTCCTTTACTGTTGCCCAAATTCATTAAGTCAGCATATTTTTTTGCATGCCTTCCTTGGGTCAGGAATTAGTGGAGTGTTAACTCCGTGCAGCATTATGTTGCTTATCCATTTTATTTTCTGTATATAATGATGTTTTGACTTCTTAGAAGCCTTTCTGGCTCAGGAGGGACTGCCTATCTGTCCTTCTTAGTAGCTGATGCCTAGAGATAGCAGAGAGTATAGCTGGGAGTTGTCTTTGACTTGCAAATGAACCATTCCAGCATTACCTCTCTTCTTTCCAGCCTGCCCATCAGAGGATGCAAAATTCCTTACCTTCATCATCTCAGGGCCAGGCACCTGGTAACTGTGGATCACTCCTATAGTTTAGACTCCATTGAAATTATTCAAACTAGCCAATCCTAAATGACAATTTGGCGACCTTTCCGTGGTTCCTTCAAGAATGTGAAGAATGTGTTCTTCTCTCTGAAGTAAGCTTTGAGAAGATGGTTTAAATGCAAGTAATTTATCTTGGAGGTGAAGGAGTAAGGAAGTGGGGAAATGACACAGGAAGTAGCCAATAAGGAATACATACTTATATAATGGGATGAATAAGATATATTATATATAGTTGTGCTTTGGCTACAATGTTTCCTTCAGTAAGAGATTACTGCTGTGTGACAGTAGTCTACTGAGGTGATATTGCCTGGTGACATCACAGCTGTCTTAGTTTGTACAAACACACTCTATGATATTCACACTTGGACATGGTTAGCTAAAGATACATTTTCCAAAACATATCCTTGTTGTGAAATGACACATCTGTCATCTATCTATCTTGTGGTATATCATCTATATAATCTTTGTATATACAAAATAATCTATCATCTATATATAAAAGATGTAAATAGATGACAGAGAAACATAGATACTTATTTATATTAAGGAATTAGCTTTTGTGATTGTGGGGACTGGAAGTCCACAATCTGTAGGACAGGCTAGCAGGGTCAAAACTGAGGCAGAACTGAGGCATAAAATCTTGAAGCAGAACTTTTTTTTTTTTAAATTTTTTATTTAAAGGGATAAAGCAGAAAAAGGAGATAAATATTACAGAATTTCAAAAAAACATAAACAGTAAGAAATCACTAGTTGATAAATTATATATTGCTCTTTTAGAAATAGTTGTTCAAGTTACAAAATTAAAGCACACAAAATAGTCACTCAAGCAGTGACACTGCAAACAGATTTGTTCAACAATCAAATAAGAACTAAGAAATACGGGTAACAATCCTGCACACATAAATATACATGCAGTTATATCTTTTGTAGCACTTCCTATTTTCTCTTTTTTACAATAGCAATTATACATTTTTTTATTTAAAGAGAAAAAAACAGGAAAAAGGTAGAAATATTATAGAATTTCAAGAAAAGAAGATAAACAGTAAGAAATCACTAGTTGATACATTACATATTGTTCTTTTAGAAAGTTATTCAAGTTACAGAATTAAAGCACACAAAGTGGACACTAAGGCAGTGAGAGTGCAAACAGATCTGTTCAACAATCCAATAAGAACCTAGAAATACGGTCATCAATCCCACACACCTAAACATACATGCAGCTATATCTTTTATAGCACTTCCTATTTCCTCTTTTTTATATAGCAATTATACATTTTTAAAATTTTATTTAAAGAAAAGAAAAAAAAACAGAAAAAAGGGTAGCAACAATACAGAATTCTAAAAGAAAGAAAGAAAAAGGAGAATGAGAAAAAGTCCCACTAAGAAATCATAATTTGTAAATTATGTACTGTCATCCTGGATGTAGTTGTTCAAGTTACAAAGTTAAAGGGTACATAGTAAATATTCAAACAGTCAGACTACAAACAGTTCTGCTCAAAGATCCAACAAAGATTCAGCAATATGGTCATCTATTTTACACACTCAAACATACATACAGTTATATCCCTTAGAGCACTTTCTTTTCCTCTCTTTTTTACAATAGCAATTAAACATTTTGGTTTTATTACTCTTGTAGTTCTTATTTACTTTTTACACTAGCGACACAATATGATATTCATAAATATAATTCTTATTTATTTCACTAATGAGGATAGTCTCAAGTTGTTTCCATTTGCCTATGAAAGCCTCAAGGTCATCCTTTTTATAGCTGAGTAATATTCCTTTGCATAAAAATGCCACATCTTTTTCATCCACTCTGCAGTTGATGGGCATCTTGGTTATTTCCGGGATTTAGCTATCACAAGTTGTGCATCTATGAACATGGGTGCACATCTATCACTGTGATATGAACTTTTCATTTCTTTGGGGAAAATACCCAGGAGGGGGATAGCTGGATTGAATGGGGCTTCCAATCCTAGTCTTCTGAGAATTTTCCATATGGATTTCCATGTACTGGCTTGAATTTGCCATGTTATGTTCCAGTTGTTTCTTTCTGCTTTTCCTCTTATTTAATTGCTTATCCTACCTGGTGGTTTCTTTCTGTTGTTGTTTTGGGGATTGTGGTCATTTTTATCTCTGTCTAGTATGTCTTTCAGTACTCTTTCTAGGGTTGGTTTGTTGGGCATGAATTTCTTCAGTTGTTCTTTGTTATGGAAGTATCTTGTTTCTCCATTAAATTTGAATGAAAGTTTTGCTGGGTACATCAGTCTGGGTTGAAGGTTGTTTTCTTTCAGGGCTTGAAATACCTCACTCCAAGCTCTTCTTGACTTGAGGGTTTGTGCTGAAAAGTCTGCCGTGATTCTAATGGGCTTTCCTTGATAGGTGAGTTGTGTCTTTTCTCTGGCAGCTCTTAATATTCTGTTTTTATGCTGTATGTCTGAGATCTTAATTATTATGTGTCTGAGTGTGAATTTATGTTGATTGTGACTGTTTGGTGTTCTATATGCCTCATTTATTTGCATATCAGATTCTTTCCCCATGTTTGGGAAATTTTCTGCTATTATTTCTGTAAATACTTTACATATGTCATTTGCCTGGACTCCTGTATCTTCACTAATGCCCATTATTCTTATATTGTTGCTCTTGGTATCATCATGAAGCTTCTGGATTGTCATTTCATGCTGCTTTGTTATTTTTAAAAGTTCTATCCTTTCCTGATCACTAACTGTGATCCTGTTCTCAAGGTCCAAAATCCTATCCTCAGCTTCCTTTAGGCAGTTTTGCACACTTTCAATAGAATTTTCTGTTTCTTGGATGTCTCTTTGAGTTTGTTTCATGAATTCTGCTTTTTTCTACATTGTTCATTCAAAGTTTCAATCAGTTTCCCATGCTCATGTACTTTTTTCTCTAGTTCTTCTTTAGCTGCATTCAAGAACTCCCTTACCAAAGTTGTTATTTCTATCTTTACATGGGAGACTACTTCTAATTTGATTTCCTCTATAGCCTGATGCAGTTGTTTTATTATTTCACTCACTATCTTTTTAGAGATTCCCAGTGTGTTACTTTTGGGGTCCTCTATTTCAATGTCTCCTATACTTGCTTCTGGTGAACTATATGTTTGAGACTGCATTTTGCTTTTTTGTTTTGTCATTTTCACTCTGCCTGGTGTTTTTTACGTGTAGGAGGGGATCACACACACTGTTTTCAGACACAACAAAGTCGTATGGTTAGTTGTAGGGGGTTTTACTACTGGCCCTATTGGTCCACTGTACACCTCTATTTTAGGGGTGTACTCACCACACTGATACAGTCAATCTGGTGTAGTCCAAAGTTCACCACCTGGGAGCAAAATTCCAAATTTTCTCACATTAACTGAATCCTGCTGAGATCTTCTGATGTTACAGGTGGGAGGGTGGGCCCCGCTGAAGCAGTCCAGGGCAGTTTTCAGTCTTGGGCGGGCCTCCGCCAAGTTCCCGGTGGCAGGGTGGGCCTTCAGTGGAGGTTCCAGGCAGCTTACCCGTGATGCAGGATGAAGCAGAACTTCTTAGGGAGACTTCATTTTTGCTTTTAATTCCTTGAAACTCGACTATACTACTGAGAGTAATTTTCATCTGAAGTCAACTTAAATTCATAAAAATGTGAACTGCATCTTCCAAATACCTTCACAGTCACACTTAAATTAGTGTTAGATTGACTAACTGGGTATAATATGTTAGTCAATGGACACATGAAACTAAATATCATAACTGTGACTGCTGTGGGAAACTGGTTTTTATTTGTATTTTTTATTTTTGGAAACTGGTTTTTAATCTGCTAGGAGCTTTGAGAAATGATGTGGAGCACACATTGGAATGATCTGCACAGACAAACTGAAGGACTTGGGGTATTTATATCCCCATTAGCCATTGCTTCAGGATCACTGGGAATGGGAAGCAGGAGAGGCAAGAAGTTTTGGAGACTAGTGGAAGCTCTTTGACAAAATAAAGCAAGTTGTAGTAGTTGGAAGTCTCTCAGCATGTACTAAAGTGGTTAGGATGAAGGGAAAAGTAGACAGTTGACTACAAGAGGCCTCTATTCATGAAGTACAGAAAGCAGAGGATAGAGGGGCCAGGCCATAAAGAATTTGGCAGGGCATTGAAGAGTTAAGTCTTTATACTGAGAATAATGAAAAGGTATTACAGTTATTCTTTGGTATCCATGGGACTGGTTCTGGGACCCTACTGCAGATGATAAAATTCTGAGAATTCCCAAGTCCCTCAGAAAATGGCACATATTTGCATGTAACCTATGCACATCCTTCCTCATACTTTAAATCATCTCCAGGTTATTTATAATACATACTATGATGTAAATACTATGGAAATAATTGTTAAACTATGTTGTTTAGGGAACAGTAAGAAGAAAAAAGAAGACTGTACATGTTAAATAGAAATGCAATTTTATTTTCTCAAGTATTTTCTATCCAAAGTTGGTTGAATCCATGCAGAACCCAAGGATACAGAGTGCCAATTTCATATTGGGTGGGGAGGTGAAAGGGAAACAAAAATGACCTGCTTTGTGTTTTTAAGAGATCTTTAGGTTGAAATGGAAAGAAAGTGCAAGAAATGGGCAGACAGGATGTGCTATTTAGGAGAACACTGTGAGAGTCCAGATGTCAGATGGTAGTGGTTTGGAGAATGGAGAGAAGACAATTAGGGACATTCATAGGACTAAAGTCTCAGATATTAGTTACTGAACTGGGTTCAGCAGTGGCTTAAAGGAAGGTATCAAAACCACTCCAATTCTAAGATAACTTGGACTTATTTTATGAACATTTTTTGGATAGTTGGTACCCCAGTGTAGACTACACAGCCCAAAAATTTGCCTGTAACAGGTTTAACTATGAAAATAACTACATGTGACCTTGCCTGATGCCTGATCTGTTTCCACATCTGAAGATGCTTATTGCATAACCAGAAAACTCTCAGTGAAAATACAGCTGGAAAGTATAATGTCAATGGAGGCTAAACAAGGAAAACAATCTCTTGATTTCTTGGCACTGGACAATTTCAGAATGAGCCCAGGGTGGCAGGAGGCTGAGAAATCAGACACCCAGATCCCGTCACCCTGAAACAGGTGCCTTGAAACCTCATGAGTTAGTTGCCCCAAACATTAGCTTTTCCTTAAATTCTCACCTGCTTTTTGTGTTAGGTTTTGTTTTGTCACTATGTGGAACAAAGGATGGATTTACCAACTCTGAGGGGAAGTGACAAGAGTGGATAGAAGGGGACTGTCAAGTTAGGATTCTACCAGTTATCCTTGGTTTTAAGAAGCCAGGTACAATTTAAGTATAACAGAAACCCTCACGGTGACAAGAGACAGAAGGATTCTTGGGTCTTCTTTCATGACCTATTTCTCACCAAAGGTGAAGATTTGTGTTTTTCTCTAGTCTCCTTTGCCAACAATGCATAAAATGCATTTTCCCTTATCCTTACTCTTACCCCAAGAAGCAGATGGGCTGCAACAGGAGGCTGCTGGTGGTGGTGGTGGTGGTGGTGGTGGTGACAACCATGATGTTTCCAAGAATGAAAAAGAGACCATATTTTATATAAGGAAAGAACTCCTTAAAACACAAAGAAGAAGTTTCTAAAAAATGCATACTTATGACCCAAAGGAAAATTACCAGATTCTCTCTCACTCCAGCAAACCTATAACACTAACCTCTTTCTGTTATCAGTGGGTCAGTCCTGGGCCAATGGGCTGGCTTCTCCATCAAAGCTGTATATTTTCAGCTCTTTTTCTCCTCAAACTGAAGTTCTTTCCCCATTTTTTCTTCTACGTAAAGCTTTTGCCTATAAATCCATGCTATCACTTTAGATTTAATTTCCATTATCATGAAGCAAGTTCCCACATGCACATTGTATCACAACAAGAAGGGAACAAGTGGTGGTGGTGGACTCTCATGAAAGCAGAATCTCCCCGCCCCTGTCCCCAGAACTGTAAGACTTATCCTCTGGTCCAGATGGTGAATAGGAGATGGGAATAGATCATCATGACTAGTCCATGCAAATGACTCAAAAACCAAATTGAGCTTTACTTTTCATTGGTGTCCTTCAGTCCAGGTTCCAATGTTTCTCATGTCTCATGGTGCATAGTTATCTCCAAACAAAGGGCTCAAGTTGGGGTGAACCCCAGTGATCCTCCATGAAGATTTGTGTTATACTTAAATTGTGGCTCCTGGTGTTAATGGTCTTTGTAGTCTCTTCCTACATTGTACCATGAATGGTCTGTGCGGTAGGCACAATAATGGTGTCCAAAGATGTTCCTGTCCTAATACCTATGTCTCTGTGCTGATCCTGAAGACTTTTGAATACTTTATGTTACATGAGAAGGGAGAAATAGGGTTGTAGGTGAAACCAATCATTTGACTTTGAGGGGGGAGAAAACGTCCTGGATTATCTGAATGGGACTAATAAAATCACTGGTGTCCCTAAGTGAGGAAGAAAAAGATGGAAGTGTCAAAACCAGAGAGATAACTTCACCAGATCACCTCTGTATTTCTGGCTTTAAAGGGAGCCATTATCCAAAGGCTACAGGCAGCCCCTAAAACCTGAAAAAAATAAGAAAGCAGATTCTCCCCTGAAGCTCCAAAAGAAATGAAGCCTAATTAACATCTTAATTTCAACCCCTTAAGAGATATTGTACATTTCTGACCCCTAGAACCTTAGAAATAATAAATCTCTGTTGCTTTTGGCCACTAAATTGGTGGTAATTGGTTGCAACAGCAAAAAGAAACTAATACAGAAAGAACATTCAATAAATACTTGTGGAATTGAATGAATTTTAATTCCCTGTGCACTAATCCATCCCACTTGATTTCAGTGAATCTTTCTCAAGTGAAAATCTGATCCAATCATCACCCAGTCCATGCGATTTTCATTTTGGTGGGAAGATGAGTCAATGCCCCTTCAAATTCCCACAACTCTCAGACCATCTTCTAGCCCAGTCTGCTCCCCAACTCATGGAAGGTCCATTTGGACATCTTGCTTCACCCCAACCTTACCCTGCCCTCAGAGCCTGTGTGCATTTACATATGCTATGCCTTCATCCTGGACTTAGGGTCCTCTCCCCAATTCATGTAGTGAATTGTTCCTCATCTTCCAAGATGTAACTCAAATATCACCACTGGAAAACTTTCTCTAGAACTTGGGTCAGAATGACCCAATTTTCTCCTAATTTTCTGCACACATCTACGTCCTGACATTGATCTGCCAGCTATGCTAAGCTTCTTATCTGCCTCTAGTATCACATAGAAGAGATGGCGAGCTATCCACAGGCAAAGCTGATATCTTAGTCATCCTTGCATCAATTTGAGATAAGGAATTTGGGGAAAGAACACTATTTTCAAAGATTAAAATCTAGCCCAAGCATTGTCCTAGCATCTTCTTTGGATCTCCTGTTCAGAGATTTAGTTAAACCTGACTCACCTTCCTTCCTTCCTTCCTTCCTTCCTTCCTTCCTTCCTTCCTTCTTTCCTCCTTCCTTCCTTTCTTTCCTACCTTCCTTTTTTTCCTTCCTTCCTTTATACCTTTTTGTCCCTCCTTCCCTTCCCCTATCTTGGCTTTCTCACCTCCCCCCTTTGTTTCTTTTTGGGGTAGATCCTGCCGTCTTGTCCACGTTGGCCTTAACTTCTTTATTTTAATGTAAATCAAGTAGATAATCAAGAAAATACAAAAAGCACTCTTCTTATTTCTATAAAAACAGAACAAAATTACATAATAAGATAATTAGAGAATAACAGTACTTAATGCAAGATATATCACAATCTTAAAAAAATGGCCAAAACATTCCTCAGAGTACAAGTCATAGACAAAAAAGACTCATTCAAAGAAAAAGCAGATAGGGCAACATGATACTCTACACAGAAGACCTCAAAAACTACACCAAAAGACTTCTAGATTTAATAACCAAATTCAGTACCATAGCTATATACAAAGTCAGCATTTGAAAATCAACATCTTTCCTGTACACAAATAGCAAACTCACTGAGAGACAAATTAGAGAAAGAACACCTTTCACAATAATATCCAAAAAATGAAATACCTAGGAATCAATCTAAGGAAGAAAGATGAAGACCTCTACATTGAAAACTACAGTACTCTGAGAAAATTGAAGAGGATATCAGAAAATGGAAAGATATCCCTTTCTCTTGAGTAGGAAGAACCAATATAGTGAAAATGGACATACTTCAAAAACTGTTGTACAGATTTAATGCAATTCCAATTAAAATTCCAAAATTTAATTCACAGAATTAGAGAAAACAATCCTAAAATTCATTTGGAACCATAAGAGACCTAGAATAGTAAAGATAATTCTGAGAAAGGGCCATCACAATCCCAGACTTGAATTATACTTCAAAGCTACTATGATAGAAACAACGTGGTATGGGGGGAATAAAACCAGACCTGAGAATCAATGGAATAAATTAGAAGATGCAGAATGGACTCTACATGTACTTAGCCACCTTATCATTGACAAAGGTGCCAAACACATTCATTGGAAGAAAGAAAACCTCTTTAATAAATCATGATAGAAAAACTGGCTTTCCACATGCCAAAGATTAAAATTAGACCCATATCTTTCACCATGCACTAAACTGAAATCAAAGTGGATCAAAGATCTAAATATTAAAACAAAAATTAAATCTGCTGAAAGATAGAGTAGATAGACCTCTTGAAAGCATCAGTGCAAAGATTTTGTGAACAAAATCCTGATGGCACAGGAAGTATCACAAAGAATCAACAACTGGAATTTCATCTTGTTGAAAGGCTTTTGCACAGCAAGAGAAATCACCAAGAGTGCAGAGACAAACCACAGTATGGTAAAAAAATGTTTGCCAACTGTTCCAGATCTCAGATGAAAAGGAAAGGAAATAAAACAAAAGGAAAGGAAAGAAGGGAAAAGTGGAAAAAAAAAGAGAAAAAAAGGAAAAACAGAAACAAAGCTTTTGTGAATGGGGAGGGGAGGAAGGTTGAAGGGAGGGTAGGGAAATAGAAAAAAAATCAAATTATAACACGTACAGGTACAAATTCTGTATGATGAATGTGATCATTATGAATCTCTAAAATATAACGATAAAATCTGATTGGAAAAAGAAAAAAAAGTATATAAAAGCACAAAACTTGCTTTTCCATGGACTAAGAGAAACTAGTAGCATAAGTGAAATAAATTAGCATATATATTAAAATATTTATGAAACAAAATAGATAATTTAGGGGAATATATAACTTCTCATACAAGAGAAATCATGTAATATTTAAGCTTGTGTGTCTGATTGATTCCACTTAACATTATGTTCTTCAGTTACATCCATTTGCATGCAAATGCTTCAATTTTATCTTTTTTATGGTAAAGTAGTACTCCATTATGTATAAATGCCCACATTTTCTTTATCCAACTGTTGATGGACATACACACTGTTTCCAAGACCAGGCTATTAAAAACTGTGCTACTGTAAAATGTGTATGCATGTTACCTTATAATATGATAACTTTAACTCTTTTGGGAAGATACATACAAAAGGGATAACTGGGTCAAAGGAGTTTCTATTTTTAATTTTTTGAAGAATCTTCACATTGATTTTTATAGTAGTCGTACTAGTTTACATTTCCACTAACAATGTAATGTTTCCCTACATTCTCACCAATATTTGTTATTATTTGATTTTCTGATGATAAGCCATTCTTTCTGGGTAAGATGGTATCCCAGTTTTAATTTGCATTTCTCCAGTGATCAGTAATGTTGAGCATTTTTTAAAATATAATTATTAGCCATTTTTACTGCTGAGAAGTGTCAATTTCAGTTGCCCATTTTTTGATTAGGTTTTTAATTTTTGGGTATATATATATATATATATATATATATATATATATATATTAGTTTTCTGAGGAATAGCTGGCAAAATTTTTTCCATTCTGTAGATTGTCTTTTCACTTTGTTGTTCTTACTTTTGCTGTGCCTAAGGTTTTTAATTTGATTTGATCCCATTTATTGATTCCTGTTATTACTTCTTGTGCAATTGGGGTTGTGCTCAGAAAGTCCTCACCTATGGTTATATCTTCAAGAGTTTTACCTATTTTACCATCCAGAAGATTGAATGTGTCTCTCTTTTAATACTTAGATATTTTGATTTTAGTTTAATATATGGTGAAATATATAGGTCATATAGATATCTGATTTTACCAGCATCATTTATAAAAGATGTTATCTTTTCTCCAGTGTATATTTTTGGACCCTTTGACAAGATCAAATAATTGAGTACACCTGTGGTTATTCCTACTTCCTCCATTCTGTTCCATCCATTCACATGTCTATTTTTGTGCCAGTACAATGTTGCTTTAATCACAATAGTTTTGTAGTATAGTTTCAAGTCTGGGATTGTGATGTTTACTAATTTGCTTTTGTTACCCAGGATTGCTTTTGTTTTTCTGGGTCTCTCTTTTTTTTTTTTGTTTGTTTTTTTTGAGAGAGGGTCTTGCCTTGTGTCCAGACTGATGTTGAACTCACTGTGTAGGCCAGGGTGGACTCAAACTCATGGTGGTCATTCTGCCTCAGCCTCCTTAGTTCTGGGATAACATGGTTGTGCCACCACATCTGGTTAAGTCTCTTTTGTTCCATGACCATAAGTAATTAGGCCTCTTCTTGTTCCATTGGTCATAAATGGCCAATATGAATTTTTGGATTGCTTTTTCTAAATCAGTGAGAAATGATATTAATATTTTGTTTGTGATTGTATTATATCTATATATCAGCTTTGGAAATATGGCCATTTTGATTATATTGGTTCTGCTTATCCAAGAATAGAGAATATCTTTCTATTTTCTGATATCCTCTTTGATTTTCTTTTTCAGAGTGATATAATTTTTATTTTAGAGGTCTTTCACTTCCTTAATTAAGTTAATGTTTAAGTATTTAACTTTTCTTGAAGCTATTATGAATAGCATAATTTTCTTAATTTCTCAGTGAGTTCATTAATAATGTATAGAAGCACCATTAATTTTAGTGTGCTTATTTTGTATCTCCCTACGTTATTGAATTTGGTTATTAATTCGATGAGACTTTTGGTGGAACTTTTTTGGGTCTTGCAAGTAGAGGATCATGTTATCTGTAAATATTGATACTTTATCATTTTCTCAGATGCACCTTTTATTTCGTTCTTTTGTTTGATTGCTACAGTTAATGTTTCTAGGACATTTTTATCTTGTCCCTGAATTTTGAGGACAGCTTCCCGTTTTTTCCCCATTTAATGTGAGATTGGCAGTAGATTGAATATAAGTAGCTTTTATCAGATTAAGATAAGGTCCTTCTATACCTATTTTTTAGGGTTTTATCATGAATAGATGTTGAGTTTTGTCAGAGGCTTTTTCTGCACCTATTGAGATGATCATGTAATTTTTGTCTTTGCTTCTGTTAATGTGATGAGCTACACTTATTGATTTGTATATATTGAACCATATTTGCATCTCTGAGATGCAGCCTATTCAGTACAGTGTATGATCTTGTCGATGGTTTGTTGTATTGTGTTTGCCAGTACCTTGTAGAGGATTTTTGCTTCTATATTCATTGGAAAAATGACCTATAATTCTTTTTTGGTTGGATCTTTGTCTGGTTTTGCTACCGGGTTAATTCTAGACTTCAACAATTATTTTGGGAGTACTCCCACTCTGCCAGTTTCATTAAAATGTTTGAGAAATACTGGTGTTAGATCTTCCCTGAAGTTCTTGTAGAGTTTGGCTGTAAATCTATCAGGTCCGTGATTTTCTTGGTAGGTTTCTTGTTACCCCTTTAATTTCATTGCCTGTTACTAGATTATTCAAGATTTTTAATTCTTCTTGGTTCAATTTTGGTAATTCAATGTATCTAGGAATCTCTACTTCTTCTGAGTTCTCCAAGTTTTTTTAATATAGATTTTTGAAATAGTTGCTATTAATTTTTGGATCTCAGTAATATCCTTTTCAATTTCACCTTTTTAATTTCTAATTGCATAGATTTCTATCCTACCTTTCTTTTTTTCTTTTTTCTTTTAAGCATTTGTCTATTTTGTTTATTGTTTCAAAGAATCAGCTCTGTGATTCATTGAGTTTTTCTATTTTTTTTAAGTTTCCAAATTCAATTGATTTGTGCACTGATCTTTATAATTTCCTTCCTTATATAAGCTCTGGATTTGGATTGTCCTTATTTTTCTAGATCTTTGAGGTACATAATTAGGTTATTTATTTGGATTCATTCTGTTTTCTGATGTGGGCATTCATAGCTATAAACCTTCCTCAGAGGCCTGCTTTCACTGTGTCCCATAAGTTCCGGTATGTTGTACTGGCCTTATCATTAAATTCTAGGAACTATCTTACTTCAGCCTTAATGTCCTCTGTGACCCATTGTTATTTAATTTCCATACACTTGCTTAGTTTCTCTGGTTTCTTTTGCTATAGCTTTCTAGTTTCATTGCATTATGACATGATAATATGCATGGTAAAGTTTTGATTCTTACGCATTTACTTAAGCATGCTGCACTGGCTAGGATGTGGTCTTTTTTTGGAGGAAGTACTATGTGCTGCTGAAAAGAATGTGTATTATGTTGCTATTGGGTGGAACACCTTATAGATATATATTAAATACGTGTGTTTTAAGGTTTAGCTCAACTTTTCTATTTCTTAAAGTCAGACAGACTGCACGCCCACACAAAATTTTAAGGTCATTTGTTCTTAAACCATTCATCCAGACCATTGGCGTATAGTTGCTATCTCAAGTGACTCACCAATAAAAACAAGGACAAAAGTAGCATTTCAAGATCTACTCACAGTACCCACAACAAACTGAGACTTAGACTTAAATGTTCTTTCTTAAGTCTCTTTTGAAAATATCTTGTATGATTAAATCCCATGGAATAATAGTACACATCAAAGAAAATACTGACTGCTTGGAGAGAACAAATACTACATTTTGCAACAGTAGAAGACAAATGTTCCAAGATAACCTCTAAAACAAAATGTCAGTAAGTGTGATCACCATAGAAACAGAGAAATGATAATCATTGTTGTTCGCTAAACCCTGAAGTTACTGTCCTTTCTTCAAAAGGAAATCCAAACTGTCATTCTGTGCAGTGGGCCCCTAGATTTTGGCCCCACCCTTTCCCTTAAGGGTGTACTTTCACCTTGCACTGGTTTTTCTTTGCAATAAATTCTGCCTTTACTGTCACAATGCTTTTCTGTGTCATGGCTGAATTCTTTCATGAAGGACACAAGAACTGAGAAACTCTCCCACCAGCCTGTTAACAATGAACCTAATAGAAAGATGGAGAAATTGAGGCTTACAGGGTTAAGAGAGGAAGCCCCAGGCTATACACCTGAAACCTTTTAGGTCTAAACTTCATGCTATCAACAGGCATCAGAATATCTGGTATGTATGCGCTACTTCTGTTTTTTTTTTTAAATCCTAATTATGATGAACTCTCTTATCCTTCAAATTAAAAACATAACAAGCAAAACTAGAGACTTGAAAGGAAGGTTTATACCACAGGACACAAACACTGATGCGTCCAGGGGTCAGACAGTTTCTTCAGCAAGTGAAGGGACATCTGGGGCTCAGAAATGGATCCTTTTTCCTGAGTTTTTAGTTCAGCCTTTAATCACTTTAGTTATGATATCCTTCACCATCCTAATTTTTATATCATTAAATCTATGTTCTTTTTCCTGTAAGGCTTTTGGGTTTATAAAGCCTTGCAAGGCTTTATAAAATAACTCATATGGGCGCAGAGGTGCGCCCGAAAGTCCCAGTTGCTCTGAAGGCTGGAGCCAGAAGATGGCTCGAGCCTATAAACTTGAAGTCAACCAGGGCAACATAAGGGGATGCTCATCTCAAACAAAACAAAACAAAACAAAACAAAACAACAAAAACCCCTCCTCTATTTCCTTTAGTGCTTTGTATTCTTTTTTTATGTAAAAATTTAAATCTAGGTACTCTTCTAAAATATTTGAAGATAGAATCTTTTCTTTCTGAACAAAAAGTCGAATGTCTTTGATTAACTTTGGTTATTTTGAGTAATTCCTTCATTTGTCCAATTCTCCAAGCTAGAAAATTCAAAGACACCCCAGGAAGCAATTTAATGAAACTGGTGTGAGATGCAGGAGACCCATTGGCTCGGCTGGAGCAGCTTCAGGTTCTAGAAGCATCGCGTGGTGGTCTAAATCTGGAAATGCTGTTCTGCTCTTTCTTCCTGTCTCATTAAATCACTGAAGTGCTAGGAAGAGGGCTTTAATCATCCTGCTGAGTGTTTTCTATTTGGGTCAACAATCCCTGAAATACTCTGGGCATCTCATCTTTGCAGCCACTCCAGGCTCAGCCCTCTAACCTTTCTCCACTTCTCCTTTTTCCGCTTTCATGATTAGGTTGGTTACAATAATTATATTAATCATTCTATTTCTGTAATGTTTATAACCGGAAGAAGAAGAAACTATGCAGGAAATATACAAATACAGTGTTTTGTAAGTCGGTTAGAGAGAAAGTGGAAGTTGATGATCATTATCATATGCCGCACACACAATTTTACTGACAGTTTTCAAGTAAATAGTTCTTGGTCTTATTTATAGTTCTGCCTTTTTTCTTCTTTCCTGCCTCCAACTTCTGTTTTTAATTCTTTATAGTTTCTCCTTCTGCTCTCTTTGGACTTATATTTTTTCTCTTTAGTTGAGTTGAATGCATAGGCTTCTTAATTCAGAATTGCTTATTTATAACAAAAACATTTAAAGCTAGGTCTTTCTCTCCCAATAGAATCTTGGCAGCTTTCTCCAAAGCAGAGGCTTTACAGGCACATGGGTGCAAAGTTCATTTATTTAGTAAATCTGCATCATACTAATTCTGGGGGAAGCTCAGTCCTTGCAGGCTGAGTTGTACCCCAAAAGTCCTTAGCTTGCTAGATGGCCCTGCATGGGGGTATCAGGGACATGGAACAGCTTTCCTGAGACTTTCTCTTCTATTCTAAAAGCAATGATGGACTTTAGTAGAGGAACAGATACCAAATTGCATGTTTCCTTTCTTTTTCAAAGCCCAGCTGTGCTTCCAGGTTTTACCTTAGCAAGTACAGGGAAATGTTCAGACCTTTGGTGCATTATTTAAATTTACATAGAGCTCAGAAGTAGTACATATGTCTTGTAGGAGAACTTCCTTTTCAATTTTGGTCTAAATTGTTCACTCTTTTTCAGAATTTTGTGTTATGATATTGAGGCCTTTTTCAAAATAAATAATTGTAGATTGTTTTTTATTATGAAGCTCTTTTTGTTGAGTGTCTGGAAGAGTTATTTGTCTGTATTTTGATTTTGAAGCCTATGTTCTGTATTTGTGGGGCACTCATCATTTAAAGTGACAAAAATCTGGTTAAAAGTGGTTTAAGCCAGAAAATGGGGACCTTCTTAGAGTTAACTGATACGCACATTCACATACAGAATATTGACATTGAGGCATCCAGCTGGATTAGATGCTGAACTAGGGTCCTGAGAAGCCCTTCTTTACATGTCCACCTGCTGGCTCTTTTCTCTGTGCTGATCCAGGTCTTCTCTCCACCAGCTGGGCAGCTCTAGCAAATCTTTCTGTGGAGAGAGCTCAGATCTTACTCTCCTTTGTCTGACTTGGCCATGTGCCTGTCACGGAACCAATCATTATGGCTACAGAGACAGATGCTCTGATTAGAGTCGGGCTGACAGAGCACTTTTTATCCAGTACATAGATTTCATGGTCACCCTCTTCCTAAAGCACTTCGGTAATCCAGGCAAGACTCATTGTAAAGTGTTCCTATCTTCTCTCAGGGTGTCCAAGTCTCTTCCCCACCTCACCTAAGCCTCTCTTTACAACCTTAGCTTCCACTACCCTTCCTCTCTCCCACACCTGGGCAACTCCCTATTTCCAAACAAATGTGTCCTTTTGCTTCTCTGGTTTGGTACACGCTGTTTCTTTTTCTAAAAATACCCTCTTCCCCCTTATCCTGTGGGAACACTTGGGCAGAGTCAGTCCATCTCTTCCCTGGAGCCCTCCTCTGCTATTCCATGTCACTGTGGACAGGACTTAATCATGTGAAACTGCCCCGTTGAAGACAAGGGTATCTATAGTCGGTAGACATCCAGTTAATATTTATTGAAAGAACGTGCAGACATGCCATCAATTCTCCCATATTCTCTTGGTTATTTTACCTATGTTTTTATCATAGGGTATCTCCCATTCCACCTCCACCTTTGTTGAAGGGCTATCCTCTTGCCTCTAGAACTTGTGTTTCTTGCACATTCCAGAAGTATCTAAAAACCAGAAATATCTAAAAGTTCCCATACCCTAAGGACAGTTCTTACCCAATAACTGATCCTTTGGGGGATACAAAACTCCAGCTCCTTGTTCCTAATGGACAATTCTAAGGTATGAGCCACTCTGTCCCCAGAGCTCTTCTGCACAGTGAGTCACAGTTACCCTCTATAATTTGCCCCATTACTTGATAACGTGCCCTGGCTTCACCTCTTTCTCTTCCCCACCCTACTCACCAACTCTGCTACTGGTTTTCCTTGGGCACATTTCCTCAAATCACTTTCACATAAATCCCCAGATCTGCCTTTGGGAAACTCAGACTAAGACAGAGTTGATGATTCAGTGAACACAAAGAAAAGCATAAATAATTCAGAAATGAATAAATATTTATTGATTGGCTACTGCATGAAAAAAATGGGACCAGAGAGACATCCTTACTGGAACATGTCTTCCTGAAGAGTGAAGATTTTTACATACAAGAGAGAGCCCATACAGAAAATGAAATGTGGTGAAGAGAAAGCAACTATGAGACTCTGAGAAGGAAGGATCGCCATGGACGCAGGATATAAGAAGCTGGGAGGACTGCCCAAGCAAAAAAGACACCTCATTTGGGGGCTCAGGTGGTAAAGACAAAGACCCTGTGAATACAGCAGTTTAATTAGAGTGATAGTTTAAGGCCAGGACATGAACATTTGGAATCCATTCAAGTGAGCTTGGACCTTGTCTCATAAAGTGATGGGGGGAATCAACATTAATTTATTCATTCAACAAACATTTAAGAGTACCTGTAATATGTGGCACACCCACATAGGAACAAGGTGTACTCCAGGAAGGAAGGGTGTTCCTTACTGAACTACCTATTCTGTCCACCAGAATCTTGACTATATTTCTTAGTTGGATCCGCCTAACATTTGAGGATAGATTTTTTTCTTACAGTTTTACCATGTGTGTATATGCTTTTCTGATCATAAGGCAAAACATTATCATCATAAAAATGCAAAAATAAACTGCTCACTTGAATGGATTCCAAATGTTCATGTCTTTTCAAGACAAAAGAGTTGAAAATCTTCTTGAATGGGAGGTTGAGCTTCTGTTCAGCCCGTGGAAACTTTATGGAGAGGAGGAAGTCCCTAGGGTCAGGTTTGGCCTGGTTTCTTGGAATAATATTTGGAGGAGCGGTGTCAGCCAACTTCTGTGCTGTATTTGTGTTTTTCCTCCAAGTACTTAGTTTTGTTCAGTAATGTCTCTGTGCTTTGAAAGGGGTTTATAGTTAGGTTTAGGTGAATGTCTGTGACTGGAATGCTATGGGACAAGAGGATTTTAATAGTCCTACTGAGTGTTTTTTATTTGGGTCAACAGAACAAATGATTTAAGACAGACTGCAAAATGCCGAAGAGAACTAGTTTAGAGGATAGTAAGCAGGATAGCACTGTAAGTGATGTAGGAAGGGATAGCTAAGGATTTCTTGGGAAGCCAGAGGGACATGTGGAAGACTGCACTTTCTGCTATCTGGGATAATTGGGGACCATAGTTCTTATATTCTGAATATGTGAGAAATGCAACTTTATTTAGTAGGCATTGTTCAGTTATGTTTGGAGATCTCCTTGCTGCATATTTTATTTTATTTTTTCTGGAACAGGGAAATTAAACTTATGACCTCATGCTTGGCAGGCAGGTGCTGTGCTGAGCCATATCCCCAATAATATTTTATATATTTTAACAGAGATGTGAGGTATTCTCCACAAAGGTTATACCTGTTTATAGGAACAGGCAGCCAATTGTCCAGTCATCATTTCTAACACTAAATTTTATTCTTTAGGAATCCAATAGATGAAATTTAACAAATATATATACATTTACATATATATTAGTTAAATATGATTATACATTTCACTTGCATATACCCATATTTAATAATTAGTAAGATTGAGTATCTTTTGATTTAGCATTTTTTAGTCACTTACATTTCTTTTGCAATCAACTAACTCATCATGGTTTTGACAGTTTTCATCATTTTTTGTGCTTGTCTCATTGATTGTAAGAACTGTTTATGAGCAATATTATCAGTTTTGCTTGATGTATCCTGCAAATGGTATTCTCAGTAGAATGTAATTAAGTAATTATCATGGGGCTTTATATTTCAGTATTTATGACAATGACTGCTCCATATTTCAGCAGATATAGTTATGAAGTCCTCTTTCCATTCTCTTTAGATATACTTGTGTGTTTGTTGAGACATAGCACTAGCTCCTAACCCTGTAACATTAGGTATTCTCCATGCATTTGCTCATCATTTGGGTTTGTCTTCAAGGTGGCTGCATTATGTCCTTAACTGGATTTTTCCAGAATGTCTTAAGAGCTGTGTTATCTGAAGTCTTCCTTATTTGAGCATATCTTTCAATTCTCTTTGCATATGAAAAACACTCCAACTCAATATATAATTCAATGACACCGATATTCTTTTTGGGTTCCTGGTGGAGAAGAAGTGGCAGATTAACTACATAAAGAATTCAGCACACTATTGATATTCTTTCTGGATTCCTAGTGGAGAAAAGCAGTAGGAAAGTCAGGAATAGAGAGAGTGAATGTGTGAATCAGAAATGAACAGAATTTCAAATAGCCAGAAGAGAAGATTTTGAATGTTCTCACAAAAAAGAAAAAAATAAATGCTTAAAGTGATTGCACTAGGTAGTTTTCCTGTCACTGAGAAACAATGTTTGACATTCAATTTTAAAGGAAGAAATGTTTTATTTAGTTCATGGTTTCAGGAGATTCAGTCCGTGGTTAGCTGGCACAGCATAGTGGAAGGGCATAGCGGAGCAGAGCTGCTCAGTTCATGGTGGCCAGGAAGCAAGGCAATTGAGCAGGACTGGAGAGAAAGGGCCTGGGGGTCAGATATAGTGTCCAGGGCCACATTTCCATGACCCACCCAGACACGCCCAAGAGTATGCTTCACTAGTCTACTGGGTATTTCTTAATCCAGTGAGGTAAGTAAATCAGGATTGACAGTCACAGGAATGGGTGTGCTTATTATCCTGATTTGATCATTACGTAGCACATTAGTGCCTCGGTTCATGAACCTAATTTATTTTACAATTTTGGAAAAGATGACTGTGCTTGTGTTTGTGTGGAAAAGCTCATGGCAGTTGTGTTTGTTACCTGATGCAGAGTTTGCAAACAAAAACAAAATTTTGCCAAATGTTTCTGTTTGGAAACCGAATTGTTCCCAAACCAAAGTGTTCTTGAATGGTATACCTATATACCACTGTATATAGGTGTATGCATTGCATTTCATTTATACATGAAACATTCATCTCATAAATGTATACAATTATTACACATCAATTAAATTCCTTAAAAATAAATGAAATTAGGTTGGGGATTTAGCTCAATGGCATAAGTGCCTGCCTTGCAAGTGTGCGGTCGTGAGTTCGATCCCTGGTACAAAAAAAAAGAAAATCTCACAAAAATAAATGAAATTAGACTTGGAGACAGAGAGTGGTCAGGAAGAATAGCTACAACTCATTCATTTCATTAGGAAAGTAAAATCTCTCAGAATTCCCCTTCCTGCCAGGAAGCTTCTGCCTATGATTCATTTGTGAGAGCTGTGACACGTGAACACATGGCCATCTTGCGTGCAAGGAGCAAGATGCATTTAGAAGAAAAAAAAGAAAAACAGGGAATGGAAATTTATAGGCAATTTAAAGTGTCTACCGGGATGCAGAAAACCTGCTATGATCAGTACCAACAGAACAAAACAAAAACCTGGGATAAATTGAACTATACTGAAACTAAGAACTTTTGTCTAGTCACCAAATACTGTAACATCACAAGGAGAGTGAAAGGGCAACAACATCTTTCAAAAATTGTTGGTTTATTAAAAAAAGATTCTGACCAAGGCATTGCATCCAGAATTTATAAAGGACAATAAATCAATAAGAAAAAGACAACCTGAGGAAAAAATTGGCCAGTTGTAACACACAGAGAGTGCGATTCACAAAAGACTATCTAAACAGTCTCTAAACATTTGAAAATGTGCTTTCATCATTATTCCTTATGAAAATATCCATAAAAACCACATGAATGTATGCCCATATGTGCATATCTGTAATAATCTCAGCATTCCTAGGTGCGGAGGCAGGAAGGTTACAAGTTCAAGCCCAGCCTGGGCAACTTAAGGACTAGCAAGACCGTGACTCAAAAATAACAAATGAAAAATGGCTGAGGATATAGCTCAGTGCAAAGGTCCTGTATCCAATCCCAAGTACCACAAGATGACCACTCATTCACTCACTCAATCAATCAATTAAAAAACCATATAAGTTACCATTATATACCTATCAGTATGGCTAGAATAAAAGATGGAAATTACCAAGTATTGGAGAAGATGGGGAGAAAGTGGAGCTCTCGTACTTTGCAGGTAGGAATGAGAAATGGTGTGGTAACTTTGGAAACCTGGTAATGTCTACTAAAGCTGAATTTATGCATGCACTGTGTCCTGATAGTTCCATTCAAAATGCCCAGCAAAGGAAGAAATATACACGTAAGTAATACACGTGTGTTTATTCCACAAAAAGCATGTACTAGAATATTCATAATAGCTGTGCTTGTAATAATCCAATCTGGGAGTTACCAAATATCTCTCAACAGGAGAATATATAAATAAATAAGTAAATAAATAAGACATGTTCATAGATGGAATACCATGTGCTAACGACATTAAGCATGCTACAGATATATGCCATTACATATATTAATTTTAAACCTAATGCTGAGCAAAAGAAGCTGTGCAGCATATGCTGTATGGTTACATAAAATCAGAAATAGGATAGACCAATCTATGCTCTTAGAGGAGTATTGACAGATGGGCAAGGAAGGGGTGGGGAGGTACTGAAAAGAGGGCACGATGCATCCCTCACCAGTGATCTTCTTCTCCATCCAATCCACCTGTTAGTTATGCACTTGCATCCAGCATGTGGAAATTCATTTTGATGCACATTTGTAATATGCACTTTCCCATTTGCATGCTACACTTGAACAAAGAAAAATCCAAGATTTTTGAGAAAATGAGATTTTTCTTAGTGCATATTAATTATACAGAAAAATGGGTTTTGTTGTGTGCATATATCATGCATTGATTTTATCTACTCTCTTCTATTTTCCTTCATTACCCTCCCCTACTCTTCTCCATTAAACTTTTCCCTTCTCTACTGGTCTCTCTATTTCCATGTAATCTCTCCCCATCTGATTTCATGTATGAGACAGAGCATGTGATAAATGTCTTTCTGAGTGTGACCTGAGTCTGACTCTGACCTGAGTAAGACGTGAGTCTTAATACGATGATCTCCAGTGTTAAAAAATGAATGCCACACCAGCTGTGAGATTAGGAAAAAGGTCTTCATCATCTTCCTGCCTGACTATGAGAGGTGTTGCCTATTGCATCTATATTCTGCAGGTCCATCACGGCACAGGAGTAAGCACGGTCACCTGCCACTGCCCGACTCACCAAACTCATCCTTAGTTCAACCAAAGGAGCAGCAACACACAGCAGTTACTAAATATATCTCATTTGTCATAGGCGTCCCACAATCAACTGAGCTAGAAAGTGTATCACAATGAAGCAGTGGGAAAAAGGCAAGTTAGTTTCTATGGAGGGCAGTTGTGTAGTTCCAGCAAGAGAATGGCCATGTTGGAATGCAGGCCAGTGGCATCAGGTTTTCTGAATTTTCTATAGATGCACAGGCTAGGTATGGTGGTGCACATCTGTAAGCCCAGCTGAAGTAGGAGGATCATAAGTTCAAGTCCAGCCTGGACTACATAGTGAAACTCTGTCTCAAAAAAAAAAAAAAAAAAAAAAAAAAAAAAAAAAAAAAAAAAAAAAAAAAAAAAAAACCAAAACAAAACAAAAGGAAATTCGTGAAGGCCTTAAGTTTCGAATTGTGGCAATTCATTCAAATGAACCAGGCCAATCAAAACATGTCTTGGGGCCATACTTGGCCAACAAGCCTACTGCTTGCAAGCTCTGGGCTAAAACTTGAATGAACAAATATGGAAATACTGTCTACTGGGGCTGAAATAGTAAAAACAATAGTTGCTCTTTTGGGGCACTCACTGAGACCTTTACCCAACAGTATTTCTTCAGTCCTACACCATTTATGTAATAAGAACATTCCAGGAAGAGAAGAAAACAAACCAAAAACAAAACAAAATGAAACAAAACAAAGAAAAAGAAACTTTCATCTATTAGAGGCATAGCTAAATTTCAAAAACATTAAAATTTAAAATTAATAATACAAGGGTTTATCTTAGAAACAAATTAAATATAGCACACATTCTTATTGAATTTTTACAAAACCATTATGGGATAGGAAGGGGGTTAGACCCATTTTAGCATGAAGTTAAGTGAGGTTAACTAACTGTTGCAAGCTCACACATCTAGCAAGTAGCAGGGCCAGCACTTAACACAGATCTGTTACACACCCACCTGTACCCCTAATCACTGCTAACATTGCTTCCTAGAGTGTGGTATGAATACTATTGACACCAAATAGTATAGGTTTTGGTGAATATTATAGTAGGCTAAGTAACTGTGATAAAGAGACCCAGGCATGTAATGGTACAAATGAAATTCAATGTATTTCTTATTCATTTAACAGTCCTTGGGTACTCAGGGGTGTGGGTCACATCCCATCCCTGAAGTCCTTCAGGGCTGTGAGTGACTCTATTCTTTAACATGTGGCTTCTAAGATATTACCAGAGCAGGGAGTTGCAAGGGGAAAAAGCATGGAGAAGGCAGCTGCCCTAGCTTGGAAGTGGCAACCACTCAGTTTATTCAGAACAACCTAGGCCACACAGACCACAGAGAAGGGCTGGAAAATGAGATAGCCACGCTCAATTAAATTGGAAGGTGAGAATAAATTTTGGAGGAAAAACTACTGCTATCTTTCATTAAGTAACTTACAAGATTGAGTAATATTGAATCACAGAGAATGTCTCAATGTGGTGCTAAAAATGTCTTTAACACTTCTTGCTTCTCTTCTTCCCCCCACCCACCATCACAAAGAAAGTAGGTGTTGGTATCCCATAGAACTACTATTTATTTTCATTTTTTATAATCACTGCTGTTTTTTGGCAATTGATATTGGGCATGGATTAAAAAAATTTCCTTTGCAAATTAATGTATTGAGATCAAAAGAAGCCAGAAGAAATTTTAAGATGTCAAGTTATTGTACACATAGGTATTACAAAAATTGTGAAGGTGTTTTGCAAATAACTGAATGCTGATGAAGAGTGAACCATATTTCAGGCACTATGACCATGTCCCTGAATCTGAATGGAGCAGCCCAAAGCTAGGCCCTACTTCTCTGTTCCCACTGGCCAGGTCCTCAGTGCATGAGCAAGGCTCTGCCCAGTACCTAAAACTGGGGCTGGGAATATCTTCCTTCTCCTCTTTTCCTTTACCCCATTGAGCCACACTCTAGAGTGGGTACTCTGTCTGAGTATCTGACAACTGGCTGTCACATGTCCTGAGGGAACAAGTGGGTGTGGAGCCAGCTCTGGTCCTGGAAATGATTGAGACTAGACTACAGTCTGGAGCCCTTCTCCTTCCTGGAAATGACAGCTGACACAAGCATTTCTAGGTATTTCACCTGGCTGGGGAGGAAGAACCAAACTTGCCCAGGGCATGGAGGACCATGGTAAATTCCTTGGAAAATGAAGTGTATTCATGTGATCTGATAAGCTTTGTTTCTAGGATTGCTGCAGGCTCTGGATAGCCATGTAATGAGGCATTATTAATTGACAGAGAAATGCAAAATGGAATGTTGAGATGATTTCCACTCCAGAGCAGCAAAAAGTTGGAAAATCTGAAAATACCAGCGAATGGGGTGAGGAGATGCTCTCTCTTACAGCTAGTGGGGTATCTTGGAATATTTACATTGGGAAACAAATTGGCACTATGTGCTCCTTAATAAGCTTTTATGCATGTGCCCATGGAGGTGTGTACAGTTTTGTTCACTGTAGTGTGGTTTGTCATGGCAAAACACATTTAAAAAAAAAACAGAACTGGACACAACCTAGATGTCTAGTGTTTGGGGGCAAATTAATAAACTACGGCAATGGCAGTCAGAGTAAATAAACTTGCTCAAATGTAACAATATGAGGGAGCTGAGAACCACAATACCACATAATGGCACAATCTCCTATTAACAAAAGTCTCCCAAATTGGTGGCTTTCAGCAACAATAGATGTTTATTATTATCACAGTTTTTTGTTTATTTGTTTGGTTTGAGGCAGGGTCTCACCATGTCGTGCAGTTTGGCCTTGAACACCCTACATAGCTTGTGATGTACCTGCCTCAATGTCTTGAGTGCTGAGACTACATGTGTGTGCTACACCTAGCTTTATAATCATCATTTCTGTTAGTCATGAAACCAGGTGAGTTTCTGGCTTGGGATATTTTGTGTTGTTTTAGGGGAGATGTAAACTGAGGCTGCAATGGTTGAAGACTTGGTTGGGATGGGCGGACCCATTTCTAAGAAGGTTTAGTCATATGTGTGTCAGTTGGTGCTGACTATTGTGCATGTCTGACTTCCACGGGGCTGCTTGAGTATCCTCGTGACTTTTCAGCTGACTATTCCCAGAATGAGTGATCCAAGAGCGTGTAAGAGTGAAGGGGCAATTTTCTTATGACCCAGCCTTGGAAGTCATATACTGATACTTCTGTCACAGTCTACTCAATAGGAATAAGTCACTAAATTTGTTCCACATTTTAGGTAAGAGAACGAGGCTCCACCTAGTTAATTATATTTCCACTGCTGAGACAAAATGTTGAGATAATCAGCTTTATAAGGAAGAAAAATTGATTTTGTCTCACAGCTTTGAAAGTTTCAATCCATGGTCACTTGGATCTGTTGTTTCTGAACCCATGTTGAGGCAGAACATTATGGTGGGAACACGTGACAGAGCAAAGCTGCTCACCTTATGGCAGCCAGGAAGCAAAAAGAGAGATCTCAGTTTTATAATAAAAACCCTCTTCCAAAGTTCCTTAAGTTGTGAATCCATCAGTGGGTTAATACATGAGTGAGGGCAAAAACTCTTACTATTCAGTCACCTCCCTAAGGACCCATCTCTGAACACTGCTACATTAGGGACCAGGGTTCAATATTTGAGCATTTGGGGGATATTTTAGAGCCAAACCATAACACAAAAGTATAATGGTATTTGTGGATATATTTCAAAACTTGCATATGTGTGGTCTGTTACCATTTATGTAGTTAAAAATGACATATATGAGCCTGGATAATCAGTTTGTTATCACCCTTGCTTTGGAGATAGCCTCAGGGATGGATTCCACATTTGGGCTCTGGAGAGTCTTTCTTTTGGGTTTGCTAAGCTTTTAAGATATGAATCTTGGGTTAATAGGAGTCATTTAGCCCTTCAGAATTAAGAAAGTCTTTCTGAAGACTGAGAGATAAAGCCTTGATATAATCATTTGAGCACCTGAATCAAAATATATCTGTACCTGAAGTTCTTTCTCTGGTCTTTTCAGTTATATAAAACAGTAAGTTTCCTTTTTAGCTTATAATTGCTTGAAATGGGGTTCTGGCCCTTGCTACTATGGTATTCTTCTTGGACACAATAATTACAATGTTGGTGCCAGGGTTTAGGACACAGTTAAGATGGAGTTTAGATGTCAGGTATTGTAGAGGTTTGTAATGATTAGTTCAGGCCCTCACAAAAACTTGACTGGATTATAGGAGTAGTCTCTAAACCAATCCCTTAATGTCACCCTCCTTCTTTATTTGCTATCTGCCACAATGCAGATAGATTCTGACTTGGGAGCCAAGGCAATCATATTGCTCCTATGTTCAAAACCATCAATGACATGAGTATCTGGAGAATCAGCCCTTAAAGCCTCGTTCCAAGTTGCCTGATACTTGATTTCAACCTTTTTCTCCAGGACAATGTTCCACTGCACTTCAACAGGCGTGTACACACACACACACACACACACACACACACACACTCACCTCTTTTCTCCCACTTAGATTTAGGTTTAGAGGGAAACATGTAGCACTGGGGTTAGAATTAAGACTAAATATGAGCCTGTGAAAAGTAAACTCTATGGTGATCCTCAATGATTCTTGCTTCTTGGTATTTATACATTTGAGTATTTCTGCTTTGTTCACCCATAATTAAAAAGCTCATCTGTGTAACCAGTACATTATGGAAATGATGGGATATGTGCGATATTAATTTTTTATACCAACTTGACTGGGCTGTGGGTACCAAGATATTTGATTAAACATTATTTCTGTGAGGATGCTTCCTAATGAGAATAGCATTTGAACGGATGGACTCAGTAGAGGACTACCCTCCTCACATGATTGGGCATCAGCTACTCCAATGAGGACCTGAATAGAAAAAAAATAGCGGACAATTTGGTCTCTCTGCCCAACTATGTGAGTTGAGACCTTGGTTTCTCTTGACCTCAGACTGAGACACGTAGGATTGGTGTTCCCCATTCTGAAGGCTCCAGATTTGAATTAAAATTTAAATCATCAGTTCTCCTGAGACTCAAACTAACATTATACTGCAATGGCTTTCTTCTAGTATGCAGATAGCAGATCGTGGACTTCTTAGCCTCCATGGTCATGTGAGCCATTTGTCTTTACAAAAATGTCTAGGGAAAAAAATTACATGTGTATAGGTATATATTTTATAGGTATATATATTTACATATATATGTAAATATATACAAGATAAATAGCTATACTACTAATCTCTGTTAGTTCATCCAAAGAAACAGTTTGTGTTTTCATTGTTTGATTTATCATTTTTTGGTGTTTAAATCTTGTAATCTGAACAACAACTTCTAAGATAACAATATGCAACATATTAATTAGTGGTAACTTCCTACTATTTTTTTGAAATTCTGTGTAATTTCTGTCCTTTTTTCTGTTTCGCTTTTTTAAAATTAAAAAATGTCTATTCTATGCTTCTGTTCTTTAGGAGAATCAATTATATACACAGGTATCTCTTAAACCTCTTTGCCAGTCTGCTTATCCACCTCCATCCTTTCTCCCTGGGAAACTTTTGAATCTGTTTTTTAAATAAATTGACTTGATTTTATGGAACAATCTTCTGCTACCTGTATCTATTGCTACATATATATATATTTTTTCACTACCACAATATTATTATGTTCTAGGATTATTTTCTTATTAAGAATTTCTTTGAAGATTCAATAGTGTCAAGTTGTGTTAAACTACAAATTAGCAATTTTCTTCTTATATTTTGTCCCCTGAGCAGTAAGAGTGACTTATCCAGGGAGGTTTGCTCTGATTCTTCCTATCTATGTCCTTGTGACCTGTTAGGTCTTTGTATATATCCAGTCATTCTTCTTTATTTGCCCATTTTTACAGAAGGAGGTCCATGTTTGTTAAACACTGGATGTTAAGAGGAGTTAAACAGTCTGTTTAAATATTTTTGGCCTAGACAAAGCAAGGAGGGAAAAGTGCATATTTACTGTACCTTTACTTTGCCCTATTAAAGAGTCAGCAACCTGTGGAGATAGGGAGGGAACTTCAACCCAAGGCAGATGTGTGTTTCTCCTTTATGCCAATGTCCTCTTGCTTTCTTCGTGTTTGTTTTAGGAGCCAGATTTACCTGGAACAATGCCACCTTCTTTAACAGGCCTATCTGGCCTTTCTGGGAGTCTTTGGAGTGTCCCTGTTTAATATAGCTTAAAGGGACATTTTGGGTACTCTAATAAATTTAAACTTTGCTTCCCCATAAACTGGCCTTGTGTTCTATGTCCCTTTGGAACTGACAAAGTTCAAAGGGATATTTTGGTCGCTCCTTCTTCATTGACTGAAATTTTCTGCTGCAGGGCATAGCAGTTCTTACCCTCAATTCTATCTAAGCCGAGTGTATCTTACATGGACTCCTACTTATGTTTCTGAACTACTGTAAGTGGTAGCCTTTCTTATTTTCTATTTGTGGAATTTTTCTTCTCTGCATAAAACTTGCTTTTGTTTTGCCTTATCCTCCTTTCTTTGGCCAACCCAGTCATACCTCAGGCCTTAGATTAAATCCTACTTCCTCCAGGAAGGGCTCCAAGATCACCCAAGTAGAAACCCCTTGCTATGCTCTTACAAATGCTTGTGTTCTATTGATCTGTCTTTTCCTGTAGACTCTAGTCTAAAGAGTATGGTTGTTGCCTATTCACTCTTTCATTCAAAACAATATGTACAAAGACCCAAGTTTATGTGAGGTAATTTTCACATTTTGCACAGTACATACTGCAGATTATTTACTGGAAAAATATTTGGCCAATTTCAGCAAAATAGGCCTGAGGTCATGGCTGATGTAGAGAAAAGAATGTTGGGGTACCAGTGGGCGGAACATTGCCACAGGCCCAGGAAGCAAGATCAGTAGTAGCATGAAGGAAACTGAGAACTCTTAACCTAGGGTCCAATCTTTAACACATGGAGGACAGCCAACTTCCAAACTGTAGCAGTGATTGATTGGTTGGGGTGAGAGCAGAATCTTCCAGATTTTTTGCATGACTAACTGGGCAGAAGGAGGTGTCATTTCAATTTAATATTGGATATAGTGAGGATAAATGTGTTTGGAAGGGAAGAGAGCAAGTAGAGAGCAAGTCTAGCTTTGAATGCAGAGAATTTTAAGGTGTTTGAAGGGTGTGGAGGTACAGATATTTAGAAAGCGATTGAAACCTGTGGATCTGTGGCCCCCTAAGTATTTTACGTAGACTTAGAATTATGAGTCAGGTGAGGATAAGGGCAGCTGTGGACAAGAACAAGTCCTCCTAGAGTTGTCAAGTGAAAAGAAGACTAAAAAGAAAATCATGGAAAATTGTCACTTGAGAGGCAATACAGAGGAAGGGAAGCCAGCAAGGAAGCTGGGGTAGGAAAAATAAAATCAGAGAAATAAGAGCAAAACTAGACCACTCAGTGCTACACCAGACATGATAAGGACAATTTTAATTCACTGGAAAAAGAAATGTGATTGAAAGTTCAGCACATGAAAAAAGATTCAGCCTCATTTATGATGGAAGAAATGCACAGTAAAATAATACAGAGGTATATCTCTAAAAAATAAAAGATATTTTTGGAGTAGACTTAGGTTCAAGTGAAATTTGAAAGGTACAGAGATTTCTCACATGTCCTCTCCCCCAACACAAACAGCCTTTCTCATTATTAGCTCCCCCACCAAGGGAGTACGTCTGTTGTAACTGAACCCACATTGATCCACCATTAGCACCTAAAGTCCCTAGTTGTCATTAGGGTTCACTCTTGCTTTGTCTATGCTGTGGATTTGGATAAATATATGAGATGGCATGTTCCCAGTGTAGTTTCCCTGCCGTAAAAATCCTTTGTGCTCTGCCTAATCCCCTGATCTTTTATTGTCAACATAGTTTTGCCTTTTCCAGAATGTCATGTCATTGGAATAATGCAGTATGTAGAATTCACAGACAAGCTTCTTTCACCTAGTAATATGCATTTCAGTTTCCTCCATATCTTTCCATGGCTTGGTAGCTCATTTCTTTTTTAACACTGAATCATATTATTATATAATGCTGGTATGTCACAGTTTACTTCTGCCTTTAACTACTGAAGGCTATTTAGGTTACATCCAAGTTTTGGCAATTATAAATAAAGATGGTATAAAATATCTGTGTGCAGGTTTTTACATGGACCTAAGTTTTCAACTTCTTTTTTTGCTCCCCTTTTACAACTATAAAATTGACAAGAATGGAAAAGTTTAATGCTGTGTTAGAGAGGATATGGGGAAATAAGCACTCTAAAATAGTAAAGACACATCCAGTAATTCCACTTCTAGAATCTATGAACAGGCGTACTGATACATGCATACAGAAAGTTTTATAACAAAAAATTCTCTGCAGCAGTATTGTTGTAGGGAGGAATTGGACAAGACCCAGATGCCCATCAATATGGGGGTAGCAAAATAAATTAAGGCACATCATTTCAGTGCCTTAATGATTTGAGGGTTGCCAAAACAAATAAAGGAGATGAATACTGATGCGGAACATTAACGTATTTGAAGTGAAAAAAAGCAGTAGCAAGACGTAACATGCTGTGCTATTGATGTAAAAATGGGTGAGGGTGTGGCTTTGGAACCCAGCTCCCTTCATTTAAATCCCAGCTCCACTGCTTTCTACCTATGCAAACAGAGAAAAGTAACTTGGGCCTATTTTCTCAGCTGTCACTCTTACGAGGTTATCAGGGGTAGGAAGAGGAAACTGACTTTTCCTTTTTGTATTTTTGCTTTTTAAAAAAATGATGGGACAACGTCATCTTTTGTTGTGGTTTGCAGTGCCTAGCAAGTGCTAGGCAAGTGCTGTGCCTCTTATCTACACCCCCAGTCCTACCTTAACTTTTTAAAAATAAAAGTCTTAACAAAATAAGTTAGATAAGTAGTAGATAAGGATGCAGAAAAGATGCTTTGTCACTGTCACCATCATCACCACTACCATCATCATCACCATCATCACTGCCATCAGGGAAATACACATGAAAACCACAACGAGCTACCATTCATGCCTCTCACTGTGGCTTAGTGATAAGGATGGGCAACACCAAGAGTTGATGAAGATGGGGAACTCTTGGAAATCTCGCACACTGTTGGTGGGAATGTAAAATGGTAAAGCCACTTTGGAAAATAAGATGGTAGTTTCTTATGAAGTTAAGTATACACCCATTTTAATGATCAACAATTCTGGGAAATTATCCAAGACAGATGGGAATTTATATTCACAGAATGACTTATCCTTGCACATTCTTAAAAGTTTTATTCAAAATAGCAAAAAACTCCTGGGGCTTGGATGGAACACAGAGGTGGAGCAATGCCTTGCATGTGCAAGGACCAAAGTACGATTCCCTGTAGTGACACAGCAAAACCAAAACCAAACAACAATGACACCAACAACAAAAAGATCCCTCCTCCCCAAAAAACCACCCCAAAACTGGAAACAATTTATTAACTTGGGAATGGATATGCAAGTTGATATATTCATACCATGTGACAAAAATGAATGAACTAAATTGATGAATCTTCACAACATGTTAGGGGAAAGAATCCAGAAGTTAAAAACCAAATGCTGTCTGATTACATTTATAAAAATTTAGCAAAGACAAAATTATAGTAATAAAAGCCAAATTAGTGGTTGCCAAGGGGTAGGACTTGGGAAAGGTGAGTGATAAGAGACACAAGGGAACTTTGGAAGTACTGTAATGGAAAAAGTCTGTATCATCATAGTGGTGGTGGTGATGTGACTGTATGTGTTTATGAAAACTCCAAAAGAGCACATAAAATTGTAAATTCTATAAACAAGGTTAGATTTAACAAAAGCAACTCAGTATAACAATAATAAACTTGTAAAAAGGTTGCCTGGTCTATAATGTTCAGTGACACAGACAGAGCTTGGGCTGTAATGTTCAGTGACAGGGAAATTAAACAGGATGAGCTTGGGAAGGGCCCATTTGGTTGGTTACTGCAGCATCAGGGAAAATGGAGAAACCTCAAACTAAAGCAGCTGAAGAGTTGGTAGGAAGTGAAGTGGAGGCAGCCATCCGAGGTTACCTTCCAAGAAATCTGTCTGTAACAGACGTGGAATATACATGACCTAGTTTCTCTGGTTACAGAGGTGGCAGCATTGTGGTTCATCTGGTTGGTACAGTCTAATAACCTGCGAGGGCCTGAGTATAGTGAAGTGGTGTACAGTTTTTGTAGAAAGCACTTTGAAACCAAAAGACCCAACATCCCAAAGTGTAAACTCTTTGACCTGACCACCAGGAATTTATTCCAGGGAAATAAATAGATACCTACGTAAAAGAAATATAAAATCAGTGCCATTCACAAATGAGCCATTAGAAAGAACCAAAGTATTGGGTAGTAGGGGTTGTGGTGAATGAATTAATAGTTTATCTCAGAGCTCACTTTCAGTCTTTAACTTTTTCTTGGTATGTGTATGATACTGAGAATTGAACCCAGAGACTTTGCACTGAGCTTTATCCCTGTCCTTTTTTTTTTTAATTTTGAGACACAGTCTTGTTTAATTTCCCAAGATGTGCTCAAACTTAAGATCCTTTTACGTTGGCCTTCCAAAGACTTGGCCTTTAACAATTTTCAATCTTCATAATAGTGGGAGAGGAAAGGATTGGGTGAGTGAAAAAAGGGACAAGGGGTAGATTTTTGCCAAATATCCTTTTCTACCTTTTGAATGTTGAAAGATGTGAATATATTAATTGTCCAAAAGTTTAAAATTTTAGTAAAATAAAAATTATGATCTACAGCTATAATTAATAACATGGAACACATTCCAGTGTAGTCCTTAGGGAAAAAGAGACTACAGTGAAAAGTGTATATGCAATATACACATAACATATATATATATATATATATATATACATATACACTGTATATATGTAACACATATGTAATATGTATATATACTGCACACACATATGGATACATGTAATAAAGTGTCAGCTATAGTTGTATCTGTATAGTGGTTGTGACCATGGTTTCTCTTTTTGTATATGTACTTTCTAATTTTTGAAAGAATGATAAATGTATTTGGTGTATAATTAAAACATACTATTTGGGTACTCATGGGAAAACTGGTGAAACTGAATGAAACCCATAGTTCACTGTGCCATATTGTACCAATTCTGACTTCACAGTCTGGACAAATGACCCCCACTTTGTGACACTAACTTTAGAGGAGGCTGGGTAAAGGGAATATAGGAAATCTTCATTTTTGCAAGTCATTTATAAATCTAAAATGATTTTGGAACCTGAAGCCTCTTTCCACTTTTTCTGTTTTATTCATGTGTTGCTATAATTGCAAACATTTAACTAACTCTTCCACTGGACAAAAAGCTTTCTGGGGAGGAAAGGAGGACCATAACAACAGGAGAGAGATTTTTAGGACAAGAAGGCTTCGCAGAGGCAGAGGAGGAGGCAGGAGAAGCCGTAGTTTGGAAGGTTGAGGAAGAGGGGTGGGATGTGCTAAGGTAGAGGAGGCAAATAAATAAAGCCAACAGGAGATAAAAGTTTACGGGCATGAGAGTTTGTTTATGCCAACCTACCCGAGTTTCTCTGCAAGGTGGGGGCCAGCTCACCTGCTGAAGGTTAGGGGAATGAGGAAAGGGTGGAACTTAAGGCACAGAGAAGGCCTGGAAACCAAAATGAGTCATGCAAACCAAATGACATGAGAGAGCAGTATTTCCCAATCATCCCAAGAGATAAGAGTCACTTGGAACTTATTAAAGTGATGTGCCTTCTTGGCCTCCAATGTATACTGCCCTACTCCGCGATTTCCTGGGAGAAGCTTGATTGTCTTTATGTTTATCAGGTGTCCCAATGGGTCTTGCCTTGAGGGTCACACGCAAAACACTGATGCAAAGCAATGCCAAACCTTAAAGGGTCCATCTGTGGTCTGAGTGAGACCCAGGCCTCACTTGGAGGTAAGTCAGGTTTAAAAATCTCATTTGAGACCTAATAAATTAGAATCAGATTCCTAGATGATTTACGCACACATTAAAGTTTGAGAAGCCTTATACTAAGTCAGTAGCACTGGTCAACTGGCACTATTACATTATTGTCCCTAGAGTAGTTAGCCCATTAACAGGAAGAGGAAACTCCCATATGGGACTGATGTGGAGTTGTGAGGCTAGAAAGGAGAGGAGGTGTTAAGAGGGCAGTTGAAATGTTAGCATATGGGGTCTAGGAAGGAAAGAAGATAAGAAGAGCTGGTGATTTGGGAGTTTAGGGAAGACTGAGGGGGTCTGTAGGTTCAGACTGGGTACAGGAGGAGGGGACAGGGAAGACAAAACTGGAAAGGAGAAGGCACAGAAGGTATTTTGAATCCCAGGTGTAGTTTTGGGTTGGTACTGAGGAATGAAAATGAAAGCTACTGAAGGTCAGAAACTCAAGGAATTGTGGGTTCTCCTGATTTCAAGCATAATTTGCTCAAGATGAAGACCGATGTTTATGTGTTCAGCCACTGTTCTTTGAAAATCCATGAGACTTGGGTAGAACTCACCCATATCAAGGACAGGCATGAGACATGATAGGGTCAACTAGAATTCTCCATTCTCCAGCCACCAGGAGGGGTTCAGAGCTGGGCATGTGAGTGAAGCAGAACGAATTAGAATCCCTTGGTGAGTTTGATGTATGAGGTGTGACAGAAAAATACAATGTTTAAATTTTTAAAATTTATTACGGTAAATTATTACACTGTCATTAATCTGCCTAAAAATACTCCCCCTTTGCTTCAAATGTACCATCCCACTTTCTTGCCACTTTTTGAAGCAGTTTTGGAAGTTTCTTTTTTGTGAGTATATTTAGTTGTGCAGTTGCGGCAGCCTTGATATTCCAAATAGATTAAAACCTTTTATCTTTCATGAACATTTGGACCGAGAAAGAGTCAGAAGTTACACGGTGCCAGATCTTGTGAATAAGGTGGATGAGGACACACTGCAATGTTTTCATGTGACAGAAATTGCCATAAAGAGTTGATCAAGAAGGTGTAATCAAAAAACACAGAGAATGTTTAAGCAAAAATTATTACAGTAAAAAACACATTGCCACTGATCCCCTTAGGATACTCCAAATACAATCCATTGCTTCAAACAAACCTATCCCACCATTCTTAGCAAAGTGTCTTTTACTATAATAATTTTAAAAATTTTTAAACATTCACCACAGTTTTTGTTCACTCTGTGATATATGCTAAGGAAAGAAGAATCTCATTTTCTGAATAAATTATAGAACAGAATAGACTTGGGGGTGGTTGTGGGTGACTCCCATGCTGTGGAGAGAAGTAATCTGAGAATAAAGTTGAGATCATGGAAACAGGAAAAGGACATGGATGATGCCCCATAATTGAATACCTGGGCACCTAGCTGAAAGCTAGGTGCGTCTGCACTTTCATTTAAGAGAGTCACGACATCTCCCTCTGCTCCTTTATCAAAGCCAGTGTAATCTGGGAGTCTGTCATAACTGACAAAGCATAAATACAAGAAGCATGGATTCAGGAAGGAGACTGGGCAGTAAGGGCTGAAGTCTTCAGTAATCAAGGGCCCTGCATGATGGTGAGTGATGTGAGTATGGATGCGAGATGGCAGGATGTCAGACAGAGGAGTTTCAGAGTGGGAGGGCTGTGAGAAGTGGCATAGAGTGGTATCCCTAGAGGGCCCAGGAGAATGTCAAGGTCACCTGGGGCGAGGTTTGCAGGCAAAGAAGTAGCCTCCACTAAAAGTCTGATAACAAGGCAGGACCATCCAGACCCTAGCCACTGACTGGACCTGATCCTAATATAGGTTGAGCCCTGATCCTGGGTAAGCTGGGTTCTCTTCTGGCCTTAAGTCGAAACTTGACTCAGACTTCTTGCCAACGTCTGATCCTGTGCCTGTTTCAGACTTAGTGTAAAGTCAGAGCTGGCTCACTCTATGCAGTCATAGTCTCCCCTCATTTCTTAAGCAGCATCCTTCACCCTTGAAGACCTGGAATATTAATCAGAGATCTCAAGCCATCACCCAGAAAGCCAAATCTAGTTTTCCATCTGGATAACCAGCTGGTGAAGGCCCCAAATGCTCCTGTTCTCCCCAACATCTCTACCCCAGGGAGGAAGTGGTGAGGATATTCTCTCCGCCTTTAAGGGATTCTTAAGCCCATCAGTTCCCATAAGTCCCAGTCAAGGTAGACTGCTTTCCTGCTTAGTTAACTAGTTTGGTGATTTCTCAGATACATAGCCTTAAGCCAGGAAGGTTAAGTGAATGATAGCAGATCAATGCCTACTGCCTTGACCTGAGGAGTTGCAAATGCTGAACTACTTTTTTTTAAAATTTTTTTTATTTAAAGGGATAAAACAGAAAAAGGAGAGAAATATTACAGAATTTCAAAAAAAATCATAAACAGTAAGAAGTCACTGCTGATAAATTACATCTTTTAAAAATAGTTGTTCAAGTTACAAAATTAAAGCACACAAAATGGACACTCAAGCAGTGAGACTGCAAACAGATCTGTTCAACAATCAAACAAGAACTAAGAAATATGGGTAACAATCCTGCACACAAAAATATACATGCATTTTTTTATTTTTTGAACTACTTTTATTTATTATTTTTCTGTTTGTTTATTTATTTTTGGGAACTCATGACCTTGTGCTTACACCACTGAGCTAAATACTCAGCCCCAAAACTACTTTTATTGTTGTTGTGATTTTAAATTAAAGATGCAGCACTTTTTTTAAAAGCCAGGAACTCCTAGCAAATATTTCTCTGTGGTCCTACTTCTTTTTAACCAGAATCTACCTGCCTTAGGGCAGCAAAGAGAAAAGAAATGTAGTTCGCAGTATTTGCCCAACTGTAGCCAATTCAGATACCTGCAGGCAGCCTTCCTGATATTTGCTGCCTGGTAGATATCTAACTTTAAAATGACAACAGAGAAAATTCTGTTGAGGATCTTGTGTGAGCCTTGCCCTCATAGAGTACTTAGTATCTGACTTATCTCATTTTATCCTTAAAACAGTCATATATAGCGAAAATGAAGGCACAGATTGGTGAGGTAACGTGCTCAGAATCACACAGCTAACACGCCTTGAGATTTGAATTTGAACCAGGTAGTCTGACCTTAGAGATTAAGAGAGAATTATTGATTAGGTCTGTGGATAGATGGAGGGAGGGAGGGATTGTATAAACAAATGGAGTGATGGATGAACATATTGATGACAGGTGGATAAGTAATTGGAGGTGAAATTTCAAGGAGACCTCAGATGTTTGCTCTGAGCTCGACAGAGGTCTGAGCACTGAAGATTATGAGGCTGGCTAGGGACCCTAGATGGTAAGGGCAGCCTTCTGTCTTACCAAAGCACTCTTGCTTTTCCAGTCTTTCTCTTGTGTGTATTTGAATCACTTTTATGCTGCTGGGTCAGGAAATCCTCTGAACTGCATCGAATGACCCAGGTGTGAAAAACGGCCCAGATGATATATCATGAAGCCAGCCATTGTGGAATCATGGCTGGCTTATTTATTTATTCATTCATTTATTGGTTTTAGTTTCTTCTTTGTGTTTTTCTGAAAGTGGATAGAAGGTATTTATTATTTGTGCTGAACCCTGGTGGCTGTGGGACAGTTACTGCTCACCCCACTCTTTCACTGTGACTGTGGAGAAGAAGGGTTCTCCTCCAATTCAGAATTAAACACAAAATCCAAGCCAGATGAATCACCCTTTCACCCCTTTGATCACTGTGATTGCCTCAAGAAAATGCCGATATAGCTCAAGTATGCCCAATACAAGCCCACTATATAATTGTGGATTTTGGAATACTTTTAAGAGAGCCCCTCCTTTTCTTTTGGAGTGCTGAGAGATGGCACACATACCTAGGGCTTCTAGCATTTATCCTGACACACTGTGGGTTGAATGATGAGAATGATGCTAA
Source organism: Hydrochoerus hydrochaeris (assembly GCA_004027455.1). Lineage (NCBI taxonomy): Eukaryota > Metazoa > Chordata > Mammalia > Rodentia > Hydrochaeridae > Hydrochoerus > Hydrochoerus hydrochaeris. Next base: position 164,748 of record PVLA01003342.1, read on the forward strand.
CACGAAGGAAAGCACAGATGAAAGATGAAGAGTGAAAGTTCTGATCTCACTTTTCAGCCACTGGATTCAGCATACCTGATGCTATAGAGGCATGGATTGTTCAGTTATATATGCCTAAATGTACAACATTTATTTTTTCCTTAATCCAAAGTAAGTTAGGATTTTGTTCCTTGCCAACAAGATTCCTAACACAACACTTGTTATGTTTGTGTAGATCCAAGTTTTTAAAAGCATTTTTAATAATGTTATGAATGAGAACACAAAAAGTGTCAGATTCCTGAGTGCATGCTGTTAGCTAAACAGAGCTGTTGGACAACAGAGTTTGCCAACAGGCACCATGCAGTTTTGGTCAGAGATGTGAGCCAATGGGGCTGGGAAGATTTCTCCAGGAGTGTTCCTGGAGGAGGTGAAAGAGCCTTGTAACAATCAAGTAGGTTTCGCCTCCTCTTCCTGCTCCTTCCACTTCCAGCTGGGCACAATGAGGCTCCTTCAACTTGCAGTCTGCAATTAGAGCACGCAGTTTAGGAATCCTGCTAATCCAGGCTCCTCTCCACCCCGAACTGGCCCTGCCTTGGGACAGATGGCACAGGAACTATCCCTCAGTTTGCTGGGAGTTGGCTGTGGCTATGTGAGCTTAGCTGCACTGGGTGGGAATGTTTTCAGGGCACCCACCCTGGAGGGTGCCTGGCTGGCCATTTCTCAGGGCTGCTCACTGGAGCAGGGAGGGGCCCAGCCAGAGAGAGATCTGCTCCTTGGTGGTGTTTTCTTTGAATGCCAGTGGCCTGTTAGGCTGCCAGTTTGCATTCAGAATTCACATAGTGCCTACCTCACCACCTGTTCATCATTGTCCTTCTTTTTTTTTTTTTGAGATTTTAAGAAATAAAGCACACACCTGTTTGTGCCACTTAGAATGAGAAATAACCCCTTACTGCCAGCTTTTCAAGTGTACAGCATGCTCCTGATTGTCTCTACTTCCTGAAGTCTCCACTGTCTGAACTTCTATGATCAAAACATCTTGCTTTTATTTTTATAGTTTTAGTTTTTATTTTCCTTTAAGTCAACTCCATTCTTCTCATTTAAATACATTTTCCAAAATTTTTCATTGGAATAAAATTTATATAAAGTGAACTATTTTAAAGTGTGCAAGTTCAGTGACATTGGGTCCATTCACAGTGCTGAATAACCACCATCTCTGTCTAGTTTTGAAACATTTTCACCACCCCAAATGGAAACCCCTGGCCTATTAAGCAATCAATGCCCATTTCACCTGCCTCAGTCATAAATCTGCTTTCTGTCTTTATGAGTTTACCTCTCTGTGTCTTTCATATAAATGGAACCATACAGTATATGACCTTTTGTGTCTGCTTGGTTTTTTTTTTTCACTTAGCATAATATTTTTGAGGCACATTAGTATTTCATTCCTTTTAGTGGCTGAATAATATTCCACTTGGAAGCAACTTATTCTAAAAGGAAATTTTTCTATCACTGCTGGCTTTTCCCTCTTCCCACAGCATGCTTCCCCCAGATATATCTGTATGAGTGATTCTTTCATGTTGCTCAGATAATGTCCTGTCCAGTTCACTTCTGACCAAACAACACTATGACTACCATAGCCATAGCACTACAGAAACTGACTGCTTTTTATGTTGATGGTGTTTGTTTTTGTTTCTCCACACCTCAGTAACATGTGAGTTCCATGCAGGCAAAGGATTGTCATTTACTTGACTTAGAGATGCAGTGCTAGGCACACACAATAAGCACTTGTACCCCAACATTCCCAGATATCTTCAAACTGGTCTCTGGTACCTATGAGTGTTGCATTCCATGGCACAGAAAGTGTTTGCAGATGTAATTAAATTAAAACTCTTCTCATGGGAAGAACATTTGAGTGGTCTTAAATGTAATTACAAATAACTTTTTTTTTTTATACAGGGTCTCACTATGTGGTACAGGGTGGCCTTGAACTTGACTATTTAGCCCAGGCTGGCCTCGAACTCATGGTGATCCTCCTGCCTCAGGCTCCTGAGTGCTGGAATTATAGGTGTGTGCTACCACACCTGGCACTAATATCCTTTAAAAAAGGAGGTGGAAGGAGATTTGGTGGCATTTACTGTCCACATGATATCTGAAGCAAGATGCTACCGTGCTAGCTTTAACAATAGAAGGTGTCAGGAGCCAAGAAATCAGCTCTAGCAGTTGGAAAATGTTAGGAAATTGATCCTCCCATGGAGCCTCTGCAGAGAGTGCAGCCCTGCTGGCTTCTTAAGCCCTGTAAGGCTCATTCCAGAGTGCTGACCTCCAAAACTAACAGGGCAGAAATTCATGTTGTTTTAAACCACTGCGTTTGTGGTAATTTGTTACAGCAGCCACAGGAAACTCATACAATGCTCAATAAATATTTGTTGACCAAATAAGAATTTGAAGGTGACTAAAGAAAACACCAATATGGCTTACTTTACACAAGCTTCAGTTTACTGAGAAAGCAAGTGCAGTGAAAAATGATGTTACTAAATTTGATCTGGCTGAAGAGCTATAGGCTCCGAGGCAGCTCCCTCCTGGTTAGACAAAAGTTGCCAGTATCAGAGAGAGTTAGACTCAGTCACCAAACTACGACTTTGTTTTTGCTCACTGGAAAGTAGAATGATTTGCTTATTCTATCAGTCAATGATGCATAGTATTCCAAACTCTCAGGAGCAAGGAGACACCATATAGAGATGGCGACATTTAGACCTGATCTTGAAGGATGAATAAATGAGTGGAGGATGGGTAGAGAAAGAAGAACAGTGTTGGGCATGGCAGTTAAGTCTAAATGCCATTGAAAATTATCACTGTAGAATGAGCCCTTGTGTTAGTCAACTTCCTAGTGCTGTGACAAAATACCTGTGATAAACGGTTTATCAAGAGGGAAGCTTATTCATGGTTTCAGAGGTTTTAATCCTTGGTTGCTCAGCCCTGTTGCTTTGGGTCTGTGACAACATAGTGAGCACATCCTAGCAAGGAGCATGCGATAGAGGAGAGCTGTTCTCTTCACTGAGGCTGGGAAGCAAAGAAAGAAGAGGAGCTAGAATTCCAGCATCTCCTTCAAGGCCACACCTCCGAGGACATAATTTCCTCTCACTAGTCCCCACCTCCTAACTGTTCCACCATCTCCCAATAGCTCCACACAGTGATGACTGAGCCTTTAAACACATGGGCCTATGAGAGACATCTGGGATCCACATGATAGCAATCCTAAAACTTCTGAATCAGCTGTTGTGATGGAGAAGAATCAAAGTAGGAAGTAATGTAGTCCAGCCTTTGGAGATATCCTCCTGCTGCAGCCTGAAGTAGGGATAGAGGATGGAAACTGGTAAAGAGAGAGACTGGTCATGCAGGGAGCCCTTTGTTGCTCTGTCTTCTGCCCAGACTCCTCCTGCCTTAGCTGCTCCTTAAATGCTAAGGTCTTGCGGTCTCCATTCTCAACCCTCTCCTCTTTTGACCCACTTTTCCTCATTGGTGACTTAATCCATTTGCACTACCTTCATGACTCCCTCATATCATTTCTAGCTCAGATTTCTCTCCTGAATTTTCAACCCCAGCCCAGGCAGGAATCTGTAGTCACCATCTCCTTTTGAAGGGCAGATTCAAAAGGAATAAGTTGGATTTGAGATCCTTCTCACTCATGGGGAGATGATCTATGGGACCCCAAGGCCTCAGAAGGGAAGGTCAGAGGAGCAGAGAGGCCTGTAGCTTGGATACTTGGGAAGACAGGAGTATGTCAAGGCATGACCTACGTCCCCACAACCTGCAAATGGAATTGGTTATTGTCTGTTGGAGTCAATGACTCCTGGCCATCGTGGCTGCTTATAAAGTAGTCTTGGACAATCCTTGTTCTTCCTCACCCCTCTCCTGTGTCCGAAAGGTCTTTGGGTTGAGCATGCTGGACCTGAAGTCAGAGAGGACCAAAAAAGACTTCCTCGGGTAGATCAACTTGACATCTGGGGAAACTCTTCTATGTGAAAAACAGTTTGCGAAATTCACAGGCTCTAACCACTGGTCTGGACCCATTAGTAAATAGTGGATTGGCTATAAGGAGAATTCTCTCCTTCTGTTTCTTTGTTTCCAAGAGGCCTGAGCTGTCAAAATTGCCTGAGCTGATGTGTATGAAGTGCTTAGCAGAATCTATTGCAAACAGTAAGAGCTCAATAATGTCATTATTATTGGTGTTTTTATTAGCTCCACAAACTTTTCCTAAGTGTCAACACTGTCTTCAGTCCTGTTTCAGTCAACACCACTCCTGTCCTCACAGAGTCTAATCAGAGTGATAAAGGAGTAAACCAAAAATCGTATCAGAGGTATGTATGGTGTTACATCCCTGTAATCACGGCTCTGGAGAGGCTGAGGGGCAAGGGTTGCAAATTGAAGGCCAGCTTGGACAACTTAGGGAGACCCTATCTAAAATAAAATTTAAAAAGTACTGGGGATGCGGCTCAGTGCTAGAGTGCTCTTGAGTTCCATATCCTGTAATAATAATTTTAAAAAGAGTATCTGGGGAAGAACATTGTCTAATGGCAGAAGCTCTAGTTTCTTGGGGCTGGGGAAGGCCTAATGGAGGTCCATTGGCACTTGGCCTGGATGTGGAGGGGCGGGGGGCGGGGCTGGAGGAGAAAGGGCAGTGCCAGGCATAAGCCAGGCAGGAATGGAGGGAGCTGGAGCCAGCAGGGGTGTTCGCCCTTGACAAATGATCCAGATGCTGGCAGCCTCACCTTCGACACACCCAGCAGCAGCCTCACTGGAAATGTTCCTGCCTGTGACATCATGCCAAGGCTGGTCAATTCCATGAATCTGAGGGTACAGCACCCGCCTCCTGCCAGGGCAGTGGAGGAGGAAGCTCTTCTCTGGCTAGTGGCCAGCTGAGCATCTACTACAAGCTCCCTGTTGGTATTGGTTGCAACCACTCAGGCCCAGCCAGTCGGAAACCAGGCTTGTGCCTCTGTAACCAGATGCTGCCCCACCAGCCTGGCCTCAGAGCCCACTCCCCGAGGGAGCACCAACCAGCAGGGGTCACGATGACCTCGTTTCTTCCTGCTAGGATGCCTTCTGGCAGTTCCCCATAAGGGCCAGTGGAAATGCCACCTGGAGTAGAGATGGCCACTCCAGCCACTGCCAGAGGAGCAGGTTGAACCTGGGGGTCCACACACCCAGGGAGGGTCCTCACAGCCTCTCACTTTCAAGAAGACTATGGCCTCCACCAGAGGGATTAATCTTGAAATGCAGACCCTTCTCCACCAGGTATGAAGGACAAATCTAGGGTGTCGAGCCTCCCCTCTTCCCACTCAAAATAACATCAGCCTCACCCTTAGAAGAGACAGACACAGATTGGACATGAGATAATGTCCACAGATTGTGAAGTCAGATCGTGTGGGTTCAAATCCCTGTGTACTTCCTGGCTGTGTCACCTGAGGGAGGTAAGCCAACCTTCCTGAGCCTCCCACAAAGTGGGAGAGGCAGACCTTTCCCTTGGGCTGACCCAGAGGTTGGCTTTTTTCTTTTCTTTGAAAGGTCCAGAAAAGAAGCATTGTAGATCTTGCTGGTTTTGTGGTCCTGTCATAACCATTCAACTTTGTTTACATGGAACCATAAACAGTGTGCAAACACATGGATGTGACAGTGTGTCAATAAAACTTTATTTCTGGATACAGAAATTTGGATGTCATATCATTTTCTTGAGTTACACACATACACACACAAATTTTTTTTTTAACTATTTAAAAGTGGGGGTTGGGACCCATTCTCAGTTCATAAATAAAAACAGGATTTAGCTTGTGGGCAACAGCTTGCCGTCCCCTGGGCTAATTTATAGAAGTGCTCTCGTGCTGATACTGAGGTCTGAAGGTGTGAATGTGGTACACAGTGCACTTTCATAGGGCAGGCCACCGATGATGGCAGTAGAAGGAAGCCCTCTGGCTCTTTCTAATACTGGGGATTAAAACGCAGGCCTTCACTGAACAGCTACATCCCCAGCCCTTTTTTATTTTTATTTTTTTTTTATTTGAGACAAGGTCTCTCTAAGTAAGTAAATCACCCAGGGTGCTTTCCAAATAGTGACCTTCCTGCCTCAGCCTCCTGGAATGCTAGGATTACAGGTGTACCACCATGCCAGCCAGTGGTGCTTACTGAGCTGGTCAGTAAAAAAAGCAACTGAGGTCAGGTTATGAGGACACCACTGGACAGGCGTGTTCATGTGTGTTCTTTAACTGGTCCTTTTCTTCTTGGGAACTGCTGTCACTGCCCAGGTCACAGCCCTACCCCGGCCATCTGCTGCACCCTAAACCTCCCTCCACTGTACCCCTCACCACACACATTCCCAGGGCCCTGGGCCAGGTCTGTGCCTGAGGGTGCAGAGGACACCTCGCCCCAGTGTCAGTGACCCAAGACAGCTTAGGCACCACAGCTGCCCCTCATGGCTGGAACTGTCTTTTATCTTTGGCATCAAGCCGTAATGGTCCAGCCTTGTTACCTAAAGTCACATCTTCTGGCTCCAGTGAGGCCAGGGTATGGGTGGAACCCTGGGTTGGGACTCTGGAGGTGTCCTCCTCTCTCAACACCAAGCAAAGAACTTACTTTGGGCCCTCACCCAGGTGGCACCATTGCTTTGGCCTGCAGTTTTTCTCATGTGGATGTGCTGAGTTCAGGCCACAGGATCTAGCTCATCCTGGCCAGTTGTATTGCTGGGCAGACCCAACAGCTTTATCCACCCATGCCCATCCCTGTCTTGTCTGGAGCAGGCTTTCAGGCAGTATTTCAGAAGCAGAGACAGGAGGTCCCCTCTGCATCCTGGAGACAGGGCCTAAGTCCTTGACCGTGGCTGATAGTCCTGACTAGGTCTCTCCTCCCAATCCTGTCTCAAGGCTCATCGGGCACCTGAGTGTCTGGGAGCTGGTTGGAGAAGGCCCTTTCCAAGTGCAAGGTGTTATATTTGGGGGGCGGTGTGCCAGGCACCTGGGCCCCTGGGGCCGGAGGCAGGTGCAGAGCAGAGGTGAAAGTGGGCAGGTCCTCGTCTATATAGAGAGTTGGATTGTCCTGGCCTTGCTGGCTGGGGCTAGTCTCGGGGCAGGGCTGTGCCTTCTTTCGGGTCCACCACTCTTTGGCTTTCTGCCACTGGCGGCGGGCAATGATAGAGAAGAAGTCGATGAAGAAAACCTCGATGATCTCGATGACACAGACAACGGAACAGCTCATCCACAGGCCCAGCTGGCCACCAAAGTTGGAAAGAAGCACCTCGATCTGTAAAGGAAGCCATGTCACATCATCAAGAGGGACCCTCTCCATCACTTCCCCATGCAGTGACCTCAATTCTCAGGGGAGCCATGGGTTAGCCCTCCAGGGGCTCAGAAGAAGAAACCGGAAGGTCTCCTACCCTCTAACTCTTTGCTTTGCTGAGGTCTGGCTGGCCTCTAGCAACCCTACTAGGTCAGGCTGGATCCCCATGGGCTGACTTCACTCCCCAGGGGGTAGGCAAATGAGCACATTCACAAACCCGGGATAGGTCCCAGAAGGACACCACTCACGCTGTTGGCTGGGCTCTCCACGATGGATCTCTGGTTCAGATCTTTGTAGAATATCAAGAGTTTGGCCAAGTCTGTCCTACAGAAATTGCAACAGGTAGGGCCCAAGTGGGTTGGAAGCTTTGGCATTTTGCTGGATGACCAGCACCCTTGTATGGCTTTCTCCCTCCCACTAGGCCTCAGGATGATCCAGGCTCTGAGCTCCTCAGAGATATGAGAATCTGGTCCCTGGCTTCTTCTATACCTCAGAGTGCCTCTCCTGGTTTGGTCTGGTTTTCAGAACTTTCATTCAACAATGAGTTCCCAACTCCAGGCTAAGTCTGTATACCTAGCCATACTCCCTGAGTATGCTGTTTTTCATTAAGCTTTGTTACTGGTAATTGTTTTGATTGCAATCTCAACTACATAAAAGAGGCAGCAGGTAATGCAAATGAACAAGGTAGGCTGATGATAAGGTAGTAGAGATAGTAACCATAATAATAATTTGCATTTATTAGGAGCATCCTGTTTTGCCAAGCACTGTTATAAGAACTTTATGTTAACTTACTTAATGTACAAACCTCTCAGTGAGGTGAAGAGGTATGTTTGTAATCTTTCTTCCATTTTATGGATGTGGAAAATGAGACCCAGATTGGTTAAGTAACATATCTACATCTGCACAGTTAATTATTGTGTAAGCCAATATACAAAGCCAGACAGATCTGGCTTTAAGACTATACTCTTAATTGCTGGTCTATATTCTTTCCTTATAGAAACAGAAACTCATCCTAAAGGAGCAGCTATGTCATAAAGCAAGAGACAGTTAAATCCTTGTTAAGCCGTTCATACTAGTCCTTATTTAAAGAACAAGTGATTATGCTCTACTTGCTGCTATGCCAGAATGGAGATTCACTACTGCTAGAATTTTTAATCTTCCAGGAAAAGGTAGAAATAATGAGTTACCTTTGTGGAAATAGATTTAGCCCAGGGGATCACTGATTTGCTATACTTGATTGAATGTTTTGCAAACGCTTGCTCTAATCCTGTCTTTACCACTACTTGGCAAAGTCCTAGAGCAGAGACCATGACTACTTGGTCACCTATGGCCCCAGAAACTCATACTGCACCTGATATCAAGTGGCCAGTCAATTGATACTGGAGCCAAGTTTGGCTCCTACTGGGGTAGCCCTGGTACTAGGCACTGGGATATGGTGATAACCTGGAGAAATATGAGTCCTAGGTATGAGTTTGTCCTCTCCCACATGAAAAATGATTTTCACTGTCAAAAAAGTCAAGTAGGATTGGAAGCTTCAAAGCTCAGAGGAGTATTTTTCCAAATGGGTAAGATACTTCAGAAAGCCATGAAATAAATTTACTGGACAATAATCAGTATCTTTTATAGGGCTAAATAGAGTAGTAAATATCAGAATACATTTGGAAGGATATTCAAAATATTTACCAACTGGGAAGGCAGAGGCAAAGGCAGAATCAGTGTGCTGTGACCAATCAGAATGCAAACTCTCAGGTCTCCTCTTTATCGGTGGGTTTTCAATTTATGTTTTCAACCAACCATGGAAAAAAATTTCATTTAATGTGTAGTAGAGGCCTTTTCCTTGTTCTTACTCCCTAGACAATACAGTATCACAACAATTTGCAAATATTTACCTTGTATTAGGTATTATAAGTAATCTAGAGATGACTTACATGTAGTGAAGGATGTGGTAGGTTTTATGCAAATACTATGCCGTTTTACATAAGGGATTTGAACATCCTAGCTCTTTGGTATCCATGGAAGGAATCCCAGGACTAATCCCCTGAGGATACTGAAAGCTGAAGGTAAACAACTGGCTTGTCCATTCCAATGTGTATCATCTGAAAATCAGCCCAAGTGCTTTGTACCTCACAATGAAATGTTACTGTATGTCTTATTTCAATTATATCTTCAATGGGCTACAATGTGAAAAGCATTTCATACTGTGGGGAAGGTCAAACAAAAGTTTGAGCAGGGCCTGTTCATGATAAGCACTCAATAAATATTTGTTGAATAAATGACTGAATGAAAAGGAGCAGGTTTGGCAATGAGGAAACAAGCAGAGAGGCTGAGCCCTTGGTGGACAGAGGCAGAGGAAACTGGATGGAGGTGGACTTACTTGTTGAGCTGTTTGTTTATTTGCTGGCGTTGGTCCCAGGTAAGAACACGTAGCAACCAATTCTGTGATGGAAAAAGAAAGAGTGGGCCTGGGGATTTCTATCTTCCCTACTTCCTTGGTCCCCCTTGTTTCCCCTGGACTCAGTGAAACACCTCCCTCCCTTGAGCCACCCTCGGGGCTAGAAGATAAAAAGAACATCAGTGAGGGTCCCAGCTGAGGACTCAGAGGATTGAGAGGGCAATAGAACTTACCTCTGAAACTTCAGATGGCCATTGGGCCAGGCTTGTGGTCAGTGTCCATTCCTTAAATCTTAGAGGAGGAAGAGACAGAGTGAGTATGGGCAGCCTGACCCCATCGAGTTGAGTTTGGCCTCATCCCATTCCTGCCCATCCTATCCTCCCTCTCTAGGTCTACCTACCTGCACGTTTCGCGGCACACTGTTTGGCAGCCCAGTTCTTCATTAACAAAGGCTTGGTACAGCTTGTAGTAACAATACACTGAAAGACATGGGGAAACAGCATGAAATTTGGGGCCTACTGGGCCTTTCCTGGGGGTCCCTGAGTTAACTAGGAGCCTTCACGTCTTAATTATTTTTCCTCCTCCTTTCTTCAAACATTGGTTCTCTGGATTCACATACTGGTTCGTGATGTTGGGAAATAAACATGTATTGGTGGTGGTTAAGAACATGAGTTAGGGTCGAGTTGTCCTTGCTTGGTGCTTGGGACCCATTGGGATACAGCTCTGTTACTTTCTGAGCAACCTTGGGCAAATTGCCTAACCTTTCCTTGTTATCTGTTCTGCAAAAGGATACTATCAATAGTACCTGTGGAGCTGACAGAAGTGATCTGTTACTCCAGTTTGGCATGCAGCATTTGGTCCTTACTGGGAAATAGCATTTAAGCCAGGTTTGACAACAGAAGCAAAAGTCTAGTTAACGTCTAATACCTCCCTTGAGCAGAAGGCAATGGGACAGAGGCACAGGAGGGCCTTAGACCAGATCAGTGCAGGGCTGGGGTGTGCAGGGCTGGGGGAAGGTAGCACTCACTCCAGTCAGGGTTTTGCTGGTAGTTGCAGTAGTTGGCATTCGGAGGTAGAGGCTGGCTGTACTGGGCACACCCACATTTCTCCACCATCTTTGTCTGGAAGCACGAGTAAAGGCAGATCTGAAAGAGCAAATCCAGAGACGCCCTGAAAGCCTGTGATGCCAGAGAGCACCCTCCTTCCGTATCCCTCGCTCCAGATGCTCACCATCCTGCAGCTGTGGCTGACTGCACCAGTGTGGCTTTCTGCCATCTGGACCAGTGGAGCCCTGACTCCAAAGGGATTGGGTATTTAGACTGAAATAGGGAAATCATGCAGAGCTAGGACTAGGATGGTTGTTTTCTATCATGTGAATGCTGGCAAAGAAGTGGGAAAACTGAAGCAGTTGCTAAGAAACTGAGAAACACAATCCCAATAGTCTAACTTTCAGGTCCAAAACTTCCATCCTGGATCTTTGAGAATCGCAAGCTGTCACATGAGCCAGGAAGTGTGTAGCACAAAAGCTAATGGCAGGAGCTTTGAAGTCAGGCCATTCAAATTTAAATCCCACATTTGCCACCTACCACCTGTGTGTCCCTAGGCAAGTCACTTAACCTCTCTGATACTTTGCTTTCTTTGAAATAAGTACAATGCCTGCTTCATGAAATAATTTTGAACATGACAAATCAACACATTGAAGTGTCCATGGCAGCTTATGGCGTTACCCACAGGAATCTTTTCACTGAGCTTACCTTTTTTTGGGGGGGAGGATGGGTCCTAAAGTTCATTTGATTGTGTTTCTATTTCCTATAAGCAGACAGTCTCTAATAGTCCCTTTTTATTCAGTGTGTCTACCACCTACCAGCTCCATTCTGATGGAAGCTGGAGTCTTTTATTCCACCGGAAGGCTTTCCCTGGACCCTGTGTGTACCCTTGTAGGAGACCAACTTCAGATTCCCAGGACGTGAGACTTGGTCTAAAAGCTCATTACACATAAGGCTGAAAACTCCAGCATCTGCAGGAGTCAGTGATGAACACAGTACACTGTGGGGTGGAGTGAGAACCGTGGAGACCAGAGGCTCCATAAAGCTTTAAAGGGGCAGCTTCACCCATCCACTATCCTGCAGGAATCTGGACTCAGCACTGCCAGATTACCTGGTTCTTCCAAAGATGCTGGAGATCTATATTTTCTTGTGAAATTCCCTGAACTGTCATCCAGGTTAGGAAAATGAGGTGTGTAGCCTGGAGAGGCTGGCAGTTGCCAATTAGCCAGCCCTGATTGGATCCAAACATCCCCTGTGACTATGAAGCAGGGATAGAACTTGCCCAAGTCACCAGCAAGTGAGGAACAAAAACTGGCCTGGAAGTCAAGCTCTGGGCTCTCAGCCAGTGTCTCCCGAGATGCTCCTCTCCTGGCCCTCAGTTACACCTGCCAAGGTCTACTTAGGGAGCAGGCCTGTCCCAGCAGCTGTACATTCTGTTCCATGCTAACCCCAGCGGTCTGAGCTCTCGTTACACATGGACTGAACAGACTGAACAGGACTGGAACCAGCCAGCATCATTTGTTCTTGAGGTCTTTGGATGAACCCCAAGGATATTTGCACTAGTTCCTTGTCCCAGCCACACCTTGGGCAAGATGAAACTTTGTCCCACTGCCACAACCCAGGTCTGGGCGACCCTGCCATGCCATACCTGGAGGGAGTAGGAAGCATTGTAGATGTTCTCGACTGGCACATCATGCCCGTCCTCTGTGCACTGGCTGTAAGGCTCACTCAGCTTGAAGGACTCTGTCTGCAATCAGAGCAGCACACATTCAGCCCCATCCTCTTGGGGTACCCAACTGGGGAGGTGAACTTGAGTGGTCATTTAATCATTCATTTAATAAAAATGTACTGAGCATTTATTAGGTGCCTGTGTCCTTAGAGATCCACTGTGTCACAGGATCCATAGTGATCAAATACACAGTACCCTCCCTGCCACATGGAGCTTGCATTCTTTTTTTTTTTTTTGTATTTTGGTACCAGGGATCGAACTTGCACCTCACGCTTGCCAGGCAGGCACTTATGTCACTGAGCTAAATCCCTAACCCAGAGCTTGATTCTTAAAAGGGTAAACAGACAGGTCCCAGTACTCAGACTAAGACATAAATTAGATAATTTTGAATAATGATGAATGAAACTGATAGGGAAACTGTAAGGTTTAGGAAGAGGGAAGCAATCGATCCCAGAGTGAAAAAGAGTTGGCCTTGTCAAGAAATAGGGGAAAGAACCATGTGCTATGTTTAACAGAGTACAGAGGTACACTATGCAAGCACAACACTCCAGGAGGCAGAGGCAGGAGGGTCACAGCTTCCATCCCAGCCTGGGCAACTTAGAAACTTAGAGACCTTGTCTCAAAATAAAAAAATTGAAAAATGTAGCACAATGTGAAAGTTCTGGATTCAGTCCTCAGTACTGCAAAAGTAAAAATGAAAAAAAATTTTAAAAAGGAAAGAGAGAGAGCGAGTGAGTGAGCGAAAGAGAGAGGGGAGAGAGAGAGAGAAAGAGAGAGAGAGAGAGAGAGAGAGAGAGAGAGAGAGAGAGAGAGAGAGAGAGAGAAATACGGCAAGAAGACCAGACAGAAGGAACAGCCCAGACTTGAGACAGGAGGAGCCCGTGTGTTTGGAATCTGTGAAATCAAGAATCTTCTGGAGATGAAGTTAGAGCAGGAGACTGAGGTCAGTGCATCCCTGGCTGAAAAATCAGGACTTCTCTTTCTGAAAGCCAGTGAGCCATTGACCAATCCACTGGCAGGAAGGATAAAAAAGATGATCAGCAACTGTGAGCTGCTGGACTGGCATCTGTCCTCCTGAGGTACCCATTTCCTTAGCTTCTGGCTTTGGAGGTTGATTTGGAAAAGGTCAATTTTCTTAGAAAGGACCAAGAAAAAGGCAGCATAGTAAAATGATGCCATGGCCATCAGAGGAAGGAAAGAATTGTCAACCAGAGTTGGAAAACATTATTCACTCTGTTTTGTTGTGGTTCACTAAGCTGGCTCTAGCTTAATATTTGTCATTGTGGATAAACAATTCAGACAAGCTAAACAAGCAAAAAAGGGGTGGGCAGTATAGCATCTCTGAACAAAAATCGAACATAAATTGTGACTAACTGATACTGAGGGTCCAGGTTGTGTGCATTTTTTTTTTTTGAGGTAGGGTCTCATTATGTAGCTTAGGTTGGCTTCAAATTTGTGATCCAGCCTCCTGAGTACTAGGATTACAGGCACGTACCACCACACCCTATAAGGAGAAAAGCAAGTAAGGGTAAAGGGGAGAGGATAGCAGATTTGTAGAAGGGCAGGAAAGTTTTTCTTGAGAGTAAGAAAGAGTGAAGTTTAGACTTCTCAAGTGGCTGTATTCTGTTTGTATTGTAATTCAGCTTCTGACCCAGGAATCTCAGTTAACTACAAGTTCCTCAAGGCCAACAGTGCTTATTTTGAAATGTTTAAATAACAGAAGCAAACAAAGGAGCAGGTAGCCAGCTGGCCTCTCCTCTTTCCCTTCCCCGGGATACCCACTATCACACAGAAGGTCTTTCTTCTTGGACAGACATTCACCTTGCCCTGCAATCTGCTCTTCTCACTAACAATGAAGAGTGAGTTTCTCTCCAGGTTAGTACAAAATAAAAGCACTTAGTAGCTGGCTTAGTAGATTTCCAAGGTTCCAGGGCTCTCCAGAGCTGGGCTAGGAACTGAGATGTGAGGGTGCTGAGCAGTGGTGCCTCCAGGGCACCTCAATTCCCTGAAATCCTCTGACCTCTGATAGATAAATCCCCTGAGGCCTAATGTGCTGCCAAGATGTCCACAGAACCTGGATTCTGCTATGGGCTCTACAACACTGTGTCATCCAGGTACCAGAGTCTGGACATGCAGGCAAACAAGGTGTGGCTGGCAAAAGTGGCAGGGACCCTGATTACCTTGGTCCTATCTGCTACCATCTGAGGATCTAGGGACAGGGACAGGGTCAGCTGCATGGGGATCCTTAGCTCTCCTCTTTAAAGGTAGAAAGTATGCCCAGGGGAAAGCCCAGGTAGCAGCACAACCTGAGGGGCAAGGAGGTAGGACAGGTGGTAAAGGTTGGCCCTTATCAAACCTTCATGGCTTCTGAGGTGGGACAGCCAGCTCCTACTTATAAAATGAAGGCCCACCAAACAGTCTGGTCACTCCCTCATGTGTGAGGAGGCAAGTTCGACTGGGCTCTTCCTCCCAGAGAGGGCAGCTGTCCCACTATCACTTTTGCATTTCCATTGTAATCCCTGTCCCACCAGCAGCCACCAACATCACCTTCTCAGAGACTGCCTCACTGTAGCCCAGGTTTCTCAAACTGTGTTCCATTTGGATTTGGCTTTTGGGGCAGTCACAGTGGGCTGAGCAATAAGCAAGATAGTGTCCCTGGCTCCAACAGAAAAAGTCTTGCACTTCCTGGTTTCCACTGTGTACATTTCTGGGTAAGATTTTCATTGAGTGCAAGATTCTTCCCATAGCAAAAAAACAAAACAAAACAAAAAACCTCTTGCTCCCCTCAGCCGCTGAGGACACAACTGAGATGTCTACTAACCTCAGTGAACAGGCAGAAATGGTGCCCTGAGCAGCCAGGACCAGTGGAAACCCGGCCTGGCTCTGGGTATAGGTGGAGACCCTTCCTTTCCCTGGTGACCTGGTCCTGCCCTTGTTTCTTAAAATGGGCTGCTATTTCTGTTGGGGGAAAGCAGCAGTGACAGTGGGATTGGGAATGCAGCTGGAGGCTAGTTCCCTTCTCTGGTAAGACGCTGCCCACATGAGCCAAGCCCACAGGGTTGCACCATAGACTGTGTGCTAATCAATGATTGTTTGAAGCCATTCAGATTTAGGTAGCTTATATACAGCAAAAACTGATATGATACTTAAAACTGAACTCAGCGTTTTCTCCACTTACATAAAACTTGCTCAATCTCCTATATTTCTCACATTAGCTAATGATATCTGAGTCTATCTGATTCTCTGGAAAGCTGGTCATCAATCTAGAGCTTCTCTTCTGCCACTTAGTCACCAAAGCGTCCCTGAGAAGCACTTCTTGAGTCACTTGGCTCTTACGGTTCCTGCTCACCGTCTAGTTTGACTCTTATCCTCTCTGCCATGGGGAGTGTTGAAAGTAAAGTATCCCTGGTGTCTGGCTGCCCCCACACTTTCCCTTGCTCAGCATCTCCTCTGTCCCCATCACTCAACCATCTGAATCACGGAACTGGTCCTGTCACTGCTTGTCACTGCCTGGTGATTCAAGTCCAAATGCATCAGCCCAAGATAGGCAGGATTGGGAAGTAGCCGCCTGAGAGAAAAGAGGCAGGCAACTACAAGTTTTGGCAATAAGAGGGGGAGAGTAAATCAGGCTGCAATACAAGCAAACAAGCCACGTGTTTCTCAGAAAAGGAGGTAGGACCTGAGGACAGATTGGATGAAACAGGTGAAGCAAAGATGGTAACGGAGCTGACTGAATGGAGCCTGAAACTCATTTTACCTTCATCATCATGTTTTTCCATAGTAAGATCCCTGCCCAGAGAGGAGAACATAAAACATTTTAAAGTACATTTTTAACTGTATGCAACTTGGCACAAGTATACAAAAACCCTTCTCTTTCTTTCAGAAGTCCCCACCTCTTTGTGAAAAAACCATTAACAGTTTATGACATTCATCTGACACCCCATTCCACTGTCTTTGGAGGAGTCAACTTTGCTGTCCTTTATTAAGCTACTCTACCAGTGGGGTAGCCTGCTGTACTTGTTTTCTGTAATAAACCTCCATCCTATTTTGCTTTAGAATTAGTTCAGGTATGATTTCCATTTTACATGTGGTGACTACCCCATTCTACCTGGTGACAAGCCTAGCTTATGAAATGTCCCAGAGCTAGCTTCAGTCTAACTTTCAAGTTCTACCTCCTACTTAACTCACTTCAGTCAAACAGATACAGTCCTAATCCAATAGTGGGAGTCCCTATGTTATAAGGAAAACAGAGAGTGAACATGGAATCAGTGTATACAGTGGGCCTTCATCCCCAGATTCAACAAGTCATAGGTCAAGAATATTAAAAAGTTGCATTTCTACTGCACATGCACAGATGTTTGCCTTATTCTTCTTCCCTAAACAATACAGTAAAATGCCATTTACATAGCATAATGTATTATAAATAATCTAGACATGGTTTGAAGTATAGGGAAGGATATGTGTAAATTACATGCAAATGCTACCTCATTTATATGAGGGACCTGATGAGAACCCACAGAGTTGCCCAATTGTGAATAGAAAAGTAACTGGAGAGAAAATTATATCTGCAGTGAACATGCATGGGCTTTTTTCTGTCATTTTTTCCTAAACAATAATGTGTAATAACTGTTTACATAGCATTTACATGACATCAGTATTATGAGGAGAATACATGAAAACACTACTGTACTTTATATCAAGAGCTTGAGCATCCATGGATTTTGCTGTCCATGGCTGTCCTGGAACCAATTCTCCCCCCAATACCAAGAGACAATTATACAGTAGGAGACATTTAGTATATGAGGATGAACTCTGTATTTATACAGCAAAGTTATATATTGTCATTAAAATTGGGGTGGTGGAAGATTAATGCCAGGGAAAGATGTTAATGATATATTTTAATGAGGAAATAAAAGCAGGGTACAGAAGGGTACTGTTCCACTTTCATAAAAAAAGAAATTTAAAAATTAGAAAAGGGTTGAAAGACTGTTTTACCTAGGTGTATGGGTGATTTAACTCTTTTTTTCTTTTGTTTTTATTTTGTAATACATTATAAATGCAATTTATGTATGATAAAGTTTATACTCCTAGTCATGCTGGGAAAGAATTACATATATAAACAGTCAGGATAATTTATTGACTATTTGAAGAAAGAAATAAATCTCTACTTAACATTCTTAAATAACATACTTAATCTAAGGAATTATAGTATTAAATAAGGTAATATGAGAACTGGAAGGAAACTCAACTCAGTATCTGATCTCAAAAAGGGGGAATCCTCAGGAAACACAATAACTTAAGAAGAAAACAAAGCTTGAACCCAGCCCGGGCTACATAGTAAGTTAGCAAAAACCTACTCCAAATTTTTTTAAAAGGTTTTTTTTTTTTTAAAAGGATTAATCAATAGCTCAGCACAAGGGCCCAAGATTCAGTTCCCAGTATCAGAGAGAGAGAGAGAGAGAGAGAGAGAGAGAGAGAGAGAGAGAGAGAGAGAGAAAAGGAGGAAGAGGAGAGGACGAGGAGAAGGACAAGATGAAGGAGAAGAAGAAAGGAGGAGGAAGGAGGGAAAAGAGAGGAGGGATAAGGAAGAGGAGAAAAAAGAAGAGGTGGAAGAAGAAGAAGGGCTGAAAGAAGAGAAAGAGCAGGAAGAGAAACAAAGACTTGGGCTAAGTAAAACATGAATGTTTTAGCATGTGGAAAAAATGACATACGGAAAACTAAGAAATACAAACTGGAAAATCATTTCAATATATGGCAAATGATTTGTTTTATACATATATATATTGTATCTCTTATGCATAATATAATAGCATACCATATAATGATATAAATAGGCACCATATATGTAATTTATGCATATTATTATGTTTTTCTCTAATTCAGAAAAGAAAGGATTATAAAAAAAGACAAGGGCTTAGAATGTAGCTCAGTGGTTGAATGCTTGTCTAGCATGCACAAGGTCCTTGGTTTGATCCCCAGCAATAGGGGAAAAAGAAAACCAAAAAAAAGAAAGAAAAATGGAAAGAAGGAAATAAAAATAACCTTCCCTAAGCCTTTTTTTTTTTTTTGGCTTCAAATTTATTTTCCATTTCCTCCAAATCTTTTTTTTTTCTTAAGAAAGTGTAGAATAATAGCCAGTAATTTTTGAGTGCTTATTTCATGAACTTTTATAGCCACAAAAGAGCATTACTGCTATTAGCGTACTCATTTGCTTAACCCAAGTACAAAGCTGGGGTTTGACCCCCAGCTCCCAGCTCTTAATCCCTGTGATGCATACAACTGTGAAAGGAAATTGCATATGTGCCTTAAGATTAAAAAAAAAAAAGAAGTCCATTAGGGTTTGCAATCACAGCAGGGGCTGCTCCTTCTCTGTGACTTGACCCCACAGCCCCCGGAGTGAATGGCCCACCCTTGTTCACCCCTCATCACCCAAACTGTTATGGCAAAGAACACTAATGACATCTTGGTCATCATACTCAGAGAACATCGTTCACCCTTCATCTTACTAGACCTCTTATCTGACACCAACCCTTTCTGGCTTCTGTCCCTTTCTCTTAGACTCTGTTTCTCCATTTTCTTTCTGCTCAGCCCCTAAATATTTGCAGATATTTAGGGTTCTGCTTCAGGTCTTAGGTGATGACATTCATTTCCAAGCCTGGAATTGCCTCCTATATTTTCTCCTAAACTCCAGGTTCATGGCATGTACTTACTCGACTTTTTAGTTTCACCTTGTTTTCTCAAAGGCACAACAAAATGGGTAAGTCCTGAACTGAGGCAGTCATGTTCTCCCTCAAGCACACCCCTCTTCTTGTATTCCTTAATTCTGAGCCTGACACTCCTTCACCCCCCTTTCCAAGCTAAGACCTAAATATTCACCTAAATTCCCCTGGCTCTTCTTGCTAACCGTGGTTGTCAAACCTTGTTGCTTCAACATTGTAACATCTCTAAAATCTGTTTTCTTCTACTCATACCCACTTTGCCTCAAAAAGATCTGTATTGTTTCTTTCTGGCATTACTATAAATGAGCTAGTGTATTGATTACATTTCAACCAAAGTAGTTTTTCAAAGGATGGCTTAATATAGTTCCTGTGACCTTTCTATAATTGCTATAATTTTCATGGACAAGCCTTTCCTAACGTTGTTTGCAAGACATTTATCGTTAGAGAATTCATCATCTAGACCTGGGTGTGGTGGTGCATGCCTGTAATCAAGAGGGTCACAAGTTTGAGGCCAGCCTGGGTTGCATAGCTGGTTTGAAGTCAGTCTAGGCTAACTAGTGAAACCCTGTCTCAGGAAACAAAATAAAATGAAATGGAACAAAACAATTCATTATTTAGGAAGTCTTCTCCAATAGTTTCTATCTCCATTTATCCAACTATCCATGAATCCATCACTCATCCAGCATCCAGCCAATATCTCCTGGGTATTAGATACATTCTAAGAACTAAGCCTGGGTACAAGACGAGCAAAGTACTTCCCTCTGCAAAGGTAGGAATTATACTGCAAAGGCAGGTTAATTTTGTCTCTTCTTCTTAAAGGTAAAATTTTTGAAGAAAGAAGCTCTGAAGTGTTCATCTTTGAATATTTGGTTCTTTGGACATAAACTTGCTCAATTAAATAAGGGAAGTTAGCTAATCAGTTGCTTAACAGATTAAGTCTACCAACTTACTGCATTTATCAGCTTAAGTAAGTAAACAAGTAAGTAAGTAAATAAATAACAAAGAAGGAAGTCGGCACAAACAGCTCTCATTCTTAGTGACCTCCTGCTCACTTCCTGGGTTTTTGTGGTGGTTGTTGCTCTAAATGCTCATAAATCATGCCTCGCGTTGATTGACCCTGCTCTATGGGGTTGATTTTCTACATCTTAAGTTATGTGTAGCAGAAAACTCACCCGTGTCTTTGTTTACCCACACTAATCAAGAGGACATTGCTTAACAATGCGGTGGTTATTTCCAGCCTCAGAGCATAAACTAAGAGGGCACAGTTCATTCCTTTTTGTACTTTTCCGGTTTCTCTCAGCCCGGTTTGCAGATGCTATGAGAAGGCAGAGACAGAAGGGGACAGCACGAGAGAAGGATGTGGTACAAAGCCCAAGACCTGCTTCAGCTTGGGACACAGGGAAACTGTTCGATCAAAACCTTTACTATTGTCTTTGACTGCTCCATGATCTCTCAGTAAGAGAAAAAGCAGAGGCTCAGCTCCAGAAGTGGTATCCTCAGGTTTCTGGAAGCCCCTGTTTGAACAGGTTGAGGGGCTTCCACATTCCACATGCACACAGCCCAGGGTTGTACACATTACTCCTCTCTCAGGTCGAAAACAGAGCTCCTAAACAATATGCTTCCAAGTGTCTGCAATACCAGACAAGCAGCCTGATGGCTTCCTTTGTCCCCAGCTGCCCTTTTCATGGGGCAGTATGAGGTACTCTAGCCTCAATGTGTCACCTCTTACAACAATCACTCGAGACAGGTAAAAATGTGGAACCTTGGGCTCATGCCCCAGAGATTCTGGTTTTATGGATCTGAACTTGATGACCAAGGAGGTTTGGAAACCACTCCTCTGGAGGGCAAGTTGGTGAGGGAGGAAGGGTAGGAAGTTTAAGGTAGGACATTAAGTTTGGATGAAAGTAAAAGCAAATAATCTTGCAAAGAGATTATTTAATTTTCCTACCACAGACAGGTTTTTTAAAAGCCACTTAGAAGAAATACGAAGTAAAAATATAATAGACACTATTTTTTTCTTGAAAGATTAGCAAAGATTGAAAGTTGAGTAATCAGTAATGTTGACTGGAGTCTGAAGCCCAGATGTGCTTCTACTAGTAAGTTTGAATGTTTTCAGTATTGAATGAGGTCAGATAAGTGGCAAGGCTGAGGGAGAAGGGATTCCTGATAAATGAGGTAAAATTGGTGGGACTGTGATTAACCACATAGGCCTCTGAGCACTAGTGACTTTCCAATAACCTTGGTTGTTCACAAGCCTCCATAGGCCTCTCGGCATGCCAGGAATACAGATATTAATCTTCTCTCTTTTATTATTGACAAATATGTTCCATCATGGTTCCATAAATGCTGTTGTATTTTTGTGTGTGTGAATAAGTAAGATTGCTTTAAAAATTTTTCCCCAAATGGTATCTTATCTTTGTTCATTCATACAAAAGATACGAACATAACCTTTAATGTAACTACTGGCATGACCATCGAGGAACCATTGGAAAACATCCTTCTCCTGAGCTACACTTCTTGCTTATTACTGAAAAACAAAAACAAAAACACCCCTCCCCGAACCTGTCCTCTTAGCCAAGCCTACAAATGAGAATATTCTCTTACCAGATGCATCCCCATGGAAGTGGACATTGCAGTCTCAATCTCTGTTCCCACGTCTTCAATGAAGGGATATTCATTCTGCTGGTGAATAAGCACCTTAGCCCCAGTGGCGGACACCAGGAAGGGATTGTATTCCTCTTCATCTATGAACAAGATGACTTGCAGCCCTGGAGGATAAGGCAGCCCATGTGGTCAAAGTGCTTTGGGATGCTGAAACCCAAAGGACAACCGTTTCTAACAAGTGAAAGGTGGAAGAAGACCAGAAAGTTTCATGAGGGTAGGAGTTATGTCTGCCTATGCTCCAAGGCTTAGTCCAAAATAGGGGTCCAAACATAGCATCACAGACAGAGCGCTCACTAAACATAATGGGATTGGTACTCTGCCTGAGACACAGAAATCTATATGGTCTTTTGAGACAGGGAGTTCACCTGAGCCTCCACAATGACTTCAGGTGCTGTTGGTGCTTGAAGTTTCAAAGAGGAGATGAACCTCTTATGGTATATCTGGCCTCTGACCTCACTTCTCTCCTTGTCTCTCCTCTTGCTTTCTGCAATCTGTTCTGCACCCATTAGCAAGAAGGAACTCTGAAGATTGGAAATCAAATTGAGCACTTCCTGGTCTGGACCCTTCAGTGACATCCTGCTGGATGCAGAGAGTAAGATGGAATCAATCTGGCTACAACTGTCAAGACCTGGATGATGCAGCCCGTCCCAGACTCCCTTCGTATCCTCTGTGACTCTCCTCATCCCTCTCTATCAGTTCCAAGCACACTGGCCTTATTTCTGTTTCTAGAACACAGCATATGCATTTCTTCTCCATGTATTTTCAAGGCCTTACAATGCTCTTGTGTGGCTCTTAACATGGGTTATCTTACCCTTAAGTAGCCCCCTCATGAAGTCTTTCTGAATCTTCTTATCCCAACTCAAACCCCATCCTGGCCCTGGCCACTTCTCCTTCCTCTTTGTTGCTTTCCTCTCCTCCTAATTCATGAGGACTTATAACTAGATAATGGCTATGTACAGTATGTGTTTGCCCACTTAAGTGTCTTTGTCAACTAAAATGTAAAGACAGCATCTGTCTTGTTCACTGGCTTGTCCCTAGCACAGAGCAGATACTCAATACATATCTGGTAGACTAGGTGTGGTGGCGTACGATGGTAATCTCAGCTGCTAGAGAGGCTGAGGCAGGAGGGTTACAAGTTGAAGTCCAGCCTAGGAAACAATGAGAACCTGCCTCAAAATAAAATAAAAAGGGCTAGAGGTGTAAGTCAGTGGTAGAGCATTCCTGGCTTCCCATCAGAACTTAAGTGCTATTCTGACATTCTCACCTTGTAAACATGGAAACTGAAACTCAGAGGGAGACAGTGATTTAGTGAAGGATACACAGGTCCATGTAGCAAAGCCAGAACTCTGTATCTCTTCACTTTTCATTCTTGGACAGTTTTTCCCACTGAAGTCTACACTGAACAATGGTTTCTTGCAGAGGAAGATAGGCTATTTAGCGACCAAGTCCAAGATTCCACCTATGGATCTCCTCAATGACAGAACCTTGCTTTCCTGGTGGGAGCATCTCTATACATTAAATCACGTTCAGCTTGCATAAGATCTTTCAACATTCCTTTTGTGAGTAAGCCAGGCCAACCTGTTAAGTTCCTACCTTCCCTACCAAAGCAGGATTAGAGTAGTGGTGATAGTAGTCCTAGAATAATGATACTGGGGGTGCTAGCAGCAGCAGTGCTAGTAACGGCAGTAATAGTAATAATGACAATTAGCATTTATTCTCTGCATCATGTGTGTATGGCTGAATTGTTCCCCCATTCATATGTTAAAGCTCTAATACGATGGCATTTAGAGAAAGGGTCTTATTTAATGTTAAAAGGGATCTCAAGAGTGAGGCTCTAATTTGTTAGGACTGGTGTCATTATAAGGAGAGAGACATCACAGCACACTTTTTCCACTTGCAATAGAGAAAAGACCATGGGAGGACACAGAGAGAAGATAGCCATCTGCAACCAAATTTGCCAGCAGTTTGGTCTTGAACTTCCCAAGCTCCAGAACTGTAAAAAATAAGTGTCTGTTGTTTAAGCCACCCAGGGTGTGGGATTTTGTTACGGTGGCCTGCGCATACTAACAGAGTGAACATCAGCTCTTATTCTAAGTCAGTGACAGTGAACCTTTTAGAGACTGAGTATTCAAACTGCAACCCTAGACCAGCTTATTTATCACAAAGTGCCAACCCTGCAGTCACATCTGAGTGCTTAGGTTTAGTTTAGAGAAAAGAACTTTTCTTTTTTTAGTGTGCCAGAGGCGCGCCTCCACTGTTCTAAATGCTCTGAGTATGTAAGTCTTCTCTGTAACCTTTATGGGAGATATTGTCACTCTCACTGTTTATAGATGAAGGGCAGTAACTTGGCCAAGGTCACATAGCAAGGGCAGATTGGGGTTTTGGTTCCAAATCTGTCATCTTAACTAAGACAAAGGTGTGTCTACTTCCCTAACCTCCCATTCAGCACATGTGGGTTTAACTCTGTTTAGAAGCCACCTGCTCAGCATTACTCACTCCAGCTACAAGCTTAAACTAAGGTGGTTTTCCAGCAGGAAGGAGCCTAGCGATGTCCCCGAGGCTCTTGAATATAAAGAAGAAAAGTAAAAAAGGGGATAGGAGACACTCATGCAAAAGAAAGGAAGCAAGAAGGTAAGTTTCTGGTTTGGGGCTAAGTGAAGAGATTTGCATTTCTTTCTCCCTGCCACCTTTGGGACTTGAGGATCGAACCCAGGGCCTTTACACTGAACTACATCCCCTCAACCCTTTCCAATTTTTATTCTGAGACAGAGTCTTGCTAAATTCCTCAGGCAGGACTCAACCTTGCGATCCTTTTGCCTCAGCCTCCCAAAGAGCTGGGATGAGAAGCATGGCCCTGGCTAGGTTTGTTTCTCAAAACCCAAGCATCTTCAACTGCCCTGCTGCCGATATGCTCACTGTGAGAGAATCTTGGTTCCTCCTCAGCGTGGGTTTCCTTACCGTACTCACTGCCCCCCATGGAGGTGCTGAGCGTGGTCTCGTTCTCTCTGTTGTTGAATGTGTAGCAATTGCCATACATGGGATGGTGGAAAAGCGTGAAGTTCCTATTGGGGAAGGACTTGGGTCAGAAAGGGCTGGGCTGGGCACGCCCTTTTTCATTTCAACTGAAGTCTCGAAGGGCAATGTTCATGGGCCCAACTCTCTTTTGGGACAATGAGTGACAGACATGACTCACTTTCCCTATTTTTCCTCTGATAGAATAGCAAACAAAACCTGCCAGTCAGGTTGACAAACACTGACGTAGAATTAGACTGCTTTCTGTTCTCCCTCTTAATCCCCTTGCCATTGTCTCAAGTTGGCATTCCCTCTGCCCCATGTCTGCCTCCAAATTCTTCTACCCTTGAATTTCTCAGCCAACACTTAATACTTTTTTGATTCAAATTGCTGGTCTTAAGAAATGATCCTCAGAGGAAGAATTCCTTCATTTGTGACCTTATATGACTTTGGAACCCAAGTTTCTGGGAGACATCATTTCCTTACTCGGTTTTTGCAAGCAAATGTAGCTACTAACATATAGAAAGGTAATTAAGGATTAGTATTTGAAAAGAACAAAATAAGCCCTCCAGAAAAGTAGGATTCCCTTAAAATGTCCCATCCACTGCCCAGTCACCACCAGGACTGAGGGCTCTCTTAAGGGTGGAAAAGTCCAAAGGCATATAATGGACATGGGGCTTTTTTTCCCTTCCCATCCTCTCTCCCTTTCTTTCTTCCTTCCTTTGTACCAGCATAGTAGTTCCCATCAAGGGTGTGCATCATAGAGGAAGGTTATATGCACACTACCAATTACTCTGCATCCTGATAAGTAATTTAATGAGTTTGAAGACACAGTAATTTATACTCTACTCACTGACCCTCAACTAACTTCCGTGTACTTAGTTTTCCAGAAAGCAGATAGTGAGAAGAGCTCCTTCTGCTCCCAAGACCTACAGGTGAGCTGCAGGTGCCTGCAAGGATCCTGGCACTCCAAGCTGCCAGTCCTCAGAAGCTGAGAGCACAGCCTCCCCCTGCTGACCTGGCATCGCAGGACATCCCGTCAAAGAAACAGGTGACCAGCAGCTCCTCCGCAGAATAGCTCATGTTGATTTTCTTCTCCAGAGGCACCTGAGCCATGATGTTCATGTAGTGCAACTTATACCACTCTTGGATGGCGTTGACGCCTGAGCTGAAGGTGTAAGTGGCACAGTTGGTGGTATCATTGGAGGGACACTGTGAACAAGAGGAGACACCAAGCTGAAACCCGCAGTCTCAGCCTTATCCTTCAGGACTGAAAGGAGGAATAATTTGAGACTTCAGCCCAGGAATGCAGAGGAGCAGGAAGGAGATCTGTAGCAAAGTTAAGTTTCCCCTTACTTTCAGAGGCTGGGAGAGGTTCTCCTTAAGTCTTGAGGAGAAAAAGGAGCTGAAAAAGGGACAGAGTCCCACTGCTATGACTCCTTTCTGTGGTATTGTCTACCACAAGGTGAGACACAAAATTGGCTTCTTCAGAGTCCCCAAACAGATTTAGTGCCATTCAGTTCCTATCCAACCATCCTCTTTTCCTGTTACATAAATAGTCTAGAAATCTGGATTCCAGCCCAGACTCAGTCATTACTTCTTTGCAGGATTTTGAGCAGGGTATTATGTATGTATCCATTAAGTCACTTGAAAAACATAGACTGAAGTATCATTTTGACCAACGACGTGCAGCCATTGGCAGGATGCACATTTGGAGTACACAATAATGAGGGCTTTTCAAAGAAACTGATACGTTCCAGATGTTCTCATCACCCAGGACCTAGAAACTGTCCTGAATGTACAGGTATTAAAAAATTAATTTTGATATCAAGGACCTCGGAAGACTCTGAAGTTTTAATGATTTTGAGGAGGTCCATTTTTAGGGTTTGTGACTAATAGTCATTTGTGACTTATAGCCATCATAACTGTGAGGTATAGAAGGAGCTCTGATCCTCTAGAGGAAGATGGGGCATGAAGAGGTATAGTGATGATAGAATTTATTCAGGGAGGCAACAAAGTCATTTTTAATAAATGGCTGCTTCCGAAAAGCCCCTGAAATGGAACCACAAATGGAGATAATAAGTCAGACTGCAGCATCTATTTTTTTTTTTTTTGGTACCGGAGATTGAACTCATGACCTCATGACTCACATTTGCCAGGCAGCCACTTATGCCACTGAGCTAAATCCCCAGCCCCTGTGGCATCTATTGAGAGCAGAGAACACTGACGTTCTTGCTGTGGATTTTCTATGTCTTCCTTCTGATTTGGTTGGGGGAATTTTCTTTTGCCCTTTGGATATCATCTGGTGATATTTTCCATGATAATGTCAATGGGTCATCAGGTCCCTGAGCTTTCCCAACCAGACAGTCCCAAGATGGAATTTCAATCTTTTTTCTTTTTCTTTTTTTTGAGACAAGGTCAACTTGCTGTGTAGTTCAAGCTTGCCTTGAACTCACAATGGAGCCCAGGTTGGGCTCAAACTCATGGCAATCCTCCTGCCTCAGCCTCCAAAATGTTAGGATTATAGTCATGTGCCACCATGCCTGATGTAAGCATTAACAAAAAGACTGAAAATAGATCCTTTCTTAAAAGATTCCACTATTACTTGCCACCTAAATCCCTAGGTCTTCCCTTACTTTTGTCCTCTGAGAAGTTTGTCTCAGCTACCGGTCAGCTCCTATGACATTTTCCCCATGTTTAATGTTTGTTCAGTAGGTCTCAATTGATTGTAGCTGAATTGCTCCTAGCTGGGTGTATTTTTTTTCCAGGTGGTCCACAGGAGCAAACAACCAAGGAGAAGAAACCTAGGGCACCACCTCCAACCCATCCCATGCTCCTAACGTACAAGGAAGTGAATCTTACCAGTTGGAATCCCACCGTTTTCTTAGACTTGTGGACTTGCATGACATCAGAACTCTTATGAATGATGTTCCCACTGACTTTCCGCTTCTTTCCAGTGAAGAAATCCCTGGCCTTGCCCTTCTCATTGTCATTGAAGGCCAGCAGAGGGATCGTGTTGAGGAATTTGGGATGAATGCCTTCCTGGGCGGGATTTTCAGACTCGGTGTCACGGCGTTTGCGAGACGTAACCTCTGACAAGCCAAACAGCGTCTTCAAAGCCTTTCTGGTCTCCCTATCCAAGTCGACCAGAAGGTCACGTACGGCACTATACCTGCCAGTGAGAGAGGGAAGCATTATAGAAAGGTGAGACTGCTCTGCCAAAATGTTGCCATTTCTCCACGATGTTTTCCATTGAGGTGTATCAGCCGGGTGCTCACTGCCCACCCTCTTGGCCAAGGGGACAGGCCTTTCATGACTGCCCCATCCAAAATGACCACTGGCTCCTGCAAAAGGAGAAGTCTCATGAGTGAGCCTTGCGTGACATCACATGGCTTCACCTTTGCTACCTCTGACTAGTTCCTCTCGGGAGTGTTGATGAGTTTGCCCCAACCAGCATTTCTAGAGTAGTAACTGTCACATCCTTCCCATGAACCAGCTACTGACAGGACAAGGAAATAACTGCTAACCAACATGTCCCCAGGCATACTGTCCATCTCTGCCCAACGCATTCTGCTTGTCTGTAAGGTGTCCACCAATCAGTCCTGGGATGAATGAATAAATAGCTATTCTCTTGACACCATCTAAGAACATGTAAGAGACGGGATATGGTGGTGCACATCTGTAATCCCAGCACTCTGGAAGGCTGAGACAGGAGGATCACTGCTGTGAGTTCCATGTCAGTTTAGGCTACATAGTGAGTTCAAGGCCATTCTGAATTACATAATGAAACTCTGTCTCAAAAAACCAAAAACAAGAACAACAACAACAAAAAAGACACCACCACCACTAACAAAGACAACAACAAAGGACATATAAGAATAGTACAGAGATGGCTGAATGAAGCACAATGACAACATTTTAAAAAAATAATTTCACAATACCAAATGGTCCTGGGCTCCTCCCTCTATCTCCCCTCTCACTTTTCTCCTCTTTGCTCCCTGGATAGGCAACATAGAACAGTGATTGAGGGTCTAAGTTTTGGAACCTAACTACCTGAGTTTGCCTTTTCCTTCCTGGTTCTGGCTGTGGGATCTTGAACGAGTCACTCAGCTTTTTGTGTTTCAGCTTGCTCAGGTTATTGGGAAAGTTCCACACCCCTATGCATAATATGTAATAAAATAGTCACTATTATCTATTACGGTAATGTAATTCTGTTAGTAGTTTATTCTCCCGCTATAATTTAAGACTATTAGGGCAAAGAATGTGTTTGGGTTGTTGAGTTCTGTGTTTCAGAACCTACCACAATTTACAATTTACAGACAATTTACAGATGCTGAGTAAATGATTGTGGGACAAATAATAGGTAAATGAAGGATGAAAGGAAGAAGGGAGAAAGAAATGAAAGGCTTCAGAAGTTAGAGAATGAGTCTTAAACCTGATTTTGATTTTGAGCTTTGGCACCAACTCATTGATGATATGGGACAAATTGGCTTCTCTAGATAATCTTCTTCCTCCTGATCTTCCCTTCCCCTCGCCTTCACACCTGCTCTGACATATTCTGCTGAAACCTGACCTTCCTCCCCAATCCATTCTCTACAGTTCTGAAGACTCTGATGACCCATTTAGAACCAGTCTTACGACCAACAATAGGGCAGCACCAAGGGTTGGTCCAGACCACAGCCCAATAATCTCAATTAGTGAGGCTGGGCTGACTCAGATGAGAATTCAGAACAGTGGGAATGCTTCCGGAAGCCACCTGGGTATCATTTCTGAGTCAACTAGAGCTCACATTCTGGGGAGTGTGAGGATGTGAGCTTGGAAAGATGGCAGTAATGGCTGAGCTAGGCTTAATGTGAGCATCTGTGAAGGGCAGAGAGTATGACTGGATTCCAACGCAACCTCCCAGCAAACTTTGTCCCTGCAGCCTCTCCTGCCTTCCTTCCCAAGCTAGCCCATCCTGAGAAGCAGCTGATGGACCGAAAACTCAGTATGGACGTGAAGCCTGGGAGAGGGCAGTTCGCCAATACTAGCAATGAATTCAAATTTCTAACATGCAGGCTGACACCAACTCATTGATGACTTGGGACAAATTAGCTCCCCTTGATAATCTTTCTCCTCTGGTTTTTTCCCTTCTGCAGGCTGGCATGGGTTCCCAGGCTGTTTGTTTCACAGAGGGGCTTTGACATCTAGGAACAGCATGGTTCCTCCTTCCAGGTCCCTAGGTCCCTGCCCCTGTCTCTTACTTGTAGGGGTTGATGTTGCAGATGGTGACAGCAGGAAAATCTAGCTTCTGGAAGTGGACTTTGATGGAGACAGAGACAGTATAGAAGGAGGCAATGAGGAGGGCACACTGCCAGATAATGAGGGCCACTGCAGTCAGTGTGAACAGGATCCAGAGGAGGCGCCGGAGGCGGCCACGGGACACCACGATGCGGCGGCACCCGTGGGTGTTGGTGTTCATGCAGTACCAATGCATCAGGTCTTTAATGGTGGGTGCCTGTGGGCCTCTCACAGGCAGATTCTTTTTGATTTTGGCTTTGATCTTCTCTCCGGGAGCCATGGCCAAGGTGGAGTTTTGCAGGCAGTCAGTATGCTGGAGGAATGGAGGAGAAAAACAGGTAAGGTTAAACCTCCTTCCTCTTTTCCCTAGAGCTAGCCAGGTTGCATTTTGAGGCCTGGGCCCTTTCTCCAGGATATTTGTTTTTGGACACCACAGCTGCCAACAAGGTTGGCTGCCTACTCTTCTTACCACCCCCAGGCGTACCCCTGTGGGAGCTGGGTGATGTGCAACTTGTAAAGACTGACTGGACTGGCTGAAGGACTTTTCCCAGGTTCCTGGGACAAGGAGCCCTCCTAGTGACCAGATCAGCACTTCCTACCAGCCAGGGGCACTGCTACTAGCGCCTTATCTCTGCCATTGGCCTGCCTCCCTGAGGGCACCATTGCTAACTCCTTATGTCTCCTGATGCCTAGCTCAGTGTCTGGTACAGAGTATGTGCTCAGCTAGGTGTCACTGATTTGAAATCTGCCAAGAAAATTTCCTGGCAGCACCTTGAGATCAAGTTCTGTATTGTCTCTAGCCCTTCTCTGTGCTGTTTTCTTCCAAGTGAAATAATTTCTCTTTCACTTCTTCACTTTATGGTCAAGTTCTTAGTGCTTCTTGAGCACCTGATGTAACAATATCCTAAGAGTGTGGCTGCTCAGTATTTGCCAAGCTGCGCCCTATTTTCTTGATTTTAAGACAACATAAATTTGGAGAACATACCTTGATTTAATGACAACTTTTGGAGAAACTATTAGAAAACAAGTTACCACATCCATCAATGTACAGGGTGTACCTTGGTTACAGAAACTTTGCAGTGTGAAATAAACTTCATTTTAGAAATAAAGTAATACTGTACTATGTATATGTGTATATGGTCTTATCTGTCTCAGATACATGCATGCATCTCAATGCTTTCTATATAAATTATGCCTACTATACATATATTTAATTTTGTGTTTCAAAAATTCCACAATGTAGGCACAGTATTACTATGTCCTTGTCACAGAGGAGGAAAATATACTCAGAGAGGTAGAGTGACCTGTGCAAGAGCACACAGCCAGTTAGTGGGGGAGCTGTACTGGAATCTTGCACCTATGGCCATCATGGTACATGTCCTTGAAGGGACCAGTAATGGGCTGGTGCTGACATCTTTGCCCTCTTTGCAGTTAATTAGTAGGACCTGGGATTAAATTTAGGAAGAAAAAGGAAGGATCTTATGCTATTTAGTTTCCAAACATTGGACAGTGAAGGTGATTACCTCCTAAGATTTGTACTTTCTTGGACTGGCAGATGGGGTGTATGTAGACTCTGTCCTTTAAGTCTTTCACATTGACAAAGGAAACCTAGGGCCTTTGAGTAGCAGTGGGGGATCCAGAGTGGCCCCCCGCGCCCTCTGGTATAAGGACTTGATGGTGTGCTCCTTCAAGGTCTTTCAGCAGGACTCTGGATCTGTGGAATTACTTTTTCTCCGTCCTGAACCCATGAGATATGGCCCAAAATTGGGAGCTGAGATGATACTGGAAGTCTTAAATTTATGACACTAGCAAGTTCTTGACAAATAAAACAGAGTATTGGGAAGAGGGTGGAGTGAGATGTCCAGAGGCAGACAAACTGCTGTAAATTCTTCAGACATCTATGGCTTATTTTGATGGGATGAAGAAAATCAACTCCGACCCTCAGAATTATGCAATCAACCCTTTGGCAAGAGAAATGCAATTTGTTTTATTTCATCATTTTAAATACTGCTCATCTCCACTGCTTCCTTTAAAACAATCCCCCCCTGCAAAAAAAGGGCAATAGTTTTTTCCTCTTTTTTTCTTCTTTCTTTCTTTTTCTTTCTTTCTTTCTTTCTTTCTTTCTTTCTTTCTTTCTTTCTTTCTTTCTTTCTTTCTTTCTCTTTCTTGTCTAGCTTTGATTTCTTGTCAAATAAAACTGCAGCCCAGGGAAGGTTTCCTCCTCTAGAGATATTTACCAGAAGCATGATTCTGGAATCCCTTGCCCAACTCTAGTCTTCTCACTGAAGACAAGTTCCCTCTGTCTGTTGTCCCTTCCCCAGGACTGACCACATCCAAGTGGCCAGCTAGGAAAGTTAGAGGAGCCCTGGAGATGTTCATACTGAGAATATTTCAACTTCAAAGCAGAGCAAGGTTGTAGCTACTGCTAGGTTCTGCCACCTTATTCAATACCACGCCTTTGTGGAAGAATTAATAACAACAACAACAAAATAGAATTAGTATCAAAACACAGAGCATTCACTCTCATAAGCACTTTATAGGCATTGCCTCATTTAATTCTCACTGCACTCTTCCGAGATATTTATCATAATCTCCCCCTTCTACAAATGAAACAGCGATTCCGAGAGGATAAGTAACTTGTCGAAGGACACAGTAGAAACGACAGAGCTGAGATTTGGCACTTTTATCTGCTAGTTATGTATGCTGCTCTTCAAACAAAGATAGTGACACTAACCACAGCGGCATTAATAACAGCTATTATTAATTGATCAAAGGATCTGTGCCTAGGAATCCTGTCTTTTTTTTTTTTTACACATTCCCTAATTTAATCCTCAGGACAAATTTTATACTGTCACTGAAGAGCAAACTGAGGAGCAGAGGAGTTAGGTAATTTGCCCAAGCCTGAGAGAGTAAGAAGGATTCCAAGGATTCTTTCTGACTCCGAGCTCTGGGGCTCTCTATGGCACCTTCCTTCCCTGCCCGATCTTGCATATTCCCTGTTCCACAGTGAAGGAACGCGGAGTTTGTGGAGAGATGAAAGATTTGCTCCAGGTCTAGGGCGCGGTGCGCCACAGAGCGTGGACTTGGGGACCAGGAACCGTCCCCGATGCGCGGCCCTGCGGTCGCGCTGTGCAGAAATCGCTGAAGCCTCGGGTTCCGCTACTGAACTCAAGCCCGTGCTGGGAGAAGCCCCAGCCCTTGGCCACCCCAAGGGCAGCGACTGGGCGTTCCAGAGCCTCCAGCCGGAGAGACTCCAACCAGCCCGCTTGGAGTGTCTGTTTCTGTCTGCAGCCGCGGTGGCCCCCAAAGCATTTCAGGCGGCAGCGGCGAGGTCAAGCCGGTGCGTTTCACCGGTGCCAGCAGGGGGCTGGATCTGGCGCCGCCGGGCGGAGGGGAGGAGCTCAGGGAGGCCGTGTGCCCAGCTTGTGCTCGGGCCCACGGCGCGGGGACGTTCCAGGAGTTGAACCCGACCGCCCCTGGAGAGCGTCCCAGCATCCCGGCCGCTTGGAAGCAGCAAGGACGCGCGACCCGCCCCGGGAAGCCACGGCGCCTCGCAGCCGTCTGGTCCGATCCTTCCCGGCCAGGCTCACCTTTCAGCTGCCAAGGGTCTGGGCTCGCGTGTTCTCGATCCGGGGACACTCCTGCTCCTCTCACGACGCAAGCATCTGCAGGCGGCAAGGCCACCGGCTCTTGTGGTCCGGACCTGAGCTCCGCCCCCCTGAGAACCTGCCTCCCCCCACGAAGGTCCCGCCCCTACCTGTTCAGGTGTGTCCCAGGCTGCCAGGACCCGCCGCCTTCCAGCGTGGGTCACGGCTCCGCAGCGCCTCCTGCCGTCCCGAGGCAGCTTTGCACGCCAGCAGGGCCCGTGCTGCGCCTTCCCGGCACCACGCGCTCTTGCTGCCGCCCTGCGGTCAACCTGCACCCCGGATTCCTGCTGGGTCCCGGGGGCATCCTCCCAAAGCACCTTGCACCACCACCTTCTGCCGCCCTACTGGTATTACTTTTTTTTTTAATTGGTACGTTTTATATATAAACGTTACAGTGATAGCATTCATGATAGGGAATTCGTACTGCTACCTGGTATATCTTGCTGTTTCTTTTTCTCCCCATTCCCCTACCGTGTTACCGCCCCGGGCTGTCCACTCTTCGTGTAGAGGACAGGCACTCTCCTGCCGTAGCATAGGACTCTCACGCAGCCTCCCCATACTCCTGGACTCCCCCCTCTCAAACTGCTCCGTGAGTCTGCTTCAGTGCCCTCCGGCGTCCGGCTGTGGGCAGAAGGCCTATTCCACCAGACCACTCTCATTCTTCGGTCTTCTCGGCTGCCTGCCTTTTTATAGGGACTCAGACAGATAACTGCAAGAAATAATTTTAGAAGGTTGCGACTGGGAGAGACCATAGAGACATCTGGTCACAAGCCTTTAGAGTTGGGAAGACACTGAGGTCCAGGGAGAGGAGGGGTCTCTCTTCACCCACACCTTCCCAGACTTTATGTGGTCACAGTCCCTTACAGACATTGTGACAATGCAGATTCTGATTCAGTAGGGTGGGCGGATGTGGAGAACCCTTGTTTACAGCTTCCTAGGAGGTGCTTCCGTCGCTGCTCCCAAGAAAACACTTTGAGTAGCAAGGCCCCTTGCCCAGGTGGGTAGAAACTGACCGGCAGGATGGAAAGGCAATTTAGAGGCAATTCTATAAAAAAGAATCTCCACGGGGTTTTTTTTTTCTTAAAATACATATTCATTGTGAAGAATTAATATGATAATCAGTGTCTTCCCCTAAATAAGCACAATTAGTGATAAGGTTATTATCTGGTGTATTTGTATGCGTGCACGACAGCTAATACCGCATACCTATGTGTCTCTGTATATTTATGATGGGATTTTGAAATATATACTGTTCTTAAATTTCGTGTTTGTTTGAATGACAATGTATTGTCATTGTCAAATAAAGCCAGCTTTTTAAAGCTCATGTTATATATAGTGTGATTAAAAACATGTGGAATGTTTAAATATCTTAAAATTTATTGCAGTAAAAGACATACTGCCATTACCCCTTAAAATATTGCTTTTCACTTTGAGCATCATTCTTGTCACTTTCTGAAGCAGTGTGCAGTTTATGTTTAAGAAAATTTCTGTCAAATAAAAACGGTGTATGCCATTCACCTTGTTTACCAGATCTGGGGCTATGTGACTTCTAGTTTTTCTCCAAAGTCAAAATGAACATGAAAGGTGAGTGTCTTGAATTGATTTGTACCATTGAAGTATCCATGGTAGAACAACTAATGGCATTCATGAAAGGGGTTATCTTGGGACAGATTTACATACAAATGATATTTTCTGTTTTGTGTTTTTTTGAAAACATATATATATATATATATATATATATATATATATTCTACACCATAAAAATAAGAATGTTTTTAGAAGATGGTAAATTTATTGAAGTCAGGAATAAAATTTGAAATCACATCTGTGTCATTTTCTTTTTTAAAATCAAAATTTTTAAAAATAAAATTAAAACATACAGTGAGATGTACAGGTCTTAAGAGTCAAATTCAAAGTTTTGGCAAATGTATATATTTAGGTGGTCATCCTATAGTAAATGTATTGTTATGGTTTGTGTTTAGATGTCCCTCAAAGCCTCATGTGGTCATAGGTGGGGGCTTTCAGAGATGGCTGGATCTACAGTGTGTGATGCTAGGAGTCATGTTGTGTGATTATTAAATTAGTCCACTGACTGGCTTGACATAATTCTTGGTTTGGAAAGGCACTCTGGTTGTGAGTGCTACCCACCTGAAGAGCAGGTAGCCTGGATAAAATATAAAGGACAGAAAGAGGGCTGCTGTTGTCCTCTGTGGGTTCTTCACTACTTTGCTGCTTTGCTGCATTCTGCCTGCTATGAAC
The DNA here is from genome assembly GCA_004027455.1 of Hydrochoerus hydrochaeris. NCBI lineage: Eukaryota > Metazoa > Chordata > Mammalia > Rodentia > Hydrochaeridae > Hydrochoerus > Hydrochoerus hydrochaeris. Next base: position 200,798 of record PVLA01003342.1, read on the forward strand.
TGTTTCTCCTATGTGAGGACCCTCTGCCATGCCACCCTGCCTTAGAAACAAGGATGTATGAACTGAAACCTTTACAAATTGAGCTACAATTTTTTCTTTTTAAACTTTGGGAGTCAGATGTTTTGTCTAAGCAACAAGAAAAGTAATTAAGACACCTAGAGAACATGTATACAACACACAGAAAGTTTTCTTAGCTTTTTCTACTCAGTTCTCATCTCCATGAGAATTCTGATTCTTGGATACAGAGTAGTGTAGTTGAGTAACCACCTCTGTCATCATAAGACTTATAAAACTTTTGCCAATTCCACATTTTACCTGAACCACTCCACTTCTAGTACTTGTTTCTAGTTCAAGTAGGACTGTGTTTATTGCAAATATCAGAAATAAACAACTTTAAACCAACTTTGGTTGAAAAATGGAACACATTAACTCATTCATATGGGGAGTTCATATCAAAGAGTTTGCATCTAGGGAAGGCTTATTGGTTCATCATCTCATTGCAGAAGGACAAAAAAGGGCAAAAGAGAACAAGAGATTGAATCCCTTGCTGCAAGTCCTTTTATATCAGCATTCATCCATTCATAAAGACAGAACCCTTATAGCCTAATCACCACTCAAAGTCTCCTTTCTTAACACTGTTATCTTGGAAATTAAATTTTTAATGCATACTTTTCTGGGATACATTCAAATAATAGCAATAGGCTTGAGTTTGGATTACATGACCAGTTCTGGATAGAGTTGACTTCACTCAAACACATGGTCTCAGAATAGAGAAGGCATGGTCCCCACAGCAAAATTATATTCTGGGTCAGAAAAACCTCTATCTTCCATAATATCTTTTCTTTTGCCTCCTTTGGCACTTGCAACTGATACCTGCCTCATGAAACATTCACTTCTCTGGGTTTCTCTGATACATCACTTTCTTCAAGCTTATTTATACCCATTGTAATTTTTGTAGGGCTTCTATAGAGTTCTAGGTTTTAGAGAATTGGTACTGTGGTTCAGGGATTCAGGAAACCAATGAAAAGAAACATCAAGGGATCTAAAATTTTCTAGAGAGCCAAAGGAAACCTAAAGAAGCCTAAGAATACTTAGTTACACCAAAACAAAGGTTTAGTCCCAAGTGTAGGAACCTATTGGGAGATAATTAAGTTTGATTCTTTCCAGGATTTCTGAAGCTCTGGAATGAATTGCCTTCAGTTCTTGCTCCATCAGAATGGAATTAGGGCTCTCTATGCTTACCTATGCTCAGTGATTGAGTTTGTATTAGGTAGTTTACTATCCTTGATCACTGGGGCAAGGTCTTTAGATTCGCTTGAATGAGTTTCCATAATCATTTTTTCTGCAGTGATTATGCTTCTCTTGCAGGTAGCTGGGTTCTGAGATCAGCACCGTGGACAGCAGTCACAGAAACTCAGATTTTCCTATGTGGGAGATGTTGGGATCTTTATCTCCCCCCTCAAAAGCCATTCGTAAACTGCTGTTGAATTCAATGAGAAGAATAAAAGATTGCAAGTGAAATCACACAGCAAGCTTATTCAGTCACTACAAGTGAGAGAGATGGCATTAGATTGCCATTAGAATTTAAAATGTGCAGTTAATTCCTGCTGTTCATAATATTTGTAAATAAAATTGCCATAAACATCTAATTAGCTAATACTGAATGATTGCTCCCAGGGGAAATGTAGAGTTAGGTTTAAGAGAGCCTCTGGTTGCAACATTTTATTCCACTGGACCACCCGTGTGTGTCTATTTTAAGTGACTTCATTTAATGTGAATTTGTTTCATTAACACTGAACTCATCATCAACAACATTATAACTTTGGTTGCACAAAGCTTATCTAACACACATATAGTTTCTCAACACTTCAACACTATTCTTGGAGGTCGCTGTAAAAACAAAATGCAACAAAAATGGGAAATTGTGGCACTAAAGAGGCTACAAAAAGGGATACTTGTATCGGATACGGAACAAGACAGTATTGCCTTCTTTGATCTCAGCTGGGAATATTCATGTTTGACAACTCAATTATTTTTCTTCTTTGTGCTTTTATAAAAGTGCTTCAATCATTAATGTTAGGATTACTAGAAAATTTTGCAGAGTAGGTGAATTTTCAAATATTAATTTTATTTTTCTTTAAACCAACTTGGGTTCATTCCTTATCTCTCAGAGTTTCTTGAGGATCTCAATATACAAAAGGTACTCAAAGTCCTATAAGACCCTACATAATTTCATTTACTCTTCCTTTTCTTGTGTTTCAGGGTAGACAATTAGGTTATTTATTTGAGATATTTATTCTCTAAAGTAGATTTTTACAGCTATATAGTTCCTTCTAATAACTACATTGACTATATTCCATAATTTTTGATACATTGTATAATTTTCAATCATCTTGTGTTAGTTACTTTTCTCATTGCTGAGATAAAATGCCCAAAGTTAAAGAGGGAAATATTTGTTAGCTCATTTTTTTCATATAATTTCCCTTATCGTTTAAGCTTGTCTTTTTTTTTTTTTTTTTTTTTTTACCAGCACCAGGGATCAAACTCATGACTGCATGCTTGTAAGGCAGGTGTTTATGCTGCTGAGCTAAATCTCCGGCCCCTTTTAACTCATTTTAGTGGAGGTTTCAGTCCTTAATCAGCTGGCTGAAAGGCAGTGTGGCATGGCAGTGGGAGATAGCAAAAGCAACAAGGGTGAAAAGGGGAAACAATCCTCTTTTCCTCCCTTATGATGTATGCAGACTACCTGCCTTAGAGCAGGTGTAACACTTATTCACCCAAGCCAAGCACTAGACAATGAACCAATCACAGACTCTAGATTCAGGCTCTTCTGAAGAGCCTGATCCTCATGATTGCATGAGGCTTTAGAAGGACATCTTGACACAAACCATGACACATCTCAAAATATTTTAATAGTATCTTGATCAATTTTCACACAGTTTTTTAATTTCCACAATTTCCAGTTTCACTTGACTGTGGTTGAATGACATACATCTTATGAGTTCAAAGCTTTTAGATTTCTAGAGGTGTGCTTCATGATCTATCATATGGCTTATCCTGAAACCCTCCAGGATCTAGTACTACTAACTGTGTTGCTACTCTGACCTGAAACCCTACTAGTTGGTCCCCTCTTTAAATTATCCTCTAGCCACACTAGCTTCCTTGCTACTTCACAAATGCATCTTAGCATAGTCTTATCTAACTGTAAGAGTTTTTGTGCTCCCCTCTGCCTGGGTTAATCTTTCTCCTAATATTTGCCTAGCTTACACCATCTATTTAAATTCTCAATGTCCCGTATACCTTTTTATGTTCCCTCTTTCTGCTTTATTTTGCCCATAGCATTAATTTTGAACTAGCATACCATATATATTACTTGTTTCTTGTCTATTTCTCCCCATTAGAATTGAAGTTCCTTGAGAGGAAATATCTTTAAAAATTTTGTTCTCTGTTTTATTCCTAGGGGAGAGAACAATGTCTGACACACAGTAGGGGCTCAGTGTATATTCTATGAATGAATGAGCAACATAAGAGAAGCAGTTCTAGTTTGTGTTATGGTTGGTTGACTTGGCTTTAGAAGGGTATGCCTAAGGAAAAAGGGACTATCTCAGAAGAAATGCAGGTTGGAGAATTGAGCCGGCCTGTAAGAAACAGTTATATTATAATTTGTGCATTGCATGGGAACTAGGATATGCATGACATACACAGCGCAGTGTCACAGGTCTTAGACTTGTGCAGTTACACAAAGTATCACTGTTAAGAGGGCCTTTATGTTTGGTTTTGGTTTAATCTTTTGCTGTTTCAGTAATGTTTGCATGACAAGTGCACTACATTTTCATTTTCACTGGATGCCAGTTTTAGACATACAAACTTCTCAGGTATAAGAATATTTATAAAAGTGGAGAATTGATTCAGAAAACATTAGTAGTAGAATCCAGTGGGGTTGGAGTTTTCCTAATAGGGAATGAGTCAGAGTGAACATAGACTAGAAAGTTCAAGTGCTGGAGGGAAAAAAAACATGTAAATTTTAATAGACTTGGATTGTTTGTATTGAAGGAAAAAGTACAGTAGATAGAAATACATTGCAATAAAAAGTGAAATATTGATAACATGTGATAAAAGTTATATAATATATGCATTTCCAAGCTTGTCTACTAATGAGGCTGATCTGTTGCTCTCTGGATTGATTGATAGCTTACTGAACAATTGATTATCTTTACATGTTTTTGAGCATCTCTTAGCAAGTAATTAATTTAGATTGTGAAGAAGGACTTTTGCTAGTTCAATAGCCATTAATGTTTTTATCTATCTCTTTAAAAAATTGAAATGTATTTGAATTTTGTTGACTAATGTTAATTACTGTAACCCCACTTATCCCAGACACAAAATCCCACTGTGCACAAAATGCACAATTTCGCTATTTTTTCCAGACTTAAGAATTGTTACATACCATTGTTAATTTTTTTGCTGAAAAACATGTTATTAAATGCCTTATGCTTTTCTGAAATCATTTTTTCACTCAATTACAAACTATGGTAGTGTTTCCATGTAAATCATTAAAGACATCTGAATTGTTTTAATGACCATATAGTATTTCTTATACATATTGATCTAGAGATTTTTTTCTTCTCCCACTCAGCCAGTAATTTTTCATGAAGATATGATGTAAATGAAAAAAAATATATTTTGGTACCAGGAATTGAACTCACTACCTTATGTTTGCCAGGCAGGCACTGCACTGCTGAGCTATATCCCTGGCATGAAAAATTTTTTAAAAGTTATAAGAGAAGAGTTTTTAAAGAGTCCAGATTTTTTCCAAGTTGTTCTGATTAGATTTTTCCCCTGTAATTGAATTCAAGGTATTTAATAGAGGATTTCAAATTTTGTTTTTCAAGGTTCTAAACCATGCTGTTATTGTCCCCACCCCGGTACTGCACAGGATGCAATTAATTCAGGTTACATTTATCTCTGACTCCATTTATATAACATCCCTGTTATGGTTGATACATTGTACCAACCTGAGAAGTTTAGAAGTTTAGTTAAGAGACTCATCAGGGAGCCAGGATCCTTACTTTGTAAATATCTTTGTTCCCAGCAAGAAGAGGGCATAGAGATTTTGTGAGTGCTATACCCACCCTGGAGATGGGGTGGCCTGTGTACAATATAGAGGAAGAAAAGAGGCTTGCTCTTGCCCCCTTTTGTTCTGGCTGCTGCCTTGAAGTATTGCCCCAGTGCCAGGCCACATTGCCTTGCAGCCAGCTGATTATAAACTGAAACCTCCAAAAACTGTAAGCTAAATAAACCTTTCCTTCCTTAATTTTGGGTGTTGGGTATTTTGTCCCAGTAATGAGAGAAAAGTAACCAAGACAATTCCTAAATTACAGAGATAAAGAATAGATTGGTGCTTGTTAAGGATAGGAATGAGAATAAGGCAGGGGAAATGTAAATATATACAGGAAGCAGGAAGAGTGCTTTGTGGTGATAAATCACTTTTATACACTGATTGTAGTGTGGTTATGTGAATCCATGCATAGGGTCAAAAGTGCATAGATGACCGCCATATGCACATGCACATACATGTGCACACACACACATACACAAACGAACACCTGTTAAAATTGATGAAAAGCTAACAATGTTATACTAATACCAATTTCCCAGTTTTTATATTTTATTTCAGTTATATAAAGATGTAACCATAGATAGAAGCTGAATGAAGGGTTCAAAGAGTTTATGGACTAGTTTTGAGATGTTTTGTAAGGTAAAATGTTATATTCAAAAACAATATTTAGAAAATTAATAATCTAAGGTTTCATCTCCAACCTGCACAAGAGCAGTGAGCTAAGAACCTAGAAGGAAGAAAATAATGAAGAATAGACATTAACAAAGTAATAAAAATAAGTTATTTGTGTAAAATCTTGATCTCTGTGGTATAAATCCCTATTTCTCAAGATTATTTTTGCTGTTCTAGGCCTTTTGCTTGTCCTCATAATGTTTAGAACTAGCTTGTCAAACTCCACAAAAAAATTGAACAGAGAATTTGTTTAGCCTGTAGATCAATTTTGTGAGAACTCATTTCCTTGCAGTATTTTGTCTTTAACCATTAATGTGGTATCCTTCCATTTATTTGGGTTTTCTTAATTTCTCTTAGCAATGTTTTATAGTTTTCAAAGTGCAGGCATTTTGTGTTTTTGACAGATTCATTCCTAGTTATATGATAGGTTTTGGTGTTGTTTGGTGTTTTATTTTTACTTTTATTTTCTACTCGTGTGTTAGTAGCACCCAGAAGTTAGTACAGTTGCTCAAGGGTGTCCTCAGGAACCAGTCTCTTGTTCCATTTGGCTGTACCATCATTAGTACATGGCTTTTTTTGTCTTCAGGGTCATAAGATTGATGCTACATTCTCTGATCTGAAATCTGCTTTGTTGAGAGGAAGAAAAAGCAAATGACAAAGTAGAAATCACTAAAAATCAGAAAAAAATTTTTTGCCTGGAAATTGTTACATACTTGTATTTCAGTCTGGTCATTAGAACTGTGTCTGTATATTCCCTGAAACGGAGCAGATGAAAATGGGATTTTTATACTGGTTGCAATACTCTCCCAAACAAAGTCAGAGTTCTATTCACAAAACCTAGAAGGAGAATAGGTATTAGGTGAGAAGCTGGCAATGACTGTCACAGTGTGAAAAAGAATTAAGCTTTTTCTTAGAGTGAAAAAGTTCAGTATGTTTTATGTTACTATGAATAGGTAAATATTATACTACAGTGATCTATGTTGCATAATCATATTTCTCTCTTGGTCACGATCTATGTTTTCCTCAGAGTTATGCTATCTTATTTTTGCTGATTTACTTTTCTGTCATTGTCATCGTTTCTTTCTAAACTTTCTGACTGAACTTCAAAATTTTTCATGTAGTCAGACACATCAAGTTTCCTTTTGCTACCTTGCCCTTTGGTAATCTTATTCTGAACTGGTTGCGAGTTAAGCATTCTAGAATTTAATTTTTTTACATCTCTCTGTGTTGGTATTTTTATATTTTGGCTCTCCTGTCAGTATGGCTTGATCTCTCATTTTGGTTGATTATATTTTCAAGATTCTTGACAAAGAAGCAAAAGCAAGTCTAGTTCTTGAGGCATTGCATGAAAATGACTATTTCATTCTGACATTTAATCGAGAGATTGGGAATCAAATTCTAGATTGGAAATAGTAGTTTTGAAAGTAATACTTCGTTATGTTTAGCTTCTTGCTTTTGCATGTCTGGTGAGATTCTAATGTTCACTTTTTAATGTAATTCTGTGTTCTTTCTTTTTTTACTATGGAGATTTTAGAGATATTTTTGTTAGAGTTCTACAGTTTCCCAGTTGCATTTCTTCACACAGCCCTTTGAAAAATACACTGCACTGGATACCTTCAATCTGGACATTCATGTTCTTCAGTTGTTCGTATTTTCTTCTATTACTTCCTGTTGGAAATTACTGCTATCTTTTAGAACTCAGTTGAGTATTGAAATTCAATGAATACGAAAACTTTATTTTCCTTTCTTTTTGTTTCTACATCTGTTTTCTGTTTTATTCTGCTTTCTAGATTTTTGCAACTTTATCTCCCAACTCTTTTGCTCAATTTAAAATTTATTCTATTTGATATTTAATCCAAACAGCCATTTATATTATTTTTTAAAAAAATTTAAAAGTTTTCATCAGCACATGCTGCTGTACATGATGAGCAAAGCATTGTAGGACGTTGGTACATGGACATAACACATTTTAATGCTTTCTCCTTTCTCTTCCCCTCACCTCCCACCCTCCCTCCAATTCTTGGTTTTCTTCCCATATATTCTTATTTTTTAATCTTATCTTTTATTATCTCTTTGGACATGTTAATTTTTTAAAAAATCTTTTCTTTAGATACTTGCTTTATCTCAATTTCAGTTTCCTGAAATTTTTTTCTTTCCCTTCCCCTCCTCTTCCTCTTCTTCCTCCTCTTCCTCCTTCTCCTCCTTGTTCTTCTGCTTCTGCTTTTTTTACTTTTTGTTATTGTTCACTTTGCTTGTTTATCAATGTTGGGAGATTTCCTTAAATGACTGATGATCCTGAGCTGACTGTGTGCCCCATAACTTGTCCCATTATTATGTGTCAATTAAAATAACTAAAAAAATTAAAAATTTTTAAATACTGCATTAAAGCTTGGGGATGTAGCTCAGTGGTAGAGTGCTTGCCTGGCATGCAGAAGGCCCTGAGTTGAACCTCCAGTACAACGCACACACACACACACAAATACTGCATTAAAATATTCTTTGATGTCCCTTCAATATTTGGTTCAAGGAGACTGCGTCACCAGGTTTACCCTAAAGCTGGCCTGGACCTTAAAATACACAGAATTCCCAGGGGTGCTCCTGAGATGCATTCTTTTACTCCCAGGAATGCTACATCTTGACTACCCTTCATTCTGCCAGCCTTTGCTCTGGTGAGGTAAGCCTCAATTTTCCTTCCTTCAAACTCTTCTTATTTGAAATAACAAATTGATTTCAGTTTTCCTGATAGTAGCTTGATTTATATACTCTCTTGTTAACTGGATTCTCCTTTTCTGATATCTGTCTTGTAGCTTCAAATCTTTATTAAAATGTTTTTACTTTCTAGTAAAATTCTAAATATTTACCTTATACTACTTTTCCAGAGATCCTTCCTATCCTCTAATTTTATTTCCAAGGCTCAAATCATTCAGACAATTACATATGACCCACTGCATAATATCCAAATGACAACTAACAGCATCTTCTACAATTTCATTTTACAAAGACTATGAGGTCCAGTGGGACAACCTCAGGAGATGTCCAGGGACAGGGAGCCATAGGCAGGCTAGCAAGAGACACCCAGAGTGCTATAAGCTAAATAACTTAGGCCCCAACCTCACAACCAGAGGCCAGGATCAGCCTGAACTTCTTTGGATGAATCAGCACCCTACCCTAACCCTATGGCAGTTTGCTTGGATTATCTAGCACAGATCTGGGCCCCTCCTGCCTCCTTTGTCCACCAATGACAGTACAGTCACATCCTAAACTGGACATTGCCACAAAACTGCAGATTCCAGAAGATAATCACAGGTTTGAAATCACAGAGCAATTTCTTTTATTTTTTATTGTTTGTGGGTTATTTGGGAAGGAAAAGTGTTGTTTATTTATTTATTTTTTATATGTGAGAGTAAACATTGCTTTTAGTTTTTTTGTTTTGTTCTTGTTTCTTCTTTTTTCCCCTCCTATTTTTTTAACCAGTTTCCCAAGGCTTGGATAATCCTCCTTTGTCCTTCAGCCTTGCTTCTAATCACTTTCTCTCCTTTTATTTCTCTATTTTTTCCTCTTATCCTTTTATTTAAATTTTTCCCCTTAGGGTAAAATCACTCTATTGAGTGGATATTTACTGTTCATAATTTTAAAATTTGTTTTAGATTTTGCTATATAACTATAAATCTTGAACCTGTGGCAAATTAACAGTTATCACAATTTGTCATTTTTTAAAGACTGTGCTTGATGCTATTATTACTGACCATACTATTTTAGCCAAGGTGACATAGTTATTGTGGTCAGTTGTTCTTCACATTATGCCAATACTGAGATTGCATGGGGGTCATAAACAGTATCATAGTCCCTTACCAAAAAACCAGGTGCTAAGCCAAACAGGCAGCAACTTTTTTTTTGGAAGGTAGTAGAAATACAACAGAACAAGACAGAACAAAACCGATTGAGACAGTGCAGTGAATTTGGTACAGAACTTCACAGCAGGTTACCAGGATAACAGTAATAGGTACTATAGTATGTATACTTCATTATCTTCACAATAGTTGTCTAGTCAATTAGGTATAGCAAAATCAAACCAAAGACAGGACATTATAAAACCAATCGAAAGCAATTAATCATAATGAAACAAAACTATAAACAACATTTGCTTTCAAACAGAAGATAGAGGAGACCCCCCCATACTTGCTATATTGCATACAGACATCCTCCCAAGAGATGCTCAGACCTCTGTCCCCAGTTGCTAACGGGGATGGGTTAGGGTGGGATGTTTGATTCCAAGCCCATGCACCCGTAGGCATGCAGGAGATCCTACTGGGTCTCTTCCTGGGTCACGCCGGAGGAAGGTGCTTACCAAGAGAGCAGCCAAATTGCTTTTTTGTGCAGCCTCCTGGGTTCCACCATGGCCGTGGCCAGATCTCAGGGGCTGCTCACTGGTTCTCCTCCTGGCTCATGCCGGAGTAAGGCACTTACCAAGAGGACGGGCAAATTGCTTCTTTGTGCAGCAGCCTGGGTTCCACATGGCCATAGCCAGATCCAGGCAGCAACTTTTTATCCAAATAAATTGGAAAGACAGGATTTTGGGATAGACTCAAAAATCCAAAAGCCAGCTATGCCAAGAAGACATGTCCGAAAAGTAGTCATTTCCTACAGAGGTCTCAATATTAGTAATACCTAACATAAGCAATTTACAAACCTCAAGAAAGAAAGAATAAAATAACAGAAAATGAGAAAAATATCAAAACAAGATGATGTGACCCATTTCCCCCAATTTGCCCAAAGCAAATCAAGGGGACATTGAAGTAGAAGAAATCAAAAGCCACCCAAACCATTAGAGTTACTAGGGTGAAAAAAAAAGTCATAGGAAGTTCTTAAATTTTTCTTATTAAGCCAGCAGTCTGAAAGGGAAGACAAAATATTAGCACTGTGCTTAGAGGATGAGCACCTTCTCTATGGTGACACAACATGACAAGTTTTTTAAGACACATAATAACCTGACTTTGAAAACCATTATGGCATTCAGATGGGTAACTGAGTTTTGTCCCAATGCCAAGTACATTGTGAAGACAGACACTGATGTTTTTGTCCATACTGGTAATTTAATTAAGTATCTTTTAAACCTAAACCACTCAGAGAAGTTTTTCACAGGTTATTCTGTAATTCGCAATTATCCTTATAGAGGATTTTACCCAAAACCTTATATTTCATACCAAGAGTAACATTTTAAAGTATTCCCTCTCTACTGCAGTGGGTCAGGTTATATAATGTCCAGCGATTTGGTGCCAAAGATCTATGAAATGATGGATCATGTGCAATCCATCAAGTTTGAAGATGTTTATGTTGGGATCTGCTTGAATTTGTTAAAAATGAACATTCATATTCCAGAAGACACAAACCTTTTTTTTATAGAATTCATTTGGATGTCTGTCAACTCAGATGTGTGATTACAGTCCATGCATTTTCTTCTAAAGAAATCATCACATTTTGGCAGGTTATGCTAAGCAACACCACATGCCATTGTTAACTTTATCCTCTACCTAAAGTCTAGTGAAGGGCAGCGTACTTTGTGGAGAGTGTTAAAGCTGGTGCTGTAGAAAACTCTTAGAAAGGTCAGTGTGCTGTCTCCACTGAAGTGAAACTCATGGAGACTGGAGGGCTACACTGTTCCTGTGATTTATTTTGATAAAATTCAAGTTGGGTCTTTTAAAATGATATTTGGCAGAATTAGACATTTTATAAAGGAGTCAGAGGTTTTTGCTCATAAAATTAATAAGACCAAACAACCTAAACATGTGTTTCTATAGACCAGGATTTCTTAAAAGGATTTCCCTAAATTATAAGTTCATTAATCTATAACAGCAAAGAAGAATTCTACTTCTTGAACAGTCTAGGAGTTTAGTGTGTATCTTATATGGATTACCGGTTTTTAAAAAGTATGTAGTTGTGTGTAAAGGAATTTCACTGAAATAATACTGAACAAAATTTCACCTGTTTCAGTAATTCAGAAGATACTCCATGATATTGCAATATTTCAGTTATCAATTATTATTTAATGTTACTTCAGATTTTCTAGATGCTTAAATTGGCAGAATGGATCAAGAAACAAGATCCAACAATACGTTACATATAAGAAACACATTTAACTCAAAAAGAAATTCATAGACTGAAAATCAAAGGATGGAAAATAAAGGCGGTTTCATTACTATATAAGTGAAATAGTTTTATTTATTTATTTAGGTACCAGGAATCAAACTTAGGCCTCATGCTTGCCAGGCAAGGGCTGTGACACTGAGCTATAACCCTCGTCCTGATCATTATATTATTGACATTCCATTAATGTGAAGCCATAGGTCACTACTGAGTGTTAATCTCTTGAATTTGTTACATATTTTGTTGTGGTAATACAGAGAAAAACTAAAGCAAGAAAATCTGAATTATTGTCATCTTGCATTTAAAAATACAGCCCCCAGTGTTTTGGATGTCATTTTTCTCTCTTGTATTTCCACTTGACACTCAAAAATGACATAGAATATTTCCTTATGGAAAAAACTTTGAAAGCACAAAGACCAAGAGCCTGATTGCCAGAAATTTATGAAAAGTATCATATTCCAGAGTTTGAGTTGGAAAGACTGAATATCCAAGTTACACTGTTAATCTGCCCCATCATCATTTCCTCATTAACAGTCAATTTATGAATAAAGAGGAAAAAAGAAAAAGACAAAGAAGTAGCAGATGCTACTATTTGTCATCAAGATGAAAGGCTTGATATGTAGTCTGAAGTCAAGTCTAGTGTATATTTTAACGTGTTTTCATAGAAGAGGTAATATATCCTTTGTTGGGCCTGCTACTTTTAGATCAGAGAGGCTTACTTGTCTCACAATCCTGGGATTATTCAACTTGTTATTAGAGTTGGTAAGTTTATTGTCTCTTAATTATATATAAGCTAAAGTTTAAATATTTTTGCAGGAAATATCAGCTTGAAAGTATGTGGTCAGCTCTTATAATACTCATATTTATAATTCCTCTATGTGAAAGACCTAACTTCAATCAAAACTACAGTATCATGATATAGACCCAGAATGGTGGCACATACCTGTAATCTCAGTAATTGAGAGGCTAAGGCAGAGTGATCACTAAAAGTTCAAGACCAACCTAGGCTATGTAATGAATTCAAGGTCACCCTGAACCACAAAGCGAGATCCTGTCTCCAAAAAAAAAAAATAAATAAATAAATAAAACAAAACAACAAAATCACCAAGAATTAAGAAATTTCATTTAAATTATTTTTATTTGTTATTTGTTTATTTATTTTTGGTGCCAAGAATCAAACTCAGGACCTCACACTTGCGATACAGGTGTTGCATCACTGAACTAAATCTCAGGCCCCATTAAATATTTTTTAGAAAATACATATCACTTATAACCATCAATGTAAATTGTCTCAGTTCACCAATCAAAAGAACAAATTGGCAGAATGGATCAAGAAACAAGATCCAACAATATGTTACATATAAGAAACACATTTAACTCAAAAAGAAATTCATAGACTGAAAATCAAAGGATGGAAAATAATACCCCATGTGAGAGAAACTTGGAAAAAAAAAGCAGGAGTAGCTATTCTATTTGCAGACAAAGGGGATTTCAAGCCAAGACTGATCAGAAGAGACAAAGAGGGTTACTATGTATTTGTTAAGGGAACAATTTAAGAGGAAGAGGTAACAATCACAAATATATATGCATCAAATACTGGAACACAGCTATATAAAACAAGTGCTAATAAATGAGAAAAATCAGATAAGCGCTAATACAATTGTAATGGGGGGCCCTCAAAATCCCACTGTCACAAATAGATCAATTAGACAAAAATCAACAAAGAAATATCAGAGTTGAACCAAACCTTGGAACAAATGGACTTAGTAGATATCTACTAAGTGTTCCACTCAACAACAACCGAATACACATTCTTCTCAGTGGCACATGGGATGTTCTCCAAAATGATCATATAAGAGCCCACAGAACATGCTTAAGTAAATGCAAAGGAAATGAAATTATTCCATGCATATTATCAAATAAGACTTCAATGAAATTGGAAACCAGTGACAAAGAAACCACAAAAACTACATAAACATATAGAAATTAAATAACATCCTTTACAACAACCAATGAGTCACAGATAAAATTAAGGAATTAGATAGTTTTTGTAATTAAACAATAATACTAATATGATATACTAGAACTTATGGATTGCTATGAAAGCAGTCCTATCAGGGAAACTTATAAGGATGAATTCCCAAATCAGAAAAACAGATTAACTCGAATAAATAACCTAATGTTAAATCTTAAGCATCTAGAAAAAGGAAAGCAAGTTAAATCCAAAACATAAATTAAAGAGGAAATTATAAAGATCAGAGCAGAAATTAATCCGACTGAGACTAAGAAACAATACAAAGAATCAGTGAATTGAAGAGTTGGTTGCTTGAAAGATTAAATAAAATAGACAAACCCTTAGCTAATCACATTAAAACAAAATGAAAAGAAAAGACTCAAATCCATGCAACTAGGATTTTAAAAAGGCAAAAATCACAATGGAGCCTGCAGAAATCCACAAGATCATCAATATCTGCTTTGAGAAACTATACTCTAATAAAATGTAAAATTTAGAAGAAATGGACAGATTCCTAGGCACATAAATTACCAAAGCCTAATCAAGAAGATATAAATATTCTAAATAATCCAATATCAATCAGTGAAATTGAAAAAGTAATTTTAAAAAACTACCAATAAACAAAAGCCCAAGTCTAACCGATTCACTGTTGAATTCTGTAAGAACTTTAGAGAAGATCTAATGGCATTTCTCCTCAAAGTCTTTAATGAAATTGAAAAGGAAGCAATACTACCAAACTCATTCCTGGAAGCAAGCATTCAAAGTTGGAGAAGAAGTCAACCAATAAAGAGAACTACAGGCCAATCTTCTAAATGAACATAGATGTAAAAATCCTCAATAAGACACTGGTAAACAAAATGCAGTAATTCATAAAGAAGGCTATATACCATGATCAAGTAGGATTCATCCAGGGTTGGAGGAGTGGTTCAACATACACAAATCAATAAATATAATATACCATATCAACTGAGCCAAGGACAAAAACCACGTGGTCATCTCAATAGACACAAAAAAGGCATTTGACAGGTTTAAATACCCATTTATAACAAAAGACCTACAGAAAATTGGTACGGATAGTCTTTACCTCAATCTGATAAAAGCTATCTATGACAAACCAACAGCCAACATCACACTGAATGGTTAAAACCTGAAAGGTTTCATTCTAAAATCAGGAACAAGATGAAGATACCACTATGACCACTTCTTCAAAACAGAGCCACTTCAAAACATTAGCCAGAGCATTATACAAGAGAAAGAAATAAAAGGAATATGGAGAGGACAGGATGAATTTAAATTATCATTATTTGCTGATGACATCATACTCCACACAAGACCCCCCCCAAATGCCATGAAAAGACTCCTAGAATTAATAATGAAATTCTAAAGCAGCCAGCGGGACCCAGATTCCAGCTTTGGGCCCTCACCATGCGCTCTGGCAGAATCCCAGCACAAGGAAAGGGACTTTGAGCCTGCTCCAAAGCAGTAAGACCATGCGCTTCATCCAGACCACCCAGGGCCGCACACAGGGACTGGGGCCTAACTGGGCCACGCATAGCAACTGCCAAGCAGCCAGTGGGACCCAGATTCCAGCATTGGGCCCTCACTGCACACTCTGGCAGAATCTCAGCACACAGAAAGGGACTTTGAGTCTGCTCCCAGGCAGTAAGACCACGTGCAGTGTCCCAGACCACCCCGAGCCGCACACAGGGACAGGGCCCAACCGGGCCACACCCAGCGAACGTCCAGCAGTGAGCAGGACCTAGATTCCAGCCTCAGGCCCTGACTGAGAACTCTGGCGGAATCCCAGTGCACTGAAAAAAGTTGGAATTTACCTCCCAGGCGGCAAACCTTGGACTACAACAGATTAACTGTGCCAGTGTGGTGAGTATGCTCCTAAAATAGAGGTGTACAGTGGGTAAATAGGGCCAGTAGTAAAGCCCCCTCCAACTAACTGTAAGACCTTGGTGAATCTGAAAAGACCCCCTCCTACACACAGAAAACATCAGGCAGAGTGAAAATGGCAAAAAGAAAAAGCAAAATGCAGTTTCAAACATCTAGTCCACCAGAAGCAAGTGCAGGAGATATTGAAATAGAGAACCCCAAAAGTAACACACTGGGAACCTCTGAAAAGACAGCAAGTGAAATAAAAAACAACTCCCTGAGGCTATAGAGGAAATCAAATTAGAAGTAGTCTCCCATGTGAAGTCAGAAATAACAACTTTAGTAAAGGAGTTGCTGAGTGCCAATAAAGAAGAAATTGAGAAATAAGTACAGGAGCATGGGAAACTGACTGAAACCTTGAATGAACAATTTAGAAAACATGCAGAATTCATGAAACAAACTGAAAGAGACATCCAAGAAACAAAAAATTCTATTCAAAGCTTGCAAAACTTCTTAAATGAAGCTAAGGATAGGATTTCAGACCTTGAGGACAGGATTGCAATTGGTGATCATGAAAGGATAGAACTTTTAAAAATAACAAAGCAGCATGAAGTGACAATCCAACAGCTTCAAGATGATGCCAAGAGAAAAAATATAAGATTAAGAGGCATCAGTGAAGAGGCAGGAGTCCATGCAAATGACATAACCAAAATAGTCACAGAAGTAATAGAAGAAAATTTCCCAAACATGGGAAAGAATCTGATATGCAGATAAGTGAGGCATATAGAGCACCAAACAGTCACAACCAACATAAATCCACACCCAGACACATAATAATTAAGATCTCACACATACAACATAAAAACAGAACATTAAAAGCTGCCAGAGAAAAGACACAACTCACCTATCAAGGAAAGCCCATTAGAATCATGGCAGACTTCTCAGCACAAACCCTCAAGTCAAGAAGAGCTTGGAGTGAGGTATTTCAAGCCCTGAAAGAAAACAACCTTCAACCCAGACTGATGTACCCAGCAAAACTTTCATTCAACTTTAATGGAGAAACAAGATACTTCTATGACAAAGAACAACTGAAGAAATTCATGTCCACCAAACCAACCCTAGAAAGAGTACTGAAAGACATACTAGACAGAGATAAAAATGACCACAATCCCCAAAACAACAACAGAAAGAAACCACCAGGTAGGATAAGCAATTAAATAAGAGGAAAAGCAGAAAGAAACAACTGGAACATAACATGGCAAAGTCGAGCCAG